>QJPP01000493.1:0-52500 GCA_003996215.1 Jaltomata sinuosa | reverse complement strand
CGTTGGCTAGGTAAGCGTCCTGCAGTAAGAGGAGTAGTTATGAACCCTGTAAACCATCTCCATGGGGGTGGTGAAGGGAGAGCCCCAATTGGTAGAAAAAAACCCAAAACCCCTTGGGGTTATCCTGCACTTGTAAGAAGAAGTAGAAAAAGGAATAAATATAGTGATAATTTGATTCTTCGTTGCCGTAGTAAATAGGAGAGAAAATCGAATTTAATTCTTCGTTTTTAGAAAAACCTTACAAAAAAAAATAGGAGTAAGCTTGTGACACGTTCACTAAAAAAAATCCCTTTGTATCCAATCATTTATTAAAAAATATTGATAAGCTTAACACAAAAAGCAGAAAAAGAAATAATAGTAACTTGGTCCCGGGCATCTACCATTATACCCACAATGATTGGTCATACTATTGCTATCCATAATGGAAAAGAGCATTTGCCTATTTATATAACAGATAGTATGGTAGGCCACAAATTGGGAGAATTTGCACCTACGTTAAATTTTAGAGGACATGCAAAAAGCGATAATAGATCTCGTCATTAATATTAATAAAAAAATCTAGATGCTTATGATTCAGTAGTAGGGGGCAAACCTTATGCTAAAGAAGAAAAAAACAAAAGTATATGCTTTAGGTGCACATATATCTATGTTGTCTGACAAAGCATGAAGAGTAATTGATCAAATTCGCGGACGTTCCTATGAGGAAACGCTTATGATACTAGAACTCATGCCCTATCGAGCATGTTATCCCATTTAAAATTGGTTTATTCTGCAGAAGCAAATGCTAGTTACAATATGGGTTCCAGCTAAACCAATTTAGTCATTTGTAAAGCCAAAGTCAATGGAGGTATTACTCTGAAGAAATTGAAACCTCGAGCTCGAGGATGTAGTTTTCCGATAAAAAGATCGACCTGTCATATAACTATTGTAATGAAAGATATATCTTTAGATAATGAATATGTCGAGATGTATTCGTTAAAAAAAACGAGATGGAAAAAAAATCTACAGCTATGACGTATCATGATATGTATAATAGTGGGGAATTATGGGACAAAAAATAAATCCACTTGGTTTCAGACTGGGTACAACCCAAGGTCATCATTCCCTTTGGTTTTCACAATCAAAAAATTATTCTGAAGGTTTACATGAAGATCAAAAAATAAGAGATTGTATCAAGAATTATGTACAAAAGAATATGAAAACGTCTTCTGGCGTCGAGGGAATTGCACGTATAGAGATTCAAAAAAGAATCGATCTGATCCAGGTCATAATCTTTATGGGATTCCCAAAATTATTAATAGAAAGTCGACCGCGCAGAATTGAAGAATTGTAAACGACCTTACAAAAAGAATTTAATTGTGTAAACCGAAACCTGAACATTGTTGTCACAAGAATTTCAAAATCTTATGGAAACCCTAATATTCTTGCAGAATTTATAGTTGGACAATTAAAGAATAGAGTTTCATTTCGAAAAGCAATGAAAAGGGCTATTGAATTAATAGAACAAACAGATATAAAAGGAATTCAAATACCAATTGCGGGGCGTATCGACGGAAAAGGAATTGCACGTGTCGAATGGATCAGAGAAGGTAGGGTTCCCCTACAAACGATTTGAGCTAAAATTGATTATTTCTCTTATACAGTTCGAACTATCTATGGAGTATTGGGCATCCAAATTTGGATATTTCTAAACGAGGAATAATCTTACTACTTGTCTTTCCCTTCTATCAAATGATTGAACAATAAAAGACTAATTCATTCTTTTTCTAATCAATCAAGGGGAAGATTTCTAATTCTTAATTCTATAAGGTTGAATAAAAAATTTATTGACCATTTGATATAATTGCTATGCTTAGTGTGTGACTCGATGGTGGTTTTAGGGTTAGGATTAAAAAAGACCAGCCCACATAGTATGAACTAAAAACTATAGAACTAATAACCAACCCATCACTTCGCATTATCTGGATCTAAAGAACCATTCAAGATATGATATATAGGTCATACCTTTGTAGCAACTGAAATCTTTTGCATAAACAAAAGAAGAAATCTGATTCGAAGTTGTAAAGCAAAATAAATAAAAAAGATGTGGATAAATGGAAGGATGAGAGAAAGAGAAAAAAAGAATACCAATGATATAAAATTCCAATATGTAAGGTCTATGAGTAATCTCATAAAAGGCAGTGTAATAAAGCATCAATACGCACTCATACCATAATAAAAAAAAGAATCTTCTTATAGAAATAGAACAAAAAATCAAGAACTTCGAGCCAATAAAGACTGAGAAGATTGACTCAAGAACCAATTTCATTCTGAGCTCCATTGTAGAATTCTGACCTAACCATTAAGTAAGAAGTGAAGGGAACGACGGAACTTCTGAATGCAAAAGATTCTATTAAAAAGGGAATCTTAATGATTCACTGGTCGGGATGGCGGAATGAACCAGATATTAATTCATGTATTCTGAGATCTGAGAAGTCACGAGTTAACCCTACAAATGAAACAGGGATTGAAAGAGTAAATAGTCGCTTGCAAAAAAAAAATTATTGCAAAATTTAGGACAATACAATAAAGGACAAAATAAGGATTTGGTATAATAGTATAATTTTTAAAATTTCTATTTAGAAAACTCAAAAGTTTAGTTATCTATTGAAACAAGATATACAAATTACTAATAGATTTAGTGAAATCTCAAAGAAGCCTACGTTCAAGGTATTACTCTGTAAATAGATATATATCTTAACTTAAGATTGACTATTCTAGTTTAATTCAAATTGAATTTTTTGGAATCCTTTTATTCGCGGGGAGCTGGATGAGAAGAAACTCTCACTTCCGGTTCTGTAGTAGAGATGGAATTCAGAAACAACCATCAACTATAACCCCAAAAGAACCAGATTTTGTAAACATCATAGAGAAAGAATGAAGGGAATATCTTATCGACGTAATCATATTTCTTTCGGTAAATATGCTCTTCAGTCACTTGAACTTGCTTGGATTACATCTCGACAAATAGAAGCAGGCCGACGAGCAATGACACAAAATGCACGTCGTGGAGGAAAAATATGGGTACATATATTTCCAGACAAACCAGTTACACTAAGACCCGCAGAAACACGTATGGGTTCAAGAAAAGGATCCCTTGAATATTGGGTAGCTGTTGTTAAACCAGGGTGAATACTTTATGAAATGGGTGGAGTAACCAAAAATATATCCAGAAGGGCTATTTCACTAGCAGCATCCAAAATGCCTATACGAACTTAATTCATTATTTTGTAATGTAATAGAAAAAAATGTATAAAGGGCTCTTAGATATGAAACAAAACCGCATGTTTCTTTTTTATTTGGACAAAAATATTTCTTTTTTTTCTTCGCCCTTTGCATTCAAAGAACGGATTAAAAAAAATGATTCAACCTCAGACCCATTTAAATGTAGCGGATAATAGCAGGGCTCGAGAATTGATGTGTATTAGAATCATAGGAGCTAGCAATCATCGATATTCTCATATTGGAGACATTATTGTTGTTGTGATCAAAGAAGCAGTACCAAATATGCCCCTAGAAAGATCAGAAGTAGTCAGAGCTGTAACTGTGCTTACATGCAAAGAACTCAAACGTGACAATGATATGATGACAATGCTGTAGTTGTTATTGGTCAAGAAGAAAATCCAAAAGGAACTCGAATTTTTGGTGCAATCGCCCGGGAATTGCGAGAATTAAATTTTACAAAAATAGTTTCATTAGCTCCCGAGGTATTATAAAATGAAATTGTGATCAGTTTCTATCTGTTTCTAGTGGGGTATTTGAAAAAAATAGATTAATTAGTAGATTGTGTCTCACACATATATCTTTAATAATTCATACCATATTCAAAAATAAATAAGTAACAAACACGTTGATTATATCAAATTTGGAGACCCCAATAATTTTAGTTCATCATGGGCAGGGACACTATTGCTGAGATAATAACTTCTATACAAAATGATGATATGGATCGAAAAAGGGTGATTTGAATAGCATCTACTAATATTACCGAAAATATTGTTCAAATACTTTTACGAGTGGGTTTTATCGAAAACTTGAGAAAACATCGAGAAAACAAAAAATATTTTTTGGTTTTAACCCTGCGACATAGAAGGAATAGGAAAAGACCCTATAGAAATATTTTAAATTTAAAACGAATCAGTCGACCTGGTCTACGAATCTATTCTAATTATCAATGAATTTCGCGAATTTTAGGTGGAATGGGGATTGTAATTCTTTCTACTTCTCGAGGTATAATGACAGACCGAGAGGCTCGACTAGAAATAATAGGTGGAGAAATTTTGTGTTATATCTGGTAATCCTTTATAATATTCAAATTGGATTTGAAACTTCCTATTTGTGAAATTTGTTAAAAAGAAAAGGGGAGGGTTGTCTAATATCTTTCTCATTAGTTGATACCTCAAGGGAACTTTTACAACCAAAATGGAGTCATGAAGCTTTAATTACTGAATCGCTTCCCAACGGTCTATTCCGGGTTCATTTAGATCTGATTCTAAATTCTGTTTCAGGAAAGATACGACATAGTTTTATACAGATACTGCCAGGAGATAGAGTCAAATGTGAAGTAAGTCCTTATGATTCAACCAACGGGCATATAATTTATCGACTCCATAACAAAGATTTGAAGGATTAGGTTTTCAACTTCACCATTCCTTTCGTGGGAATACAATTCGAGATGAAAAATTTCAAGAAACTTATTTTCTTCCAAGAAATAGATTCAGAATTAAGGTAAGGAATGAGAAATATGAAAATAAGTGCTTTCGTTCGTAAAATTTGTGAAAAAGGTCGACTAATCCGTAGGCGGGGATGCATTATAATAATTTGTTCCAACCCAAGACATAAACAAAGACAGGGATAATCAGACTTTCCAGAAGAGCCGATGTACAAATAAAGAATTTGTTTTGACATGAAATGAATATATCCATATATCTCTGACTCATATTTACGAGATGATAAAATATGGCAAAAGCTATACCAAAAAATAGTTCGCGTAGGAATGGACGTATTGGTTCACATAAGGGTGCACGTAGAATACCAAAGGGAGTTATTCATGTTCAAGCAAGTTTCAATAATACCATTGTCACTGTTACAGATGTACGGGGTCGAGTAGTTTCTTGGTCCTCCGCCGGTACTTCTGGATTCAAAGGTACGAGAAGAAGAACACCGTTTCCTGCTCAAACCGCAGCATCAAATGCTATCCATATAGTAGTGGATCAAGGTATGTAATGAGCAGAAGTCATGATAAAAGGTCCCGGTCTCGAAAGAGATGCAGCATTACAAGCTATTCGTCGAAGTGGTATACTATTAACTTTCGTACGGGATTTAACTTCGATGCCACATAATGGCTGTAGACCTCAAAAAAATGGCGTGTGTAGAACTGAAAATTGAAGAAATCTCAAGAGAAAGAAAAGATTCGATGATCTAATCAAATAATAGTACTATGGTTCGAGATAAAGTAACAGTATCTACTCGGACACTACAGTGGAAGTGTGTTGAATCAAGAACAAACAGTAAACGCCTTTATTATGGACGCTTTATTCTCTTTCCACTTATGAAAGGCCAAGACGACACAATTGGCATTGGATGTGAAGAGCTTTACTTGGAGAAATAGAAGGAACATGTATCACACGTGTAAAATTTGAGAAAGTCCCACATGAATATTCTACCATAAAGGGCATTCAAGAATCGGTCAATGAAATTTTAATGAATTTGAAAGAAAATGCATTGAGAAGTAATCTATATGGAACTTCTGACGCGTCTATTTGTGTCAAGGGTCCTGGATATGTAACTGCTCAAGATATCATCTTGCCGCCTTATGTAGAAATCATTGATAATACACAACATATAGCTAGTTTAACGGAACCAATTGATTTTTGTATTGGATTACAAATAGAGAGAAATCGTGGATATCTTATAAAAACGCCACATAACTTTGAAGATGGAAGTTATACTATAGATGATGTATTCATGTATGTTCAAAACGCGAATTATAGTATTCATTCTTATGGGAATGGGAATGAAAAACAAAAGATATTTTTTATCGAAATATGGACAAACGGAAGTTTAACTCCGAAAGAAGCACTTCATGAAGCATCCCAAAATTTAATTGATTTATTTATTTCCTTTATACATATGCAGGAAGACAACTTATATTTATAGGACAATCAACACACGGTTCCTTTATCCCCTTTTACCTTTCATGATAAATTGGCTAAACTCATAAAAAACAAAAAAATAGCATTGAAATCGATATTTATTGACCAATCAGAATTGCCTTCCAGGATCTATAATTGCCTCAAAATGTCCAATATATGTACCTTATTGGTCCTTTTGAATAACAACCAAGAAGATCTTATGAAAATTGAACATTTTCGTAGCGAAGATATAAAACAGATATTGGGCATTTTAGGAAAATATTTCTTAATTGATTTAGCAAAAAATAAGTTTTAAATCTATTGGACTTACTTAGTGAAAATAGATTGAAAATCTTTAGCACAATTAATATATCATATATTAGAAATAAATTAAGAATGAAATTGAATAATTAAATAGATGTATCTAGGGAGAATTCGCTTTGAAGAAACTATTCCCTAGATACACATGCCGTGTTATTTAACAATTGAATCAATTAAAAACTTTAAAAAAGACCTAAAGTTAGGGATTTATCAATAGGTAATGTTTCACCAATGCCCAACCAAAGGGCGACTGCGGTACCAATTAAAAAGACAGGCGTCGCTACTGGACGGCGGGATGGATTTTGGAATTTATTAACATTCTATAAAAAAGGTACTGTTAATAATCCCGCAGGTACTGAAACCATTAAAAGAACTCCCAATAATTTATTGGGCACTGTACAAAGTATTTGAAATACAGGAAAGAAATACCATTCAGGTAAGATTTCCAAAGGAGTTGCAAATGGATCTGCTGGTTCACCAATCATTGATGGTTCTAAAATGGCTAAGCCTACATTACATGCAATAGTATCTAGAATTACTTCTGGAAAAATATATAAAAGATCGTTGGGCCATGCAGGCTCTCTATAATAATTATGACCCATACCTTTAGCCAATTTAGCTCTTAATACAGGATCATTCAAGTCAGGTGTTTTTGTTATTGGGATAGGTGAATTCTTATAGATCCATCCCCCGAGGGAACTGGACATGATAATTTTTAATTATCCAGCTCGTGCAAGAATAAAAAAACCCAAACAAATCCATATATCCATATAATATATATATATATATGGTACCTGTATTTACACATACACATATATGATATAGTATAGGAATGGTTCAATGTAAGAAACATTTGCCTGATTCTTTTTTATGGAGTTGCAACTATCCATTACAAAACAAAGAACTCCGTTCTTACAAATAAATACTCAAGACCCGGAGTAGGCTTACAAATCAAATCATGATATGATCAAGCGCTTTCTGGGTCATCTAAGACCTTCTAATTGGTATTTAGCTCCAAAATGCTTGGAGATACACATACAAGGTTTTCTTGCTACTAATATAGTCTAGCCTCTCTTCTTCTTTAGATCCCTTCTTTCACTCCATAGTAGTATTGATCGTTTCAATGCAGAGGAAATGAATACATTTACATACTATTAAATCTTATAAGTGAACTAGATAAAATGGAATCTTGATTCCGTTTTATCTAGTTCACTTATACTGGATCTTACGGAGTCTGCTCATGTACAACATGATTCAGACCTGATCATAGAAAAGATTATCTTTAAGCGAACCAACCTATCCTTTGTATAGGGCTTACATGGCGATTGGAACAAAGAAACATTTGGTTGTTAATTCCCATGTGGTAGGCATATATCTACACAGACCAATCAATAGTTCAAGTCACACACTCCCATAATCCATTTTCTCTTCATAAAATTCCCTTCAATCCCCCCGTTTAGTTGACATGAATAGTTAAAGGAAAAAATCCAAATCCATGTCTTATTATTTTCAATAATCCATACTTGTAGCAATGAAATCCTATATATTCCTCCACCAAGTGATAAATGATTGATTACAAATATTGAGGATATATTTTTATTTTATCTATCTATAAAGGCCCAGAAATACCTTGTTTACGTATCATTGGAAAGTGCATTAACATAAATATGGCAGTAAGAAGCGGCAATACAAAAGTGTGTAAGATATAAAAATGAGTCAAAGTAGATTGTCCCACACTAGCGCTTCCGCGCAATAATTCGACCAAAGGTGATCCTATTATAGGAATAGCGTCAGGGACACCTGTAACTCTTTTCAATGCCCAATTACCATTTTGGTCCCGAGGTAAGGAATAACCAGTTACGCTAAAAGATGCGGTTAATACAGCTAGAACCACACCTGTAACCCAAGTCAATTCAAGAGGTTTTTGAAATCCGCTGATGAGATACACACGAAATACATGCAGGATCATCATTAGGACCATCATACTTGTCGACCATCGATGAACAGATCGAATTAACCAACCAAAGTTGGCTTCAGCCATTATGTATTGAACAGAAGCAAAAGCCTCAGTAATGGTCGGACGATAGTAAAAAGTCATAGCAAACCCAGTAGCTACTTGTACTAAAAAACAAGTAAGTGTAATCCCCCCTAAACAATAAAATATATTGACGTGGGGAGGAACGTATTTACTAGTTATATCATCCACAATTGCTTGAATCTCGAGACCTTCTTCGAACCAATCATATACTTTATTGAGATAGGCGGAACTCTCCCTCTGAGAACCGTATATGAGACTTTCATCTCGTACAGCTCAAGTAAAAACACCCAAATACTAGTTGCAACGGATATGGAATAGAAAGTTTGAAATTTTTTAAGTTCTGATCCCATCTTCTCTGGAAAATCCAAAAGATCTTCTTTGTGGCGATAATACCAAAATATCAAGTTGGCACAGTTGTCTTTATCTTTATTTTGGTACTTATGGGCCTCTTGAATTCTCTTTTTCCCAATTTCTTTCTAGAATTTGTGGAATATGGCTTTTAGTATTTGTTTTCTTTATTATTGATAGGAATTCTCTTGTTTAGACCCTATGAATCGATTAAAACCTCAGATTCATACTAGAACCACGATGATGTAATAAAAAAACCTAACCTAAATCAAATCAAGGATTCCCTGAGTAAGATTCAACGGATCATCACTTATTCCTTGAATAAATAGAATGACTCAAAATTCAAAAAAGGTTTTGCTTTTGGTCAAAATATAAATAGGGATTGAAAGAAAAGAATCTTTCGATTTAGAAATTAGAATTCTTTGTTTGAAATTTTTTTGGAGCCAGGACACGAGGTCTGAATATTAAGTATGAATCATGTTACGATCCGATTTCTCGGTCATGATGGCACCTACAATCCCCCCAGTAAGAGAAACAATCCCCGTAGCCCAGTACGATTAGTAATGGGTTACTATCTAACAAATAAGCGGAAGAACAGTTTAATAAGCAAAAGTAAGGGAACAAGATGAATAGAATAGATAGAAGGAAAATATATATACATATGCGGAAACTAAATCAAACCCCAAGACCTGGTATCATAGTATAGAGCCAGAACTACATATAAGGAGTACAAACGATCCAAAACAACGTATACAGATGTCTCCGAATGGTAATAGAGTACATAAAGCAAAAGATAAACTAAAGCTAAGCTCCGATCGCCAAGAGCTCACCCTCTGTCTGAAGTAGTCCCCAACAGATCTCCAAGAATGAATCACAGCGATCTAACGGCGATGGCCCACGCTAGAATCTGCACCAAAAGATGCAGGGGGTAGGGTGAGCACCAAATGCGAAGCATAAGGTACCCAGTAGGTATCATAGGCCGACTGGGCACATGTAAGATAAAAGCGTAGTAACAGACAGACTAGAAGCAAGTAATCACAGAAATAAACAAAAGGTACACAGGAACTAGCCCAGAGGGAAGTCAACAGAACCACATGTGAGGCCAGCGAGCAGAATATATACACCATAGGCACAGGTGAAAGTAAGAAACAACGCACCTGGGGTCCTTGCCATAACAGTGTATACATAATATATTTACGAAATAGACGGTATACCGGTAACCTCAAGTGTAAGATGAAGAGGGAAAGAGTAATGATGGGCTTGCTCAGAGACAGGAATCAAACTCAACTAATCATATCAATCTCAAATCCAGAAACTAACAGCTAGCAGTAACCAATTTCATACTTAACCGTAACACGGAACAATTATGTAAGTAAATAGCAAGAGTCTACCTACAGTCCCCCGGCCGCCCATACAATCGAGGAACACAAACAAGTGAAAACAAACACTCCGGCATCCCATACTACCGGAGCGTACAATCAACAAACAACAAACAAGGGTGGAGCCTCAAACAATGAATGATATGATGCATGAAGATCTCAAGTGAAATGGTATCTCTGTATGTACCTCCTCCGGTGCCGATCTGGCCCAGCAGGTAGGTTCCATGGAAGGAGATTGCCAGTATACCTCTACTTCTCCATATACCCTTCCTCCGGCACATGCAACCCGAAGCCCCAGGCCCGGATGGAAAGGTCCATGGAGGTCCCCGACCCCATACTAAGACTCAGTATCAAAACATGTCATCCGGAAACAAGTCCGGGTTCAAGATAAAGACCCAGTCTCCAATATGCATGCCCAGACCCTGTCCAGGACTAAAGTCGTGGGAAAATATCTCAAAAACCCCTCCAAGGGTGCCCGGGCATAACCGAGTCTAAACAGTAGAAAGTCATCTCAGTTGCTCACTCCGACCGAGACTAAAATCATCTCAAGTAGCAAGAAAACTCAACTAGCACCCTGGCCCTGACGAGTCTAGGGTTAATCATAAAACTAGTGATATAAATCATAATTTTACCTTCTTTTATCTAAGAATATTCACAAGTTAAATCAAACCATTTCCAATTCATTTCCATCAAAAATGGGCTCCCGGGGCCCTGCAAGGTTTAGAAAATAGTGCCAGTAGGCCCGAAGCCAAAACTATAGTAAAACATAGATAAAACCTCTTTATATGCATGGAAATGGTATGATCAAACACAATAGCTACCCAACAGCTCACAATCAACCTATCGACCCTGCACAGGCCCATAGCTACTCAGCAAGCATAATCAGCCTAGAAGGATAATTCTATGCCCGAGACATTCCCAATATCCCACCTTCTATGTTATAAAGTCAACAAGGCCTCACAGGACCACAAGGGTAAATAAAACGTATCGGCAAGTACTACAAGCAACGGAGGTACAAAAGTAGGCGGACATGAATAAAGCGGTCAAGGTCTGTGGTACCAACCTAATAATCCAACCCAAGGATGTCAGCTAGTACAATTTTATCCGATATATGCTATGTCTAGGGAGTTTAAACCATAACCTACCTTCCGTCCAATGACAAGCTGCTAGGAGGACGACGATGTCCAAGCTCGAACCACTCCAAGAAGCTCCAAAATGACAAAAATACCTTCGAACGAACGTTTGAATGCCCGTAGTTCCTTCACGGAAATTGTTCCTTCCGTCCTAAGCTTCGCAAACACTATATATACGCAGCTTATACTCACCTATAAACGGTTCATAATTAAGATTAAATCGGCAGATTTCCCAAAAGAATTATAACTTAACGAAACGTCCGTAGAATTTCATAAAAATGATCATAAAAGGGCCCCGAGATGGTTACCTTAGCAAACCAAGTGTAAAGCTTGAATAAAAACCAAGAAATACCAATTCCTATCTTTTGAAACCAGCTCCAAACGTGGTTTATCGAAGGGGAAAATGGCTACCACGCGTAGAGGTCGCGCTTCTAGGCTTGGGGACAAACTTTAGCGATAGAAGTCACCAAAAATGCACCTTGATCACTCAAGAACTCTCTTGGAACCCTATCTTATGTTTTCTCTTTGTTTCAGAACTGAAATGGCGTTTTAAAACGTGAATTGGAGGCTTTAAATCAATTTTGACCCGACACTATTTGCGACCCGGTTCGCGACCCGGTTTCTGCCAGATAGTCCGTAGTAAAACAGTCATAACTTTTTAATCCGAGATCAGTTGGACGTGAGGTTTTGTGCGTTGGAAACTAGACTCGTAGACCTTTGATTTGGTAGGTTGGGAGACTTCTAAATCCTTATATATTGATATAAAAGCTCTGAGACATTTGACCCAAAGTCCAGAAAATTTATTAAAGAAACGCACAATAACTTTTGCCGACTTGCTTGACTTCAAAACTTATCATACGACCATAAAGACCAAACAAACGACCCGGGCACCGAACTACCGGTCCCGACAAGCCTTAAATGACTTGGGGCCACTACAAACAAGCTCTAATGGTACAAGAAATGTGAAAACTCATAAATGACCGGAAGGGTCATTACGTCATCCACTACTAAAAAGACTTTCGTCCTCGAAAGTCAAGAACAAGGAAGTACCTAAAGGCTCGAACAACTGCGGATACTGAGCCTGCATATCTCTCTCAGTCTCCCAGGTAGCCTCCTCGACTTGACGGTGCCTCTACTAAACCATGACAACCGGGATCTCCCGAGACCTCAATCTCCTGACATCTCTAGCCAAAATAGCTACCGGCTCCTCAAAAAAGGCTAAACTCTCATCCAGCTGAACCGTCTCCCAATGCAACACCTAAGACTCATCTGGAACATACCGCCGCAACATCGATACATGGAAAATCGGGTGCATAGATGAAAACATAAGAGGCAAAGCTAACTGATAGGAAATACTACCAACCCTCTGGAGAATCTCGTATGGCCCAATGTACCTGGGGCTAAGCTTGCCCCGCCTACCAAATCTCATCACACCCTTTATGGGCGATACACGGAGACATACTGAGTCACCAACACTGAACTCTAAAGCATGAAGTCTACGATCAGCGTAGCTCTTCTGCCTACTCTGAGCTGCCTGAAGTCTATCTTGAATCACTCGGACCCGGTCTAAGAAATCTCAAAGCAAATCTGTACTCTGTGGCCTAGATTCAGAACTATCATACCAACCAATCGGTGATCTGCAACGCCGACCATACAAAGCCTCAAAAGATACCATGCTAATGCTCGAATGGAAACTATTATTATAAGAAAACTCAGCCAAAGGCACAAACTGATCCCACGAACCTCCAAAGTCAAGAACACAGGCTCGAAGCATGTCCTCCAGGACCTGAATGGTCCTCTCGGACTAGCCATCTTTCTTAGGGTTGAAAGCAGTACTAAGTTGAACCTCTGTACCCAAATCTCGCTGAATAGCTCTCCAGAACTGATATGTGAATTGAGTGCCGCAGTCTGAAATGATAGAAGCTGGGACCCCGTGCAATCGAACAATCTCACGAATGTAGATCTGAGCTAACCTCTCTCCACCATAAGAAGTCTGAACTGGCAAGAAGTGTGCTGACTTAGTCAGCCTATCAATAATCACCCATATGGAATCAAACCCACGAGAAGTACGAGGTAAACCAACAACAAAGTCCATAGTAATACCTTCCCACTTCCACTCAGGAATAGGAAGTCGCTGCATCTAGCCACCCGGTCTTATGTGCTCGAACATAACCTGCTGACAGTTCAACCACCGAGATAAAAACTCTGCCACATCCCGCTTCATACCACTCCACCAATAAAGCTGTCTCAATTCTCTATACATCTTTACTGCGCCAGGATGAATGGAGTATCTAGTACAATGTGCCTCACGAAGTATCAACTGAATCAAATCACTAACCCTCCGAACACAAAGGTGACTATCAAACCTCAGAACCCCATTTGAATCTAGACTAGCCCGACTGTTCTCACCCTGAACAACCTGATCACGAAGGTCAAACAACTGTTGATCCTCAAACTGGCGGATCTGAATATGATCAATCAAAGTAGAACAAACCTCAACACTGGTGAGAACTCTGCTAGGATCTGACAAGTCAAGAATAACCAAACGGTTAGCCAAGGACTGGATGTCTAAGGCCAACGGTCACTCTGAAACTGAAAGAGAAGCTAGGCTACCCATACTCACCGCTTTCCGGCTCAAGGTATCCGCTACCACGTTTTCCTTGCCCAAATCATACAGAATAATGAAGTCATAGTCCTTCAGTAACTCGACCCATCTTCTCTGCCTCGAGTTCAGATCTCGCTGACTCATGATATACTGAAGACTACGGTGATAAGAGAAGATCTCACAGTGAACTCCATATAGGTAATGCCTCCAGATCTTGAGCGCAAAAACCACTGCCGCCAACTCTAAGTCATGAGTGGGGTAGTTATGCTCGTGAACCTTCACCTGCCTCGATGCATATGCTATTACTCGACCCTGCTGCATCAACACACAACCAAGACCAACCCCAGAAGCATAACAATACACGGAGAAGCTCTGACCCTCAACCGGCAAAGTCAAAACTGGAGCTGAAGTCAATAAGGCCTTAAGCCTCTGAAAGCTATCCTCGCACTGATACGACCACAAAAATAGTACATCCTTCCTAGTCAGCATAGTCAAAGGTGCTGCTATAGAAGAAAATCCCTGAACGAAGCATCTATAGTAACCTGCTAACCCAATAAAACTGTGGACCTCAATAACAGTAGTGGGTCTAGGCAAATCACAAACCGCTAAAATCTTTCCCGGATTAAGCCTAATCTCATCCTTAGACACCACGTGCCCTAGGAATGCAACTGACTCAAGCCAAAACTCACAGTTTGAGAACTTGGCATAAAGTCGATGATCTCTCAAAGTCTGGACTATAACCCTCAAGTGTTGCTCATGCTCATATATACTATGCGAGTATACCAAGATGTTGTCTATAAAAACTATCACAAATGAGTCCAAATACGGGCCAAGAACCCTGTGCATCAAGTTCATAAAGGCTGCAGGGGCATTAGTCAATCCAAAAGATATCACCAGGAACTCATAATGGCCATAACGTGTCCTAAATGCTGTCTTAGGGATGTCCTCCATCCTAATCCTCAACTGATGGTAGCCGGACCTCAAATCAATCTTCGAAAACATGACTGAACCCTAAAGCTAGTCAAACAAGTCATCAATCCTCACCATCAGATACCTCTTCTTCACTGTCACCCTATTCAGCTGCCGATAATCAATACACATGCGCATCGACCCATCCTTCTTCTTCTCGAAGAGAACAGGAGCACCCCAAGGTGACACACTTGGTCTAATAAACCCCTTAGCTAACAGATCCTGGAGCGTATCCTTAAGCTCCCTCAAATCAGACAGAGCCATACGGTAAGGAGAAATAGAAATGGGCCTGGTGCCCAGCTCTAACTCAATAGCAAAATCAATATCTCTTTCATGTGGAAGGCCTGGCAGGAAACACATCAATGAAGTCTCTAACCACAGGAACAGACTCAGGAGACGTAGGGTCAGCACTAGCATCTCAGACATATGCTAGATAAGTTAAACACCCACGGGAAATCAACTTTCTAGCTCGAAGACAAGAGATGATCCCAGACGGTGCATGGCTAACAAAACCCTTCCACACAACCGGGGATACACCGGCACAGCTATGGTAATGGTCTTGGTATAACAATCCAAAACCACACGGTGAGGGGATAACCAGTCCATGCCCAGTATCACATCAAAATCTAGCATATCAAGGATCATCAAATCACCCCAAGTCTCTGAATCATCAATAGATATCATACAAGATCTCACAATTTGATCCACTACTAAAGAATCTCCTACTGGGGTCGAAACAAAAACATGAACGGATAATGGCTTACTAGCCAAACCGAATCAAGGCACAAAGTAGGCAGTTACATATGAACAAGTGGATCCAGGATCAAATAAAGCCATAGCAGACTGATGGCACACAAAAATCGTACCTGTAATCACAGCATCCGAGGCCTCTGCCTCTGGTCTCCTAGGGACCGGGTAAAACTTTCGACGACCTCCACCTGCTCGACCGCCATCCCTACCACCTGCTCTGCCATGCGGAGCACCACCTCTAGCTTGACGACCACCCCCTCTAGCCGGAGGCTAAACTGCTCATAAAGGCTCGACCGGCTGAACTGTACCTTGCTAAGGGAAATCTCTAGCAAAATTACCAATCACACCACAAGTAAAACAAGCCCCTGGAGGCCTACTCGGTCGGGATGAAGTAGCAGGTCCCATATGGCCACCATGGCCTGATGCCCCAGAAGTTGTACCCCTCGAAGATTGGCCTCTATATCCCTGATGGTTGCTCTGACCCTGCTCGAACTGGATACTACCGGAAGTCTGAAGGAAAGCCTGAACCGATCGGGTAGACTGAACCTGGTGCTGCTGTGGCTGATAACCCTGTCACCACTGGCCAGAACCTCTACTACCACATCTGGAACCACTGTAGCCACCCTGATGTCAAGGCCTCTTATCTCTGGACCCCTGATCATATCGCTGTAAGTCCTCCATAGTACGGGCATAGTCTATGATAGCCTAAAATGACCGACCACCAGCAATCAATATATCAGTTGGCGGCCTGATCTCTAGCCTCAAACCCCATACAAATCTGTGAATCCTATCTGCCTCGGTAGGAATGATCATAGCTCCAAATGGTGCTAGCTGATGAAAACGGGTCTCATACTCTGAGACAGTCGTAAACTCCTGCATAAGGTGAGTAAACTGCTCCCTACGACGCTCACGATCACTCTGAGGCAAGAACTTGGCCATAAAAGTCTCATAAAACTTAGACCAGATCAAAGGAGGTGACGATGGTGGTCTACAAGCAACCTGGTCCCTCCACCATAACTTTGTTGGGCCCTCCAACTGATAGGTAGTATAACCAACCCCGTGAGTCTCCAATAAACCCAAATGATGCAACATCTCCTTATAGGTAGTAATAAAATCATGTGGATCCTGTCCAGAAGTACCAGCAAACCTCGGAGGTGCTAACCTCAAAAACCTACCCAACGCCTTCTGCTCTGACTCTGTCATAGCTGGGCGATGAGCAAGAGGCTATGCAACAGATGGGACCGGAATGACCTCCGCACAGGGAGCCGTAGTAGTAGGCTGCGCTCCTGAACTTTGTACATATAGCGCTGCCCCCTTAGCGGATGTTTGGGCTACCTCAGAAGGCTGCTCTCCAATCATACCCAAAAGATGTAATAGTAATCCCTGAATATCTGGAGGCGGAGCTGCGGCTAGAGATGGCACAAAAGTGGGCGCTGGAGCTGGTACTGGAGCTGGTGGTACCTGGGCTTCCCCTGATCCACATGTTTCTCGGGCTCGATCACAACTCTAGCAGCTCTAGCAGGTGCCGTTGCTCGAGGACGTCCTCGACCCTTAGCTGGAGTGGGAGGCTCATCTCCCCCTGCTGCCGATGATCTCGTACAAACCATCTGTGGAAGAATGAAGTAGAACAAATGACATTTCCAAAAACTTCAAGGGTCCTACTCACGACACAGAAGCAATAAAAGAGTCAAATTTCCTAAAATGTCACTGTAGCCTCCCAAAGATTTAGTACGGACATCTCCGCCCAGATTCGCAGGACTCTACTAGACATTGGCTCCTATACCGATGACACCGGTGAACCTAGAGCTCTGATACAAAGTTGTCACAACTCGATTTCTCAGTCATGAGGGCACCTACAATCCCCCCAGTAGGAGAACCAATCCCCATAGCCAAGTACAGTTAGTAATGGGCTACTATCTAACAAATAAGCAGAAGAACAATTTAATAAGAAAAAGTAAGGGAACATGATGAAGAGAATAGATAGAAGGAATATATATATACATATGCGGAAACTAAATCAAACCCCAAGACCTGGTATTATAGTATAGAGCCAAAACTACATATAAGGAGTACAAACGATCCAAAACAACGTATACAAATGTCTCCGAATGGTAATAGAGTACTTAAAGCAAAAGATAAACTAAAGCTAAGCTCCGATCGCCAAGAGCTCACCCTCAGTCTGAAGTAGTCCCCAACAGATCTCCAAGCTTGAATCACAGCGATCTAACGACGATGGCCCACGCTAGGATCTGCACCAAAAGATACAGGGGGTAAGGTGAGCATCAAATGCGAAGCATAAGGTACCCAGTAGGTATCATAGGCCGACTGGGCACATATAAGATAAAAGCGTAGTAACAGACAGACTAGAAGCAAGTAGTCACAGAAATCAACAAAAGGTGTACTGGAACTAGCCTAGAGGGAAGTCAACAGAACCACATGTGAGGCCAGCAAGCAAATATATACACCATAGGCACAGGTGAAAGTAAGAAACAACGCACCTGGGGTCCTTGCAATAAGAGTGTATACATAATAAGTTTATGAAATAGATGGTATACCGATAAACTCAAGTGTAAGAGGAAGAGGGAAAGAGTAATGATAGGCATGCTCAGAGACAGGAATCAAACTCAACTAATCATATCAATCTCAAATCCAGAAACTAACAGCCTAGCAGTAACCAATTTCATACTTAACCATAACAGGGAACAATTCTGTAAGTAAATAGCAAGAGTCTACCTACAGTCCCTCGGCCGCCCATACAACCGAGGAACACAAACAAGTGAAAACAAACCCTCCGGCATCCCATACTACCGGAGCGTACAATCAACAAACAACAAATAAGGGTGGAGCCTCAAACAATGAATGATATGATGCATGAAGATCTCAAGTGAAATGGTATCTCTGTATGTACCTCCTCCGATGCCGATCCGGCCCAGCAGGTAGGTTCCATGGAAGGAAACTGCCCGTATACCTCTACTCCACCGTATAACTGTCACGACCCAATTTCTCGGTCGTGATGGCACCTACAACCCCCGGTAGGTGAACCTATCCCCGTAGCCCAGAACAGTTAGTAATGGGCTACTATCTAACAAATAAGAGAACAAGACGAAGAGAACGGATAAAAGGACTATAAATATATACTCATAGTATAGAGCCAAAACTACATACATGGAGTGCAAACGATCCAAACAATATATATACAGATGTCTCTGAATGGTAATAGAGTACATGAAGCAAAAGATAAACTAAAGCTAAGCTCCGATCGCCAAGAGCTCACCCTCAGTCTGAAGTAGTCCCCAACAGATCTCCAAGCACGAATCACAGCGATCTAACGGCGATGGCCCACGCTAGGATCTGCACCCAAAGATGCAGGGGGTAGGGGTGAGCACCAAATGCGAAGCATAAGGTACCCAGTAGGTATCATAGGACGACTGGGCACATATAAGATAAAAGCGTAGTAATAGACAGAATAGAAGCAAGCAGTCACAGAAATCAATGAAAGGTACACAGGAACTAGCCTAGAGGGAAAATCAGCAGAACCATATGTGAGGCTAGTAAGCAGAATATACACACCATAGGCACAGGTGAAAGTAAGAAACAACGCACCTGGGGTCCTTGCAATAACAGTGTATATAAAGTAAGTTTACGAAATGGACGGTATACCGGTAACCTCAAGTGTAAGAAGAAGAGAGAAAGAGTAATGATAGGCATGCTCAGAGACATGAATCAAATTCAACTAATCATACCAATCTCATACTTATCCATAATAGAGAACAATTCTGTAAGTAAATAGAAAAAGTCTACCTACAGTCCCCCGGCCGCCCATACAACCAAGGAACACAAATAAGTGAAAACAAACCCTCCGGCATCCCATACTACCAGAGCGTACAATCAACAAACAACAAACAAGGGTGGAGCCTCAAACAATGAATGATATGATGCATGAAGATCTCAAGTGAAATGGTATCTCCGTATGTACCTCCTCCGACACCGATCCGGCCCAGCAGGTAGGTTCCATGGAAGGTCACTGCCCGTATACCTCTACTCCACCGTATACCCTTCCTCCGGCACACGCAACCCGTAACCCCTGGCCCGGATGGCAAGGTCCATGGAGGTCCCAGACCCCATACTAAAACTCAGTATCAACACATGTCGTCCCGAAGCAAGTTCGGGATCAAGATAGAGACCCAGTCTCGAATATGCATGCCTAGACCCTGTCCAGGACTAAAGTAGTAGGAAAGTATCTCAAAAAAAACCCCTCCAAGGGTGCCCGGGAATAATCGGGTCTAAACAGTAAAAAGTCATCTCAGGTGCTCGGTCCGACCGAGGCTAAAAAATCATCTCAAGTAGCAAGAAAACTCAACTAGCACCCCGGCCCTGCGGAGTCTAGCGTTAATCGTAAAACTGATGATTTAAAACATAACTTTACTTTCTTTTACCCAGGAAATTCACAAGTTAAATCAAACCATTTCTAAATTATTTCCATCAAAAAAGGGCCCCCCTGGGCCATGCAAGGTTTAGAAAATAGTGTCAGTAGGCCCGAAGCCAAAACCATAGTAAAACATGGATAAAACCTCTTTATATGCATGTAAATGTTATGATCACACACAATAGCTGCCCAACAGCTCACAATCAACCTATCGACCCTGCACAGGCCCACAGCTACTCAGCAAGCATAACCAGCCTAGAAGGATAATTATATGCCCGGGACTCGCGGACATTCCCAAAATCCCACCTTCTATGTTCCAGAGTCAACAAGGCCTAATAGGACCACAAGGGTAAATAAAATATATCGGCAAATACTACAAGCAACGGAGGAACAAAAGTAGGCGGACATGAACAAAGCTGTCAAGGTCTGTGGTACCAACCTAATAAACCAACCCAAGGATACCCATTAATACAATTTTATCCTATATATGCGGAGTCTAGGGGAAATAAACCATAACCTACCTGTCGTCCGATGACAAGCTGCTAGAACGATGATGTCCACGCTCGAACCGCTTCGAGAAACTCTGAAATGAAATCAAACTCGAAATTAGGCTTGAATAACTTGACGTAGATAATCGATTTTCTTTTTGGTAATCCAATAAATTATCAAGATCTTGCTTATTGGATTCAACCTTTAATGTGACCAGTGAATGATGAACTATGGTAATTTTGCACCAACAGTACATTCCAACGAAGTATTCTGAAAGCTTGGCAGCAATTTAACATTGAAATTGGTTCCAATGATTTAAGTGAATAGGCACACTTAACATTGAAATTTGTTCAAATGATTTAAGTGATTTGGCAGCCTACCACATTGTGTGTCCATCCCCTCCACTTCCACGTGAAAGTGGGGGTTGTTTAACACATCTTCACCCACCCCGTTATATAAATATTCGGGTATTGCATAAATTCGTGGTATAATAAATATAACTTTTTAAATATACCATAATCATAGAAAATTATTTTGAATAAAACCTACTATATTATAATAATAATTTTCAACATAACTAAATTTACTATCTCCGTTAAAATAATACAATGTATAAAAACCTTATAAAATAAATACATATACAATTATATCGTAACAAAAATATTTTTCATAAACCTTTAAAATATTTTAAAAAGGTAATAATAATATAATTTTCTACCACATTCGACTTTTAAATTAAATATTTTCAAGTACGCACGATTTCGATACTCAAGAACTCTCTTGGAACCCTCCCTTATGTTTTCTCACTGTTTCAGAACTGAAACGACATTTTAAAACGTGAAGTTGAGGCTTAAATCGAGTTTAACCCGACCCGGTTTGCAACCTATTTTCTGCCAGACAGTCCACGATAAAACAGTCATAACTTTTTACTCCAAGATCAGTTAGACGTGAAGTTTTATGCGTTGGAAACTAGACTCGTAGTCCTTCGATTTGGTATTTTGGGGGACTTCTAACTCCTTATATATTGAGATAAAAGCTCCGGGACATTTTACCAAAAGTTCAGAAAATTTATTAAAGAACTTACGATAACTTTTGCCGACTTGCTTGTCTTCAAAACTTATAATGCGACCAAACAAATGGACCCAACACCAAAATACCGGTCCTTTCGAGCCTTAAGTAACTCGGGGCCGCTACAAACAGGCTCTAGTGGTTCAAGGAAAACGTATATGTGGAAATAACCGGAAGGGTCATTACATCATCCACTACTAAAAAGGACTTTCGTCCTCGAAAGTCAAGGTCTAGGGGGTACCTGAAGGCTAAAATAGCTGCGGATACTGATCTCGCATATCTCTCTCGGTCTCCCAGGTAGCCTCCTCGACTGGACGGTGCCTCCACTGAACCTTAACAACCGGGATCTCTCGAGACCTCAACCTCCTGACATCTCTGGCCAAAATAGCTGTCGGCTCCTCAACGAAGGCTAAACCCTCACCCAACAGAACTGAATCCCACTGCAACACGTGAGACTCATCTGGGACATACCGACGCAACATCGAAACATGAAATATAGGATGTATAGCTGAAAACATTGGAGGCAAGGCTAACTGATAGGCAACGCTACCAACCCTATGAAGAATCTCAAATGGCCCAATGTACCTGGGGCTAAGCTTGCCCCGCCTACCAAATCTCATCACGCCCTTCATGGGCGATACACGGAGAAACACCAAGTCACTGACACTAAACTCCAAGGCACGAAGCCTACGATCAGCATAACTCTTCTGCTTGCTCTGAGCTGCCCGAAGTCTGTCCTGAACACTCGGACTCGGTCTAAGGAATCTCGAAGCAAATCTGTGCTCTTTGGCCCAGCACTAAAACCATCAAACCAACCTACCGGTGATCTGCAACGCCTGCCATACAAAGCCTCAAAAGGTGCCATGCCGATACTCGAATGAAAGCTGTTATTATAAGCAAACTCTGCCAAGGGAACAAACTGATCCCAAGAACCTCCAAAGTCAAGAACACAGGCCCGAAGCATGTCCTCCAGAATCTGAATGGTCCTCTCGAACTGGCCATCTGTCTGAGGGTGGAAAGCGGTACTAAGATGAACCTCTGTACCCAAATCTCACTGAATAGCCCTCCAGAACTGAGATGTGAACTGAGTGCCACGGTCTGAAATGATAGAAGCTGGGACCCCGTGCAATCGAACAATCTCACGAAGGTAGATCTGAGCCAACCTCTCTGCGCCATAAGAAGTCTGAACCGGCAAGAAATGTGCTGACTTAGTCAGCCTATCAACAATCACCCATATGGAATCAAACCCATGAGAAGTACGAGACAAACCAACAACAAAGTCCATAGTAATCCCGTCCCACTTCCATTCAGGAATGGGAAGTCGCTGCATCAAACCACCAGGTCTTATGTGCTCGAACTTAACCTGCTGACAGTTCAAGCACCGAGATACGAAATCTGCTATATCCCGCTTCATACCACTCCACCAGTAAAGCTTCCTCAAGTATCTATACATATTTGTTGTGCCAGGGTGAATGGAGTATCTAGTACAATGTGCCTCGTGAAGTATCAACTGAATCAAATCACTAATCCTCGAAACACAAAGGCGACTATCAAACCTCAGAACCCTATCTGAATCTAGAGTAACCCGACTGGTCTCACCCTGAACAACCCAATCACGAAGGTCACACAACTGCTGATCCTCAAACTGACTGCTCTGAATCTGATCAATCAAAGTAGAACGAACCTCAACACTGGCGAGAACTCTGCTAGGATCCGACAAGTCAAGCCTAACAAAACGTTTAGCCAAGGACTGGATGTCCAAGGCCAATGGTCGCTCTGAAACTGAAAGAGAAGCTAGGCTACCCATACTCACTGCCTTCCGGCTCAAGGCATTCGCTACCACATTTGCCTTGCCCGGATGATACAAAATAGTGAAGTCATAGTCCTTCAATAACTCGACCCATATTCTCTGCCTCGAGTTCAACTCTCACTGACTCGTGATATACTGAAGACTATGGTGATTGGTGAAGATCTCACAGTGAACTCTATATAGGTAATGCCTCCAGATCTTGAGCGCAAAAACTACCGCCGCGAACTCTAAGTCATGAGTGGGGTAGTTGCGCTCGTGAACCTTCAGCTGCCTCGATGCATATGCTATTACACGACCCTGCTGCATCAACACACAACCAAGTGACGTGCCTCAATTCTATGACACTTTTGACTCCTTTAACTAAGAATAATCGTGAGTTTTCAAGCAACCGTTGTCGTTTTTGATGTTTTTATGTTGTATTTGCAGGAAATGTAGACAAGGATAAAAAGGAAGTAAAACTACTCAAGCTAAGTAAAAAGGTTGAGCATGACGGAGGACCTGACGGCTCGTCACACCTGTGACGGACCATCAGCCAAGCCACCAAACCTGGCAGCACTTGAAGGAGCCACTGGATAGCGGCGATGGTTGGAACGATGGCCCATCACACCTGTGACGGACCGTCAGCCAAACCGTCAAGTGGGAGCTCAAAGAGAGCCTGCACTAGATAGCAGCGACGGTTGGCGTGACGGCCCATCGCATGGGTGACGGTCCGTCAGCCAAACCGTCAAGTTAGAGCTAAAGATAGCAAGCACTGGATAGTGATGACGGCTTGGAGTGACGGCCCATCACATGCTTGACGGCCTGTCAGGCGACCCGTCAAACGCGACGCGGGATTCCGAAAATCCTATTTTTGGACTTTATTTCTTGGACTACTATAAATACCCTGTGTTAGGTTTATTTTAATTATTCATTACCCAATAGTTCTAGGATTATTTTGAGCAAGTTTTGGAGAGAAAAACACGACACAATATGTTTGTCTTCCTCTCTTCCCTTGTTCTTCCATTGTTCTTGGGATCTTGGATTCTTGTTCTTTGATAAATTGAAGCTTGTGTTCATTATATTGTAAGAATCTTTTCTCTTTATTATGAATATGAATTTCTTCTCTTTTCCTAATAGCATGAGTAACTAACTTCCCACAACTAGGGTTGTGGGAGCCATGGCAAAAGTAGCAATATAGATTCAGGGTAGCGTAGGGTTCAATCTTTATGTTGTCACGTGGTTAATCATTCAATTACTAATGTTTTCTAGTGGTTGCAAACATTAGAACATGCCTAGGTTTAATTTGCTTGAGTAAGGAGATTAAAACCGGGAAATTTGATTAACTACAAGGATTCGAGACTACCAACTCTCGTCTCATAATTAATGCTGTAACTAGATTAATCTACTTGATGTTTAGGGTTGAAATAAGAAAGTTCACCTTTTCAAGTTCGAGAGAAGTGAAAAGGAAATTTGTCTAATTGGTTGAGAAACGTTTAGACGATACCATGAATTCAATCACATCGTGATATGCATATTGAGCGGACCCGGTTAAGCCTTGAGTCGAAATTGTTACGACGCCATGGTGAACACTTCCCTAGTTCACTCTCATATTGATTATTAATCGCACATTATTATTTGCTTTGGTTGAACATTGTTCACACAAACCCCCACCCCAATTTACCGGAAACTATCGACTACTAGTCATTTAATTCACTATCGATTTAATTTGCACCTTATTCCCTGTGGGATCGACCCCAACCTTAGTTGGGTTCTATATTTGACAGCGATCGCTTACGCTTCCTAATTAGAGTCGTAATTTGGGCGTATCAAATTTTGGCACCGTTGCCGGGGAATACGGTTGTTTATTAAGTCTTGTGTGTTTATTTGACTTTTAGTCATATTTCCTGATTTTACTTTTATTTGTTGTTTTTGTTTATTACAGGGTACTGAGTTGTGCATGCCAAGTACCCGACGCTCGGGTGAACCAATATTACCCTATGACCCCGAGCTCGCAAGAACTCTAAGGCAAACCATGGCTGCACAACAAACGGAGGCAGCAAGGCTCGTTGCAGAACAGCAAGCTCAACAGGATCAGCATCACTTGAATGCTGAAGATATAGAAGATGATACTGCATTAGACGGAGTTGGTGCTACGGGCGCCATTATTCTTCCTCTACTAGCGCCCGGGGCCAAGTTCAACATAACTAGCACAATGCTCCAGCTGTTGAACTTAAAGGGACTGTTCCGTGGTATGGCTGGTGATGATCCAAACCGGCACCTGATGAATATCGTGGGTATCTGCAAGTCATTTGAATTGCCTGGAGTAAGTCAGACCGCGATCAGACTGAGGTTGTTTCCATTGTCTCTATCTGATGAGGCAGCGTTATGGTTGACAGAACTAACCCCCGACTCTATCGCAACTTGGGGAGAGTTGAAAGGAGCTTTCCTAGAAAGGTTCTTTCTTCCCTCTAGGATGATACATTTGAGGGATGAAATTAGAAATTTCAGACAACAACCTCACGAGGCGTTACATGAGACGTTGTTGTGGTTCAAGAAGAAGCTGACACAATGCCCTAACCATCAGTTGACCGGCAATTTCCTGATGCAGACATTTTACAGGGCACTAAATTCGGCTACCAAGTCGACACTGGATAACGCAGCAGGTGGAGCATTTATGGGCCTCACTTTTATCGATGCCACAGCTATTCTGGACCTGCTCACTAAAACCAACAGGGCATGGCATACACGGGACACCGAGATGGCTGCTAGCACTCATGCAATCGGTATGTCAGCAGAACAGCGCAGGAGAGAGGAAGAGCGGGATCAAGATATGGCCCATCTGAAAATACAAATGGACCTTCTGACAAAACATTTGATGTCAAGAGACATGGAGAAAGTGAAAGTTATGGGTTCCCAAAGTAGAGCAGCAGAGTTCGAGTCTGAGGAGGAGGCGAATTATTTGGGGGGTTTCCAGGCTAATGCCCAGGGAAACCAAGGTCGAAACTATCAGAAAGACAACTACTATGAAAAAGCTGGCTACAGAGACCTTGATCAAGGGAACTGGATGAATAAAACTGATAGAGGTGAGTTGTACGTACCACCTGGTAACCGAGAAAGAAGTAGCAATGATACAGGGATGTCCAAGTTAGAGAATATGATGGCAAAGATGTTGTTGAAGGTAGAATCTACTGACTCCGGAGTCAAGGAAATGAAATCTGAGTTATCATCATTGAGTCAGTTGGTTAATTCTCATTCCACCTCAATCAAGCAGTTAGAGCAACAAATTAATCAAGTCTCGGCGTCTCTAAATCAACGGAAAGCTGGAACATTGCCGAGTTACACCATTCAAAACCCGAGAAACGATGGAAATTGTATGGCAATCACCACCAGAAGCGGTAAGACATTATCAGAATCACATCCGGTAATTCAGACCCAGAAAGGTAGCGTTGCTGAGAAAGAAGAGTTAGTAGATGCTGAAAATATGGTTGATGAGGGTGTGAAAGTGTCTGTTGAAAAACCCGGCGTGGAAGAAGATGCTACTCAAGTGCTCACGGATAAAAGCAAGGAAGTTGAAAAACATCCAACTATGATGCCTCGGCCACCACCTCCTTTCCCACGGCGGTTGAAGAAGAAAGTGGAAGATAGAAAGTTCCTGAACTTCATGACCATGCTCAAACAGATATCAGTAAACATCCCTCTGGTGGATACGCTTGAACAAATGCCCGGTTATGCCAAGTTCATGAAGGACTTGATCACAAAGAAGAGGTCGGTAAGCTTTGAACTGGAAGACAACCTCCACCATTATAGCGCCATTTCATCAAGGTCTCTGGTCCAAAAGAAAGAAGACCCAGGTGCGTTCACTATTCCTTGCACCATAGGGGAGTTTAACTTTGTCAAGGATCTTTGTGACTTGGGGGCTAGCATAAACTTGATGCCGTTAGCCATCTACCGGTAGTTGGGCTTAGGAGCCCCCAAACCGACGACTATGAGGTTATTGATGGCTGACAGATCGGTGAAACGCCCGGTTGGTATTTTGTATGATGTACTTGTGAAGATGGGGAAGTTCATATTTCCGGCAGACTTCGTGATTTTGGACTGCGAAGTGGACTTCGAAGTCCCTATTATTTTGGGACGACCCTTCTTGGCAACCGGAAGAGTATTGGTAGATATGGAGAGCAACGAGTTGACTTTCAGGTTGAACGACGAGGTAGTGAAGTTTAATGTGTGCAGATCAATGAAGCAACTGAGAGACATGAATGTCATCTCGGTTATTGATGTTGTTGTAGAATCTGATGTGATCGTTTCTGTTGAAGAGAGACTTACTGTAGAGACATTGGCAGCAGTTATGATGAATTTCGATAATGATTGCGTCGAAGATTATGAGGAAATTGTAAATGCTATGGTTGGAATGGGGTCATATGGTTACTCCCCAAAGAAATTGGATCTCGATTTAAAGAACAGAACAACACCTCCTGCAAATCCTTCTATTGAGGAAGCGCCGGTATTAGAGTTGAAAGAGTTGCCAGGCCATCTGAAGTATGCATTTCTGGGTGACAAAGATACCTTACCGGTAATCATAGCGACAGACCTTGTGCAATCTCAAGTTGAAGCGTTATTATCCACTCTGAGGAGACACAAGAGAGCAATCGGCTGGACCATTGCAGATATTATTGGCATCCCACCAGGTATTTATACTCATAAGATACACCTAGAAGAAAATTGCACTCCCACCACCGAGCACCAGCGGAGACTGAATCCGCCAATGCAAGAGGTGGTGAAGAAAGAGATCATCAAATGGCTCGATGCTGGAGTGGTTTACCCAATCTCTGATAGCAAATGGGTAAGCCCAGTGCAATGTGTTCCTAAGAAGGGAGGAATGATTGTGGTAGCAAATGACAAAAATGAGCTGATTCCATTGAGACCTATCACGGGCTGGCGAGTCTGTATGGATTACCGGAAGCTAAACTCCTGTACTCTCCGTGATCATTTCCCCATGCCCTTTATGGATTAGATGCTGGATAGATTAGCTGGAAGAGGTTGGTATTGCTTTTTAGATGGATATTCGGGGTACAACCAAATATCTATCGCCCCGAAAGATCAGGAGAAGACCACGTTCACCTGCCCTAATGGTACGTTTGCTTTTAGACGCATGCCCTTTGGTCTTTGCAATGCTCCTGCAACCTTCCAAATATGCATGATGTCTATCTTTTCTGATATGGTGGAGAACACATTGGAAGTCTTCATGGATGACTTTTCGGTAGTAGGTGATGCATTTGATGATTGCTTGGCTAATCTGGGTCAGGCGTTGCAAAGGTGTGAAGAGTCAAACCTCGTGCTGAATTGGGAGAAATGCCATTTCATGGTGAAAGAAGGCATTGTATTAGGACACAAAATATCTATGAGAGGTCTAGAGGTGGATAGAGCCAAGATTGAAGTCATCGAGAAACTACCTCCACCCATTTCAGTAAAGGGTGTGAGGAGTTTTCTTGGTCATGCCGGTTTCTACCGAAGGTTCATCAAAGATTTCTCTAAGGTTGCTACCCCATTGTGCAAGTTGCTTGAAAAGGAGACGAAGTTTGTATTTGATGCTGAGTGTTTGAGGGCGTTTGAATGCCTGAAAGAAAAGTTAGTGGATGCTCCTATTATAATTGCCCCGGATTGGTCCAAATCGTTCGAAGTAATGTGCGATGCGAGTGGTGTGGCGCTTGGAGCTGTTCTGGGACAGAAGCGAGACAAACTTTTTCACCCCATTTATTATGCTAGTAAAGCATTGAATGGGGCGCGAAAGAACTACACAGTGACAGAACAGGAGTTGCTGGCTGTTGTATACGCCTTTGAGAAATTCAGAGCATACTTACTTGGTACAAAAGTGGTGGTGCACACAGATCATGCAGCCTTGAGGTATCTAATGACCAAAAAGGATGCAAAACCTCGACTAATCCGATGGGTACTATTGTTGCAGGAATTTGACTTTGAAGTCAAAGATCGGAAAGGGTGTGAGAACCAGGTAGCGGATCATCTGTCCAGGCTTGAGAGGGAAGAGAACGTAATAGAGGAACCGAAGATTGATGATGCATTCCCGGATGAGCAGGTGATGGCTGCGTCACCTGATATGGTGCCTTGGTACGCTGACTTCGCAAATTAGGCGGTGAGTGACATGATCCCAGAAGATTTGAACTTCCACCAGAAAAAGAAGTTTCTCCATGATGCAAGTAAGTTTTTATGGGATGAGCCGTATTTATTCCGGTTGTGTGCTGACAACATAGTGAGGAGATGTGTACCGAAAGCGGAAATGACAAGCATCTTGCAAGCTTGCCATTCATCCCCAGTTGGAGGACATCATGCGGGTAATCGAACCGCCCGAAAAATCTTACAACGTGGTTATTATTGGCCGACAATCCAGAAAGATTCATATGAATTTGCCAAGTTCTGTGATCAATGCCAACGAAAAGGAGCAATCTCTCGCCGACAAGAGCTACCCATGTCCACTATTTTGGAGGTTGAATTGTTCGACGTATGGGGAATATATTTCATGGGCCCTTTTGAAAGTTCTTATGGGAACCGCTACATCTTGGTAGCGGTGGATTATGTGTCAAAGTGGGTAGAGGCGGTTGCTTTGGCCGATAACGAAGGTAGAAGTGTGGTGGCATTTTTGAAAAGGAACATCTTTTCTTGGTTTGGCACCCCTCGCACAATCATCAGTGATGGAGGTTCACATTTTTGCAATAAGGTGTTCCGGGCTGCTCTAGCAAAATATGGGGTGAAGCAACACAAGGTAGCCACACCTTATCACCCCCAAACCAGTGGTCAAGTCGAAGTGTCGAACCATGAAATTAAAGAGATCTTGGCTAAGTCTGTGAATGTGAATTAGCGAGACTGGGCAAGAAAGCTGGATGACGCACTCTGGGCGTACCGAACAGAGTTTAAGACGCCAATAGGTATGTCTCCTTACCAATTTGTTTTTGGTAAAGCTTGTCACTTGCCCGTGGAACTTTAGCACAAGGCCCTTTGGGTGCTCAAAAAGTTAAATCTCCGTTGGAAAGAGGCATCGGAACTAAGGTTGGAACAATTGAATGAGATGGACGAGTTCCGATTGCGAGCATATGAGAGATTCGCTCTCTACAAGGAACGAATTAAGCTGTACTATGACAGGAAAATTGAGAAAAGGGAGTTCAAAGTTGGGGACTTGGTATTGTTGTTCAACTCCAGGTTCAAATTATTTCCCGGGAAACTCAAATCCAAATGGTCCGGACCATTCAAAGTACACCAAGTGTTCTCATCCGGTGCGGTCGAACTAGAAAATAATGATGGTGAGTTGTTCAAAGCCAATGGGCAGAGGGTAAAGCAATATATAGGCCTCCCGGAGCAGGTACATGTTTTGTCTTTGGTGTATCTTGATGAAGTCTGAGTAATCAAGACACCCGCGTCGTGCCGCGACGTTAAATCAGGCGATGTATTGGAGGCAACCCATAAATTGTTGTTGTATTATAGTCTTAGAAAAATTTGATTTGTTAGAATTGGTTAATTTGTGCATTGAGTGTGCAGGTACAAAAGGCGGACGTAATAGCGTGTTCTGTCCACGAGTGATGGTTCCGGTTGATGGACCATCAACTGTACGACGGACCGTCACACGGACCGTCACATGTTGACAAATATTCATGCCCACTGTTTTGTAGTGACGGTGTAAGTGACGGACCGTCACAGACTTGGCGGACCGTCGCTTCAGGCCGTCACCCATGAGACTCACAAAGGCTCACTGTCTAAGTGGGACGCCCCAAGTGACGGACCGTCACAGTGGCGATGGACCGTCATGCCAAGCAGTCGCGTCAGGTAAGTTTAATTTAAGTAAGACCCGACCCAAAGCAAAACCAACCGTCCAAAAATATTAAAACATCTTCTTCATCATCCAACTCATATCCTACTCTAAAACCCCAAACCCTCCATTAAAATCAAAATCATCTTTTCCCCAAGCAAGCCCCACATCGCCAGTGTCCTTTCTCCACCTTATCAAAACCACCGTGTCCAAAACGCAAGCAACCAACAAATTCTCTCTAGTTGTCCATCGGTTCATAAAAATCAAAGAGAATAGCGATTTCTTCTACCTAACAAGATCAAGGTATGATTCTAAACTCTTCATAGTTGGAATTAGTGAGTAACACGGGGCGAATTGTCGGAGGAAATTGATTGGGGTTATATATTTGTGAAATTATGATAATGTAAATGTTGTTGGGTATGAGTGGTATTGTTGTTTGAAATCGTACGTGTGACATGGGTGAAGTCTTGAGTGACCCATGAGATCAAATACATGATGGGTGGTGACTTTGGGAAACCAAATCCCACAAAGGAGGAGAAAACCCGTAATCGAGCACAAGGTGTTCGAGGAAATGCCTCAAAGAGGATGAAACACACTGTCGCAACTTGACGGTTGGCATAACGGCCCGTCACACATGTGACCAACCATCAGTTAAACCGTCAGGTTGAAACAGTTCACTGTCTTAGAGTGACGGTCAGTGTGACGGTCCATCACACTTGTGATGGACCGTCACCCAAACCGTCACTCCGAGACAGTAGGTATTACTGAGTGTTTTCCTGTGCTCACATGTTTGAACTTGTTCACGTGCAGGTACATGGCCCCCAAACAACAACCGCCTCGCGGTCAAGCACAAAAGAAGAAAGAAAGGATCGCTACAACTCGGACCCTAATTGATGAATCGAGTAGCGACGAAGAAGCAGTTGCAGCCCCGACTTACCAAACTAGGCTAGTTAAATGAAGAACCACCCAAGTCTCCCAGTCTGAAGAGGAGAGTGGGTCATCTAGCAGTGAGTCGCGGAGTGGTAGTGGATCAGATAAAAGTGGTAGCTCCAGCCCCAACCCGGAGGATGTAGGTGGTCCTGAAACTACCAATATTGCAGGGAGTGCACCCATGGACAGAGAGTCGATCCGGTGGGCATTTAAGGATGCTCAGAAGCACTATCTTGACGGTCTTACCAAAACGATGTCGAGAAGCCACAAAAGACCGATAGCTGAAGAAGTGCAAATCATGACCACGGATTTGCCTGAATACCCAGTTCTTCAAACACAGTTTCAAAGGTATCATCTAGAGTGGATGAGCTCGCCCCCGGGATTCTATTATCCAGAACTAGTCCGGGAATTCTATGCCAACTATTTGGCACTGTTGGAGAGCAAATGCGAGCCAGGAAAAGGGGTTAAATCAGCACCAAGGCAGGACAGGGTGCCAATTCGGGGTAAACAAGTGGACATCTCACGGGAAATGATCAACAGAGTCCTCTTTGGCCCTGAATACATCCCTCCACCTGATATGTCATGATAAGATTTCCAATGCCTACTCGCAGAGACCATGGTTATCCCAAACATTGACTGATGGCTCACTATCTTGGCTAACTCAGAGGGGACGGATATCGAAGCAATCCCTAAGCTTCGTAGCCAAGTTTTGGTGGGCGGTTGTGCGGCTCAGGTTATTTCCAACAGGAGGAGACAATAATTTGGATGAGGGAAGAGCCATCCTTGTGGCAAGCTTGATAGCCGGGTACGTCATCAACTTCGGAATGAAAATTGCAGACCAGATGCGGACCCGGGCAATAAAAGCTACTTCTTCTTTGCCATTCTCGTGTCTAGTGACTGAGTTATGCAAGCATGCAGAGGTGCCAATATGGGAGGGAATTGATAAGCAAGTGACAGCGTCATCAAAGCATAATATTGACAAATCAAGGGATGACACTAAGTTTGAAGTGAGGGTTCACAAGCCTCAGATCTTCGAAGAGCCAACCACAACCACCTCTGAGGCAACCGACACCCCATCAGGCACAGAAATGCCACTTGCGGTGTTAGATCCGAAAACTTCATAGACAACAAGAGCTACTGCTGAAAGCTCTGGCACTGCGGAAAGGCCTCCTCTACCACCAGAATATCACATGAACCCCCGAAATTTTGCTAAGATGGTGCAAAAGCAGAAATAGTTGGATAAACAAATTGCTGCATGGACGGACTTGTTTAAACCCACAATTGATGAAGCAATACGGGAGGCTCTGAAGCCATTTGAGGGGCTGCGCGCAAGGGTAGATGCAATGGAAACCCGGATGGATGCAAGGCTAAACAAAATGAGCATCCCGGACCTGGCGAGATTTGATGCGGAGCTAAAGAAGGTGAAAAATGATATCACAATCCTCAAGCAAGAAAAAGCGTTTTATAAGAAGACATCGGAGTTTGTGGACTTGGTCGAAGAAACCACGATAGTGGATTTGATGGGTCGGCCACTGAAAATTAGTGAACCCAAAGCAGGTGAAAGTGGGGTAAAGAAATCAAAGAAGAGGAAGCACAAAAAGATATCAGCTGAGGAGGATGAGTTAGAGGTCGCAAAGCAATGGTAGGTAATAGATGAGCAGCTGCGACAGGAAAGAGTGCGTGCCCAAGCAGGTGGGGCATCCTCCAGTGCAGTACCGAAGTCTGAAAAGACCCCAGATATTGATGAGCCACATACGGAAACCTAGGTTTCCCAGGTACCCCTATTCCTTTATTCTGAATATTTGTTTCCTTGAGCATTGAGGACAATGCTAAATTCTTTTGTTAGGGGTAGGAGTACCACCACCGGAGGTTTTTGTTGCCGTATTTCTTTTCCTCCGGTGTGCTATCTAGTCGAACCGGCATGTTTAGGTTGTCGTTTAAATTTTAAAAAATTGAGATGTCCTTAGCAAGCATGGCTTTTTTTTTTTTGAAAATTTAACTAAAAGGAGCCCCCTCTGAAAATTTCTGATTTTGTACTTATGTTTGAAACAATTGACTGTTCGGGATCCTTGAATGTCATTGTGTGGTTATGATTGGAATAAGTATGCTTAAGCCGAGCGGTTGTTTTGATAGTCGGTAGTTGTATGGTTTCTTGGTGCCAAGTGTGTGTGAGCGTATTGTTATAAATTCTTACTCTGTGCATGCATCTAGAACTTGCCCGATCTATTTTGTTAAGTTTGAAGTTGGTTGCTTAGGAAAGGATCACAGGCCCTTTTTGTGTGCAGTCCACTTAGCCTATAAGACCGTCCAAATTCAAGCAATCCCTTTGATCCCTTTTTGAGCCATAATTGACCCTATTCGTTCAATAACCTATCACCGCTCCTTTTTAACTTTGAATCCCTGTTTTGGCCCTGGTCCTTCCTTGGACATCATGCACCTCAACTCAGGCAATCAACCTAAGTTGAGGGTGGCTACTATAGAGGTAAATGATAGGAAAAATAGGATGGATAAGATTGGTTGTGAATAGAATGAAAATTTCGGGTGTGTGTCTAAGAAAAGAAAGAAAAAGAAATGAAAAAAAAAAGAAAAAAAAAGAGAGATGAAAAAGAACGAAAAAGAAATAAAAAGAATTGTCAAAATAAAGAGGCCGCACCTGTAGCTAAAAAGAAGGAAATAAAAAGGTGCATAAGGATGGACAAAGTAAAATTGGGTGGAAGTAGTAGGTCGGTGAGTCCAAGGAAGGTTTAGTTACTATTCCCCAAAACGTATCCTACCTGCACCCGAATCCTCATTACAAGCCAAAACAAGTCCTGTAATGATCCTGAGTGGATTTCTGAAAAACTGAAATAGAATAGTAAGGGCAAGCTTATGGCATCGCATAGGCATTGTGTGAAATCGTTTGTGAGTGTGAGTGCCTTACCTAGTCCCAAATCTTGTGTGTGGGACTTCTTTGCGGTGAGGGCACCAAGATCTCTGTATTATCTATTGACTGTTGAGATGCTGTCGTGCGTGTATGTAGAATATTCTATCATATCGGAATGACATGTTTGGATCCGTGCAAGTTAGCGTTTCATACATTTGTGTGCTACCGGGGGGGACTGATTTAAATTGATTAAGCTGTTGAATGGCCATGATTTGCTAGTGACACGAGTCTTAATTGAGTCGTCTTTTTATTTTTGGTGTCATGTTGCTTGAGGACAAGCGAACGTTTTAAGTTGAGGGTGTTGATGTGCCTCCATTCTACGACACTTTTGACTCCTTTAACTAAGAATAATCGTGAGTTTTCAAGCAACCATTGTCGTTTTTGATGTTTTTATGTTGTATTTGAAGGAAATGTAGACAAGGATAAAAAGGAAGTAAAACTACTCAAGCTAAGTAAAAAGGTTGAGCTTGACGGAGGACCTGACGGCTCGTCACACCTGTGACGGACCGTCAGCCAAGCCACCAAACCTGGCAGCACTTGAAGGAGCCACTGGATAGCGGCAACGGTTGGAACGACGGCCCGTCACACCTGTGATGGACCCTCAACCAAACCGTCAAGTGGGAGCTCAAGGAGAGCCTGCACTGGATAGCAGCGACGGTTGGCGTGATGGCCCGTCGCATGGGTGACGGTCCGTCAGCCAAATCGTAAAGTTAGAGCTAAAGATAGTAAGCACTGGATAGTGACGACGTCTTGGAGTGACGGCCCGTCACATGCTTGACGGCCTGTCAGGTGACCCGTCAAACGCGACGCGGGATTCCGAAAATCCTATTTTTGGACTTTATTTCCTGGACTACTATAAATACCCTGTGTTAGGTTTATTTTAATTATTCATTACCCAATAGTTCTAGGATTATTTTGAGCAAGTTTTGGAGAGAAAAACACGACACAACACGTTTGTCTTCCTCTCTTCCCTTGTTCTTCCATTGTTCTTGGGATCTTGGATTCTTGTTCTTGGATAAATTGAAGCTTGTGTTCATTATATTGTAAGAATCTTTTCTCTTTATTATGAATATGAATTTCTTCTCTTTTCCTAATAGCATGAGTAACTAACTTCCCACAACTAGGGTTGTGGGAGCCATGGCAAAAGTAGCAATATAGATTCAGGGTAGCGTAGGGTTCAATCTTTAGGTTGTCACGTGGTTAATCATTCAATTACTAATGTTTTCTAGTGGTTGCAAACATTAGAACATGCCTAGGTTTAATTTGCTTGAGTAAAGATATTAAAACCGGGAAATTTGATTAACTACAAGGATTCGAGACTACCAACTCTCGTCTCATGATTAATGTTGTAACTAGATTAATCAATTTGATGTTTAGGGTTGAAATAAGAAAGTTCACCTTTTCAAGTTCGAGAGAAGTGAAAAGGAAATTTGTCTAATTGGTTGAGAAACGTTTAGACGATACCATGAATTCAATCACATCGTGATATGCATATAGAGCGGACCCGGTTAAGCCTTGAGTCAAAATTGTTACGACGCCATGGTGAACACTTCCCTAGTTCACTGTCATATTGATTATTAATCGCACATTATTATTTGCTTTGGTTAAACAATGTTCACACAAACCCCCCCCCCAATTTACCGGAAACTATCGACTACTAGTCATTTAATTCACTATCGATTTAATTTGCACCTTATTCCCTGTGGGATCGACCCCAACCTTAGTTGGGTTCTATATTTGACAGCGACCGCTTACGCTTCGTAATTGGAGTCATAATTTGGGCATATCACCAACATCAACCCCAGAAGCATCACAGTACACGGAGAAGCTCTGACCCTCTACCGGCAAAGTCAAAACTGGAGCTGAAGTCAATAAGGCCTTAAGCCTCTGGAAGCTATCCTCACACTGATCCGACCACTGAAATGGGATATCTTTCCTAGTCAGCATAGTCAAGGGTGCTGCTATGGAAGAAAATCCCTCAACGAACCATCTGTAGTAACCTGCTAACCCAATAAAGCTGTGAACCTCAATAACAGTAGTAGGTCTAGGCCACTCGCAAACCGCTGAAATCTTTCCCGGATCAACCCTAATCCCATCCTTAGACACCACGTGCCCTAGGAATGCAACTGACTCAAGCCAAAACTCGCACTTTGAGAACTTGGCATAAAGCCAATGATCTCTCAAAGCCTGGAGTATAACCCTTAAGTGTTGCTCACGCTCATCTCTACTACGCGAGTATACCAAGATGTCGTCTATAAAAACTATCACAAATGAGTCCAAATACGGGCCAAGAACCATGTGCATCAAGTTCATAAAGGCTGCGGGGGCATTAGTCAACCCAAAAGACATCACCAGGAACTCATAATGGCCATAACGTGTCCTGCATGCTGTCTTAGGGATTTCCTCCGCCCTAATCCTCAACTGATGGTAGCAGGACCTCAAATCAATCTTCGAAAACACGACTGAACCCTGAAGCTGGTCAAACAAATTATCAATCCTCGGCATCGGATACCTATTCTTTAATGTCACCCTATTCAGCTGTCGATAATCAATACACATGCGCATCGACCCATCCTTCTTATTCACGAAGAGAACAGGAGCACCCCAAGGTGACACACTAGGTCTAATAAACCCCTTAGCTAACAGATCCTGGAGCTGCTTCTTAAGCTCCCTCAACTCAGCAGGAGCCATACGGTAAGGAGAAATAGAAATGGGCCTAGTGCCCGACTCTAGCTCAATAGCGAAATCAATATCTCTCTCAGGTGGAAGGCCTGGCAGGTCGGTAAGAAACACATCGAGGAAGTCTCTAACCACATGAACGGACTAAGGAGAAGTAGGGTCAGCACTAACATCTCGGACATATGCTAGATAAGCTAAACACCCACGGGAAATCAACTTCCTAGCTCAAAGACAAGAGATGATCCCAGATGGTGCATGGCTAACAGAACCCTGCCACACAACCGTGGATACACCGGGCACAGCTATGGTAATGGTCTTGGCATAACAATCCAAAACCACACGGTGAGGGGATAACCAGTCCATGCCCAGTATCACATCAATATCTAGCATATCAAGAATCATCAAATCACCCCAAGTCTCTGAATCACCAACAGATAACATACAGGATCACACAATCTGATCCACTAATAAAGAATCTCCTACTGGGGTCGAAACAAAAACAGGAACAGACAATGGCTCACTAGCCAACCCCAAGCAAGGCACAAAGTAGGCAGATACATATGAACAAGTGGATCCAGGAACAAATAAAGCCATAGCAGACTGATGGCACACAGAAATCGTACATGTAATCACAACATCTGAGGCCTCTGTCTCTGGTCTCCTAGGGATAGCATAAAACTGACGACGACCTCGACCTGCCCGATCGCCATCCCTACCACCTGCTCTGCCGCGTGGAGCACCACCTCTACCCTGATGACCACCCCCTCTAGCCGGAGGCTGAACTGCTCGTAAAGGCTCGGCCAACTGAATTGTACCCAGCTGAGGGCAATCTCTAGCAAAATGACCAATCGCACCACAAGTAAAACAATCCCCTGACGGCCTACTCAGTCGAGATGAACCAGCAGATCCCATATGACCACCACGACCTGATGCCCCAGAAAGTGTACTCCTTAAAGACTTGCCGCTATAGCCCTGATGGCTGCTCTAACCCTGCTCGAACTGGGTATTACCGAAAGTCTGAAAGAAAGCCTGAACCGATCGGCTGGACTGACCCTGGTGCTGCTGTGGCTGATGACTCCGGCTCCACTGGCCAGGACCTCTACTACCATATCTGTAACCACTATAAACACCCTGATGTCGAGGCCTCTTATCTCTGGACCCCTGATCATGTCGCTGTAAGTCCTCCACAGTGCAGGCATAGTCTACAATAGCCTGGAATGACCGACCACTGGCAATCAATATCTCAGCTGGCTGCCTGATCTCTGGCCTCAAACCCCATACAAATCTGCGAATCCTATCTTCCTCGGTAGGAATGATCATAGCTCCGAACGGTGCTAGCTGATGAAAATGAGTCTCATACTCTGAGACACTCGTAGATCCCTGCATAAGGTGAGTAAAGTGCTCCCTGCGACGCTCACGATCACTCTGAGGTAGGAACTTGGCCATAAAGGCCTCATAAAACTCAGACCAGGTCAAAGGAGGTGACGATGGTGGTCTACAAGCAACCTGGGCCCTCCACCATAACTTTGTTGGGCCCTCCAACTGATAGGTAGTATAACAAACCCCGTGAGTCTCCAACAAACCCAAATGATGCAACATCTCCTCACAGGTAGTAATAAAGTCATGTGGATCCTATCCAGAAGTACCAGCAAACCTCGGAGGTGCTAACCTCAAAAACCTACGCAACGCCTTCTGCTCTGACTATATCATAACTGGGCGAGGAGCAAGAGGCTGTGAAACAGATAGAACCGGAATGTCCTCCGCACAGGGAGCCATAGTAGCCAGCTGCGCTGCTGAGCTCTGTGCACCCAGGACTGCCCCCTGAGCGAATGTCTGCGCTACCTCAGAAGGCCACTCTCCAATCACACCCAAAAGCTGTAATAGTAATCCCCGAATGTATGGAGACTGAGCTGCCGCTGGAGCTGGCACAGAAGTGGGCACTGGTGCTGGTACTGGACCTGGCGCTGGAGCTGGTGGTGGAGCTGGTGGTACCCAGGCTTCCCCCTGATCCATATGCTGCTTTGGCTCTATCTCCACCCTAGCAGCTCTAGCAGGTGCCACTGATCGAGGGCGTCCTCGACCCTTAGCTGGAGTGGGAGGCTCATATCCGCGTGATGCCGATGATCTCGTACAAACCATCTGCGGAAGAATGAAGTAGAACAAATGAGATCTCCAGAAACTTCAAGGGTTCTACGCACGACACAGAAGCAATAAAAGAGTCAAATTTCTTAAAATGCCACTGTAGCCTCCCAAAGATTGAGTACGGACGTCTCCGCCCCGATCCGCAGGACTCTACTAGACATTGGCTCCTATACCGATGACACCGGTGAACCTAAAGCTTTGATACCAAGTTATCACGACCCAATTTCTCAGTCATGATGGCACCTACAACCCCCGGTAGTTGAACCTATCCCCGTAGCCTAGAACAGTTAGTAATGGGCTACTATCTAACAAATAATAGAACAAGACGAAGAGAACGGATAAAAGGACTATAAATATATACTTATGCGGAAACTAAACCAAACCCCAAAACCTGGTATCATAGTATAGAGCCAAAACTACATACATGAAGTGCAAACGATCCAAACAATATATACAGATGTCTCTGAATGGTAATAGAGTACATGAAGCAAAAGATAAATTAAAGCTAAGCTCCGATCGCCAAGAGCTCACCCTCAGTCTGAAGTAGTCCCCAACAGATCTCCAAGCACGAATCACAGCGATCTAACGGCGATGGCCCACGCTAGGATCTGCACCCAAAGATGGAGGGGGGTAGGGGTGAGCACCAAATGTGAAGCATAAGGTACCCAGTAGGTATAATAGGCTGACTGGGCACATATAAGATAAAAGCGTAGTAATAGACAGAATAGAAGCAAGTAGTCACAGAAATCAACGAAAGGTACACAGGAACTAGCCCAGAGGGAAATCAGCAGAACCACATGTGAGGCTAGTAAGTAGAATATACACACCATAGGCACAGGTGAAAGTAAGAAACAACGCACCTGGGGTCCTTGCAATAACAGTGTATATAAAGTAAGTTTACGAAATGGACGGTATACCGGTAACCTCAAGTGTAAGAAGAAGAGAGAAAGAGTAATGATAGGCATGCTCAGAGACATGAATCAAACTCAACTAGTCATACCAATCTCATACTTAATCCATAAATAGAGAACAATTCTGTAAGTAAATAGCAAAAGTCTACCTACAGTCCCCCGGCCGCCCATACAACCGAGGAACACAAACAAGTGAAAACAAACCCTCCGGCATCCCATACTACCGGAGCGTACAATCAACAAACAAGAAACAAGGGTGAAGCCTCAAACAATGAATGATATGATGCATGAAGATCTCAAGTGAAATGGTATCTCCGTATGTACCTCCTCTGGCGCCGATCCGGCCCAGCAGGTAGGTTCCATGGAAGGACACTGCCCGTATACCTCTACTCCACCGTATACCCTTCCTCCGGCACACGCAGCCCGTAACCCCTGGCCCGGATGTCAAGGTCCATGGAGGTCCCAGACCCCATACTAAAATTCAGTATCAACACATATCATCCGGAAGCAAGTCCAGGATCAAGATAGAGACCCAGTCTCGAATATGCATGCCTAGACCCTGTCCAGGACTAAAGTAGTAGGAAAGTATCTCAAAAAAAACCCCTCCAAGGGTGCCCGGGAATAACCGGGTCTAAACAGTAAAAAGTCATCTCAGGTGCTCGGTCCGACTGAGGCTAAAAAATCATCTCAAGTAGCAAGAAAACTCAACTAGCACCCCGACCCTGCGGAGTCTAGCGTTAATCGTAAAACTGATCATTTAAAACATAACTTTACTTTCTTTTACCCAGGAAATTCACAAGTTAAATCAAACCATTTCCAAATTATTTCCATCAAAAAACGGGCCCTCCGGGCCATGCAAGGTTTAGAAAATAGTGTCAGTAGGCCCGAAGCCAAAACCATAGTAAAACATGGATAAAACCTCTTTATAAGCATGGAAATGGTATGATCACACACAATAGCTGCCCAGCAGCTCACAATCAACCTATCGACCCTGCACAGGCCCACAGCTACTCAGCAAGCATAACTAGTCTAGAAGGATAATTCTATGCACGGGACTCGCGGACATTCCCAAAATCCCACCTTCTATGTTCCAGAGTCAACAAGGCCTCACAGGACCACAAGGGTAAATAAAATATAGCGGCAAATACTACAAGCAATGGAGGAATAAAAGTAGGCGGACATGAACAAAGCGGTCAAGGTCTGTGGTACCAACCTAATAAACCAACCCAAGGATACCCATTAATACAATTTTATCATATATATGCGGAGTCTAGGGAAAATAAACCATAACCTACCTGTCGTCCAATGACAAGCTGCTAGAACGACGATGTCCAAGCTCGAACCGCTCCGAGAAACTCCGAAATGAAATCAAACTCGAAATTAGGCTTGAATAACTTGACGTAGATAATCGATTTTCTTTTCGGTGATCCAATAAATTATCAAGATCTTGCTTATTGGATTCAACCTTTAATGTGACAAGTGAATGATAAACTATGGTAATTTTGCACCAACAGTACGTTCCAACGAAGTATTCTGAAAGCTTGGCAGTAATTTAACATTGAAATTGGTTCCAATGATTTAAGTGAATAGGCACACTTAACATTGAAATTTGTTCAAATGATTTAAGTGATTAGGCAGCCTACCACATTGTGTGTCGATCCCCTCCACTTCCACGTGGAAGTGGGGGTTGTTTAACACATCTTCACCCACCCCGGTATATAAATATTCGGGTATTGCATAAATTCGTGGTATAATAAATATAACCTTTTAAATATACCATAATTCATAGAAAATTATTTCGAATAAAACCTACTATATTATAATAATAATTTTCAACATAACTAAATTTACTATCTACGTTAAAATATTACAATGTATAAAAACCTTATAAAATAAATACATATACAATTATATCGTAACAGAAATATTTTTCATAAACCTTTAAAATATTTTTAAAAGGTAATAATAATATAATTTTCTACCACATTCGACTTTTAAATTAAATATATTCAAGTACGCACGATTTCGATACTCAAGAACACTATTGGAACCCTCCCTTATGTTTTCTCACTGTTTCAGAACTGAAACGGCATTTTAAAACGTGAAGTTGAGGCTTAAATCGAGTTTAACCCGACCCGGTTCGCGACCCGGTTCGCAACCCGTTTTCTGCCAGACAGTCCGCGATAAAACAGTCATAACTTTTTACTCCAAGATCAGTTGGACGTGAGGTTTTGTGCGTTGGAAACTAGATTCGTAGACCTTCGATTGGGTATTTCGGGGTACTTCTAACTCCTTATATATTGAGAGAAAAGCTCTGAGACATTTTACCAAAAGTTCAGAAAATTTATTAAAGAATTTACGATAACTTTTGCCGACTTTCTTGTCTTCAAAACTTATAATGCGACCAAATAAATGGACCCAACACCAAAATACCGGTCCTGACGAGCCTTAACTGACTCGGGGCCGCTACAAACAGGCTCTAGCGGTTCAAGGAAAACGTATACGTGGAAATAACCGGAAGGGTCATTACAATAACATTCCTCCGGCACACGAAGCCCAAAGCCCCAGGCCCAGATGGCAAGGTCAATGGATGTCCCCGACCCCATACTAAAACTCAGTATCAAAACATGTCATCCGGAAGCAAGTCCGGGTTCAAGATAGAGACCCTGTCTCGAATATGCATGCCCAGACCCTGTCAAGGACTAAAGTAGTAGGAAAATATCTCAAAAACCCCTCCAAGGGTGCCCGGGCATAACCGGGTCTAAATAGCAGAGAGTCATCTCAGGTGCTCGGTCCGACCGAGGGTAAAATCATCTCAAGTAGCAAGAAAACTCAACTAGCACCTCGGCCCTGCCGATTCTAGCGTTAATCGTAAAACTGGTGATATAAATCATAATGTTACCTTCTTTTACCCAAGAATATTCCCAAGTTAAATCAAACCATTTCCAATTCATTTCCATAAAAAATGGTCCCCCAGGGCCATGCAAGGTTTAGAAAATAGTGTCAGTAGGACCGAAGCCAAAACCGTAGTAAAACATGGATAAAACCTCTTTATATGCATGGAAATGGTATGATCAAACACAATAGCTGCCCAGCAGCTCACAATCAACCTATCGACCCTTCACAGGCCCATAGCTACTCAGCAAGCTTAACCAGCCTAGACGGATAATTCTATGCTCGGGACTCGCGGACATTCCCAATATCCCACCTTCTATGTTCCAGATTCAACAAGTCCTCACAGGACCACAAGGGTAAATAAAACATATCGGCAAGTACTACAAGCAACAAAGGAATAAAAGTAGGCGGACATGAATAAAGCGGTCAAGGTCTGTGGTACCAACCTAAAAATCCAACCCAAGGATGCCAGATAGTAGAATTTTATCAGATATATGCTAATTCTAGGGAGTTTAAACCATAACCTACGTTCCGTCCAACGACAAGCTGCTAGGACGATGATGTCCAAGCTCACACCACTCCAAGAAGCTCCAAAATGACAAAAATACCCTCCAACGAACGTCCGAATGCCCGTAGTACCTTCATGGAAATTGTTCCTTACGTCCTAAGCTTCGCAAACACTATATCTACGCAGCCTATACTCACCTATAAACAGTTCATAATTAAGCTTAAATCGGCAGATTTCCCAAAAGAATCATAACTTAACGAAACATCCGTAGAATTTCACAAAAACGATCATAAAAGAGCCCCGAGATGGTTACCTAAGCAAACCAAGTGTAAAGCTTGAATAAACACCAAGAAATACCAATTCCTATCTTTTGAAACCAGCTCCAAACATGGTTTATCGAAGGGGAAAATGGCTGCCACGCGTAGAGGTCGCGTTTCTAGGCACGGGGACAAACTTTAGCGATAGAAATCACCAAAAATGCACCTTGATCACTCAAGAACTCTCTTGGAACTCTCCCTTATGTTTTCTCTGTTTCAGAACTGAAATGGCATTTTAAAACGTGAATTGGAGGCTTTAAATCAATTTTGACCCGACCCGGTTCGCGACCCTGTTTCTGCCAGACAGTCTGTGATAAAACAGTCATAACCTTTTACTCCAAGATTGGTTGGATGTGAGGTTTTGTGCGTTGGAAACTAGACTCGTACACCTTTGATTTGGTAGGTCGGGGGACTTCTAACTCTTTATATATTAAGAGAAAAGCTCGGAGACATTTGACCCAAAGTCCAGAAAATTTATTAAGGAAACTTACGGTAACTTTTGCCGACTTGCTTGACTTCAAAACTTATCATACGACCATAAAGACCAAACAAACGACCCGGGCACCAAACTACCGGTCCGAACAAGCCTTAAATGACTTGGGGCTGCTACAAACAAGCTCTAACGGTACAAGAAAGGTGAAAACTCATAAATGACCGAAAGGGTCATTACAAATCATAGTTCAAATATTTCTTAATCTATTTCGTGTTCCAAATATTAGAATAAATATCTAACGATGTAGAACCATCTTTATCAAGATGACAGACCCATTCTACATACTATCAATAGGATCAATTATAACAAGTCACACACTCATAGTCCGGAAATACAGAAACAAAGAAATTCCACGATCGAACTACCAAAAGAAAATATAATAGACTAGAAATCGGAGATCTATATGATTCATTTTGGACTCAAAAGCAAGGACTTTGCGGTTCTTATTGATCTAATTCATTGAAATTCCATCCAATAAAATGGAAGAATTATAAATCTCCAAAATAATAGATAGAAATATCGCAAATAAGGCCATTGCGACACCCATCAAAGGAGTAGTTGCCCACCCAGGAGCTACTTTACCATAGTTCAAATTCAATGGTTTTAATAAATCTCCTACTGCAGTTCGTCTTGGATCTGATCTAGAACTGTTCTTAACAGTTTGTGTAGCCATAAATCCTATTGTATTCATTGAGATATGTTGACTTTGTATACCATTTCATTGTAAATAAACGATCCTATCATAGATCCATTGGGGTCTTGAAATTATATAAATATGATGAGAATGGAAACAACAACCCTAGTCGCCATCTTTATATCTGGTTTACTTGTAAGTTTTACTGGGTACGCCTTATATACCACTTTTGGGCAATCTTCTCAACAACTAAGAGATCCATTTGAGGAACATGGAGACTAGTTGAAGTACTGAGCCTCCCGATATCGGGAGGCTTAGTACTTCAACTGAGATAATGAAAAATTATTTCACCTTTTAGTTCTTTTTAGTTGGAATTTTAGTCGGTTCTCGAAAAAAGATAGCGAAAACAATTATCCCTAGAGTTGAGACTAAGAGGAACGTATAAACCAATGCTTCCATAGATTCGATCATGGTTTACAATTATATCTTTCATACCTGTTTATTTCTTTTTATTTTCTTTTTTTATCATCTTCCAGATAAAGAACGAACAAGAGTAAAAGCAAAGTTGATTGAAATAAAGATTTCTCTGGTACCCTATGTCAATAAAAGTAAAAGAAAGAAAATAAGGGCAAAATAAAGATACCAAAGCAATGTTGTATCAGGCTTCTTGTCTTTTTGTAGTTAGATCTCCAAGTTTTTGGAGTTCTCCAAATTCAACTTGAGCATCTAAATCTGGGTCAATACCAGCAAAAACATCTCTGAACAACGTTCTAGCACCATACCAAATGTGTCCGAAGAAGAAGAGCAAAGCAAATGAAGCATGCCCAAAAGTAAACCAACCCCTTGGACTGCTACTAAAAGCACCATCGGATTTCAAAGTAGCACGATCTAATTAAAAAATTTCACCCAATTGAGCATGTCTAGCATATTTTTTCACAGTAGCAGGATCACTATAACTAACGCCATTTAGTCCACCGTCGTAGAACTCAACAGTTACACCTACTTCTTCAACACTATACTTCGATTCTGCCCTTCTAAAAGGAACATCATCTCTAACAATTCCATCGTCGTCTACAAAAACGACCGGAAATGTTTCAAAAAAAGTAGGCATACGACGTACAAAAAATTCACGCCCTTCTTTATCTCTAAAGATAGGGTGTCCTAACCATCCAACCGCTATTCTATCCCCATTATCTATTGAAGATGCTCTGAATAATCCTCCTTTTGCCGAATTATTGCCAATGTAATCATAAAAAGCTAATTTTTCAGGAATTTTAGACCAGGCTTCTGATAAATTTTGATTTTATGCTAAACCATCACTAACTCTTCGATATATTTCTTGCTGGAAGTACCCCTGATCCCATTGATAATGAGTGGGCCTAAATTATTCAATAGGGGTAGTTGGAACCATACCACATAGTTCTGGCAACAACAAAAGCTGCAAAAAAGACAGCAGCGATACTACTGGAAAGGACGGTTTCAATATTTTCCATACGCAATCCTTTGTATAGACGTTGTGGCGGATGGATGCTAAGATGGAATAGGCCCGCTAATATGCCTAATGTTCCTGCTGCAATATGATGAGAGGCTATTCCTCCTGGAACAAAAGGATCAAAGCCTTCCACGCCCCACACTGGATTTACAGGTTGTACTTTTCTCATTAGTCCATAAGGATCGGACACCCATATTCCGGGACTATACAAGCCTGTCACATGAAATGCACCAAAATCAAAGTAAGCCACCCTTGAGAGAAATAAATGAATTCCAAAGATCTTTGCCAAATCCAAAGAGGTTTTTCCTGTACGTTTATCATAAAATATTTCTAGATCCCAATACACCCAATGCCAGATAGCTGCCTGTAATGACCCTTCCGGTTATTTCCACGTATACATTTTTCTTGTACCGTTAGAGCTTATTTGTAGTGGCCCCAAGTCATTTAAGGCTTGTCGGGACCGGTAGTTTGGTGCCGGGGCCATTTGTTTGGTCGTATGATAAGTTTTGAAGTCAAGCAAGTCGGCAAAAGTTATCGTAGGTTTCTTTAGTAAATTTTCTGAACTCTGGGTAAAATGTCTCAGAGCTTTTCTCTCAATATATAAAGAATTAGAAGTCCCCCAAAATACCAAATCTAAGGTCTACAAATCTAGTTTCCAACGCACAAAACCTCACATTCAACTGATCTCGTAGTAAAAGGTTATGACTGTTTTACTGCGGCCTGTCTGGCAGAAACCGGGTCGCGAACCGGGTTGGGTCAAGATCGATTTAAAGCCTCAACTTCACGTTTTAAAATGCCATTTCAGTCCTGGAACAGTGAGAAAACATAAGGGAGGGTTCCAAGAGAGTTCTTGAGTATCAAAATCGTGCGATGGTGAATTGCGAACCTAAATTAAGAATTTTATTAGCAGCGCGCGTATATTTGAAAATATTTTATTTTTAAATTATATTTTTTTATTACCTTTTTAAAGTATTTTAAAGGTCTATGAAAAATACTTTTATTATGATATAATTGTGTATGTACTTATTTTATAAGGTTTGTATACATTGTAATATTTTAACGGAGATAGTAAATTTAGTTATGTTGAAAATTATTATTATAATATAGTAGGTTTTATTTGAAATAATTTTCTATTAATTATTTTATATTCAAAAGTTATATATATTTTACCATGAATTTATGTAATACCCGAGTATATGTATAAGGAGATAAAAAATTGGAAGCGGGTGTTGCCACCTCCACTTCCACGTGGAAGTGGAGGGAGTGTACAACAACTAACTTACGTGGTAGGCTTTCATTATTAGGAGCATTAGTGGGTTAGTGGGTTAGTGGGTTAGTGGGAGTTTCCCACTTTATTTAGAAACATTCTAAATAGATAAATGAACATAGTTGTGCTCCAGGGTACTTGATATTATTTTTTTAGCTTCATTCACTGTGATAGTAAAAAGAAAGTGTAGTAATAGATACTTTTATCAAGGAATGGTGATGATAATCTGGTGCAAGACATCGCAGGATTGAAATCCTCATTTATATATACACGCGTACCTCTTCGTCAATTGCAAAGTGTGCTCTTTTTCGAGTTTGATTTCATTTCGGAGTGGTTGAAACTTGGACATCGCCATCCTAGCAGCTTGTCATCGGATGACAGGTAGGTTATGGTTTATTTTCCCTAGACTCCGCATATATAGGATAAAATTGTATTAATGGGCATCCTTGGGTTGGTTTATTAGGTTGGTACCACAGACCTCGACCGCTTTATTCATGTTCGCCTACTTTTGTTCCTCCATTGCTTGTAGTACTTGCCGATATATTTTATTTACCCTTGTGGTCCTGTGAGACCTTGTTGACTCTGGAACATAGAAGGTGGGATTTTGGGAATGTTCGGAAGTCCCGGGCATAGAATTATCCTTCTAGGCTGGTTATGCTTGCTGAGTAGTTGTGGGCCTGTGCAGGGTCGATAGGTTGATTGTGAGTTGCTGGGCAGCTATTGTGTTTGATCATAACATTTCCATGCATATAAAAAGGTTTTATCCATGTTTTACTACGGTTTGGGCTTCGGGCCTACAGACACTATTTTCTAAACCTTGGATGGCCCCGGGGGCCGTTTTTTTTTGTTGAAATAAATTGGAAATGGTTTGATTTAACCTGTGAATATTCTTGGGTAAAAGAAAGTAAAATTATGATTTAAATCATCATTTTTACGATTAACGCTAGACTCGGTAGGGCCGGGGTGCTAGTTGAGTTTTCTTGCTACTTGAGATGATTTTTAGCCTCGATCGGACCGAGCACCTGAGATGACTTTCTACTGTTTAGACCCGGTTATGCCCGGGCACCCTTTGAGGGGTTTTTGAGATATTTTCCTACTACTTTGGTCCTGGACAGGGTCTGGGCATGCATATTACAGACTGGGTCTCTATCTTGAACCCAGACTTGCTTCCGGACAATATGTTTTGATACTGAGTTTTAGTATGGGGTCAGGGACCTCCATGGACCTTGCCATCCGGGCATGGGGTTGCGGGCTGCGTGTGTCGGAGGAAGGGTATACGGTGTAGTAGAGGTATACGGGCAGTGTCCTTCCATGGAACCTACCTGTTGGGCCAGATTGGCACCGGAGGAGGTACATACAGGGATACCATTTCACTTGAGATCTTCATGCATCATCTCATTCATTATTTGAGGCACCACCCTTGTTTGTTGTTTATTGATTGTATGCTTCGGTAGTATGGGATGCCGGAGGATTTGTTTTCACTTGTTTGTGTTCCTCGGTTGTATGGTCGGCCGGGGGACTGTAGGTAGACTCTTGCTATTTACTTGTATAATTGTTCCCTGTTACGGTTAATTATGAAATTGGTTACTGATAGACTGTTAGTTGCTGGATTTGAGATTGATATGATTAGTTGGTCTTGATTCATGTCTCTAAGCATGCCTATCATTACTCTTTCTCTCTTCTTCTTACACTTGAGGTTACTGGTACACCGTCCATTTCGTAAACTTATTATGTATACACTGTTATTGCAAGGACCCTAGGTGCGTTGTTTCTTACTTTCACCTGCGCCTATGGTGTATATATTTTTCTTGCTGGCCTCACATATGGTTCTGTTGACTTCCCTCTGGGTTAGTTCCTGTGTACCCTTTCGTTGATTTCTGTGACTACTTGCTTCTGTTCTGTCTGTTACTACGCTTTTATCTTATATGTGCCCAGTCGGCCTATGATACCTACTGGGTACCTTATGCTTCGCATTTGGTGCTCACCCTACCCCCTGCATCTTTAGGTGTAGATCCTAGCGTGGGCCATCGCCGTTAGGTCGCTGTAAGTCATGCTTGGAGATCCATTGGGGATTACTTCAGACTGAGGGTGAGCTCTTGGCGATCGGAGCTTAGCTTTAGTTTATCTTTTGTTTTATATACTCTATTACCATTCAGAGACATTTGTATATATTGTTTTGGATCGTTTGCACTACATATATGTAGTTTTGGCTCTATACTATGATACCAGGTCTCGGGGTTTGGTTTAGTTTCCGCATATGTATATATATATTCCTGTTATCTATTCTCTTCATCTTGTTCCCTTACTTTTGCTTATTAAACTACCCTCCCGCTTATTTGTTAGATAGTAGCCCATTACTAACTGTCCTGGGCTATGGGAATTGGTTCGCCTACTGGGGGGTTGTAGGTGCCATCATGACCGAGATATCGGGTCGTGACAACTTGGTATCAGAGCTTTAGGTTCACCGGTGTCATCAGTATAGGAGCCAATGTCTAGTAGAGTCTTGTGGATCGGGGAGAAGACGTCCGTACTCAATCTTTGGGAGGCTACAGTGACATTTTAGGAAATTTGACTCTTTCATTGCTTCTGTGTAGTGCGTGGAACCCTTGAAAATTCTGGAAATCTCATTTGTTCTACTTCATTCTTCCGCAGATGGTTCGTACGAGATCATTGGCATCACGCGGAGATGAGCCTCCCACTCCAGCTAAGGGTCGAGGACTTCCTCGAGCAGTGGCACCTGCTAGAGCTGCTAGAGTGGAGATAGAGCCCGAGCAGCATGTGGATCAGGGGTCATCCCAGGTACCACCAGCTCCAGTACCAGCTCCAGTGCCCACTTCTGTACCAGCTCCAGCCGCAGCTCAGTCTCCAGATATTCGGGGATTACTATTACAGCTTTTGGGTGTGATTGGAGAGCGGCCTTTTGAGGTAGCACAAACATCCGCTCAGGGAGCAGCCCTGGATGCACAGAGCTCAGGAGAGCAGCCTTCTACTATGGCTCCCCATGCGGAGGTCATTCCGGTTCCATCTGTTGCACAGCCTCTTGCTCCTCGCCCAGCTATGACAGAGTCAGAGCAGAAGGCGTTGGGTAGGTTTTTGAGGTTAGCACCTCCGAGGTTCGCTGGTACTTCTGGACAGGATACACATGACTTTATTACTACATGTGAGGAGATGTTGCATCATTAGGGTTTGTTGGAGACTCACGGTGTTGGTTATACTACCTATCAGTTAGAGGGCCCAGCGAAGTTATGGTGGAGGGCTCATGTTGCTTGTAGACCACCATCGTCACCTCCTTTGACCTGGTCTGAGTTTTATGAGGCCTTTATGGCCAAGTTCCTACTTCAGAGTGATCGTGAGCGTCGCAGGGAGCAGTTTACTCACCTTATGCAGGGGTTTACGACTGTCTCAGAGTATGAGACCCGTTTTCATCAGCTAGCACCGTTCGGAGCTATGATCATTCCTACCAAGGCCGATAGGATTCGCAGATTTGTATGGGGTTTGAGTCCAGAGATCAGGCAGCCAACTGAGATATTGATTGCCGGTGGTCAGTCATTTCAGGCTATCATAGACTATGCCCGCACTGTGGAGGACTTACAACGACATGATCAGGGGTCCAGAGATAAGAGGCCTCGACATCAGGGTGTCTATAGTGGTTCCATATATGGTGGTAGAGGTCCTGGCCAGTGGAGCCGGAGTTATCAGCCACGGCAGCACCCGGGTCAGTCCAGCCGATCGGTTCAGGCTTCCCTTCAGACTTTTGGTAGTACCCAGTTTGAGCAGGGTCAGAGCATCCATCAGGGCTATGGCGGCCAGTCTTCGAGGGGTACAGTTTCTGGGGCATCAGGCCGTGGTGGTTATACGGGATCTTCTTATTTGTCTCGACCGAGTAGGACACCATGGGCTTGTTTTACTTGTGGTGTGATTGGTCATTTTTCTAGAGATTGCCCTCAGCAGGGTACAGTTCAGTTGGCTGAGCCTTTACGAGCAGTTCAGATTGCCCTCAGCAGGGTA
>QJPP01000492.1:0-336848 GCA_003996215.1 Jaltomata sinuosa | reverse complement strand
TTTAGGCCAAAATACCACCGGACGCACATCTCACACAAAATCCATGGACTATAACACACGAAAAAACCGAAAAATCCCTATTTCCCGTTTCGGGCCTCGATTGAAATCCAAAAAGCCCACGGTTGCCCCTCCGAATCAACGCGTGCTATTAAATAGGCCGTCACAGATGCCCACGAAAAATTTAGGCCAAAATACCACCGGACGCACATCTCACACAAAATCCATGGACTATAACACACGAAAAAATTGAAAAATCTCTATTTCCCGTTTCGGGCCACGTTTGAAATCCAAAAATCCCACGTTTGCCCGTTTGAACCAACGCGCGCCATTAAATAGGTCGTCACGGACGCCCACGAAAAAATTTCGGCCAAAATACCACCGGACGCACATCTCACACAAAATCCATGGACTATAACACACGAAAAAACCGAAAAATCCCTATTTCCCGTTTCGGGCCTCGATTGAAATCCAAAAAGCCCACGGTTGCCCCTCCGAATCAACGCGTGCTATTAAATAGGCCGTCACAGATGCCCACGAAAAATTTAGGCCAAAATACCACCGGACGCACATCTCACACAAAATCCATGGACTATAACACACGAAAAAACCGAAAAATTCCTATTTCCCGTTTCGGGCCTCGATTGAAATCCAAAAAGCCCATGTTTCCGACTCCGAACCAATGCTCTCCATTAAAAAGGTCGTCACGGACGCCCACGAAAAAGTTTGGCAAAATACCGCCGGACGCACATCTCACACAAAATCCATGGACTATAACACACGAAAAAACTGAAAAATCCCTATTTCCCGTTCCGGGCCACGTTTGAAACCTAAAAAGCCCACGTTTTCCCCTCCGAACCAACGCGCTACATTAAATAGGTCGTCACGGACGCCCACGAAAAATTTCGGCCAAAATACCACCGGAAGCACATCTCACACAAAATCCATGGACTAAAACACACGAAAAAATCACTATATCCCATCTCGGGCAACGTTTGGAATCCAAAAAGCCCACGTTTGCCCCTCCGAACCAACGAGCGTCATTAAATAGGTCGCCACAGATGCCCCCTAAATTTGTTTGCCAAAATACCGCCTGACCCACATCTCACACAAAATCCATGGACTATAACGCACAAAAAAACAAAACAAATCCTTATTTCCAGTTCCGGGCCTCGTTTGAAATCCAAAAAGCCCATGTTTGCCCCTCCGAACCAACGCGCGCCATTAAATAGGTCATCACGGACGCCCACAAAAAACATCGGCCAAAAATATCGCCGGACGCATGTATCACACAAAATCCATGGACTATAACACACAAAAAAACTGGAAAATCCCTATTTTCCATTTCGGGCCACGTTTGAAATCAAAAAAGCCCACGTTCGCCCCTCCGAACCAACGCGCGCCATTAAATAGGTCGTCACGGACTCCCACAAAAAATGTTGGCCAAAATATTGCCAGACGCATATCTCACACAAAATTCATGGACTATAACACACGAAAAAATCGAAAAATCTCTATTTCCCGTTTCGGGCCACGTTTGAAATCCAAAAATCTCACGTTTGCCCGTTTGAACCAACGCGCGCCATTAAATAGGTCGTCACGGATGCCCACGAAAAAATTTCGGCCGAAATACCGCCGGACGCACATCTCACACAAAATCCATGGACTATAACACACGAAAAAACCGAAAAATCCCTATTTCCCATTTCGGGCCTCGATTGAAATCCAAAAAGCCCACGGTTGCCCCTCCAAATCAACGCGTGCTATTAAATAGGCCGTCACAGATGCCCACGAAAAATTTAGGCCAAAATACCACCGGACGCACATCTCACACAAAATCCATGGACTATAACACACGAAAAAACCGAAAAATCCCTATTTCCCGTTTCGGGCCTCGATTGAAATCCAAAAAGCCCATGTTTCCGACTCCGAACCAATGCTCTCCATTAAAAAGGTCGTCACGGACGCCCACAAAAAAGTTTTGCCAAAATACCGCCGGACGCACATCTCACACAAAATCCATGTACTATAACACACGAAAAAACTGAAAAATCCCTATTTCCCATTTCGGGCGTCGTTTGAAATCCAAAAAGCCCACGTTTGCCCATCCAAACCAACGCGTACCATTAAATAGGCCGTCACAGACGCCCACGAAAAATTTAGGCCAAATTACCGCCGGACGCACATCTCACACAAAATCAATGGACTATAACACACAAAAAAACTGGAAAATACCTATTTCCCATTCCGGGCCACGTTTGAAATCCAAAAAGCCCATGTTTACCCCTCCGAACCAACAAGTGCCATTAAATAGGTCGTAATGGACGCCCACGAAATATTTTGGCCAAAATACTGCCGGACGCACATCTCACACAAAATCCATGGACTATAACACACGAAAAAAATCGAAAAGTCCCTATTTCCCGTTCCGGGCCACGTTTGAAATCCAAAAAGCCCACGTTTACCCCTTTGAACCAACGCGCGCCATTAAATAGGTCTTCACGGACACCCACAAAAATTTTTGGCAAAATACCGCCGGACGCACATCTCACACAAAATCAATGGACTATAACACACGAAAAAACTGAAAAATCCCTATTCCCGTTCCGAGCCACGTTTGAAATCTAAAAAGCCCACGTTTTCCCCTCCGAACCAACGCGCTCCATTAAATAGGTCAACACGAACGCCCACGAAAAATTTAGGCCAAAATACCATCGGACGCACATCTCACACAAAATCCATGGACAATAACACACGAAAAAATCACTATTTACCATCTCGGGCAACGTTTGTAATCCAAAAAGCCCACGTTTGCCCCTCCGAACCAACGCGCGCCATTAAATAGGTCGTCACGGATGCCCCCGAATTTTTTTTGCCAAAATATCGCCTGACCCACATCTCACACAAAATCCATGGACTATAACACAAGAAAAAACAAAAAAATCCCTATTCCCAGTTCCGGGCATCGTTTGAAATCCAAAAAGCCCACGTTTGCCCCTCCGAACCAACGCGCGCCATTAAATAGGTCTTCACGGATGCCGAAAAAAAACTTCTTCTAAAAATACCGCCGGACGCACATATTACACAAAATCCATGGACTATAACACACAAAAAAATTGGAAAATCCCTATTTCCCGTTCCGGGCCACGTTTGAAATCCAAAAACCCCACGTTCGCCCCTCCGAACCAACGCGCGCCATTAAATAGGTCATCACGGACTCCCACAAAAAATTTTGGCCAAAATATTGCTGGACGCACATCTCACACAAAATCTATGGACTATAACACACGAAAAAATCGAAAAATCCCTATTTCCCGTTCCAGGCCACGTTTGAAATACAAAAAGCCCACGTTTGCCACTTTGAACCAACGCGCGCCATTAAATAGGTCGTCACGGACGCCCACGAAAAATTTCGGCCAAAATACCGCCGGATGCACATCTCACACAAAATCCTTGGACTATAACACACGAAAAAACCAAAAAATCCCTATTTCCCGTTTTGGGCCTCGATTGAAATCCAAAAAGCCCACGTTTGCCCCTCCGAACCAACGCGTGCCATTAAATAGGCCGTCGCAGACGCCCACGAAAAATTTAGGCCAAAATACCGCCGGACGCACATCTCACACAAAATCCATGGAATATAACACACAAAAAAACTAGAAAATTCCTATTTCCCGTTCCGGGCCATGTTTGAAATCCAAAAAGCCCACGTTCGCCCCTCCGAACCAACGCATGCCATTAAATAGGTCATCACGGATGCCCACAAAAAATTTTGGCCAAAATACCGCCGGACGCACATCTCACACAAAATCCATGGACTATAACACACGAAAAAACCGAGAAATCCCTATTTCCCGTTTTGGGTCTCGTTTGAAATCCAAAAAGCCCACGTTTGCCCCTACGAACCAACGCATGCCATTAAATAGGACGTCACAGACGCCCACAAAAAATTTAGGCCAAAATACCGCCGGACGCACATCTCACACAAAATCCATGGACTATAACACACAAAAAAACTGGAAAATTCTTATTTCCCGTTCCGGGCCACGTTTGAAATCCAAAAAGCTCACTTTCGCCCCTCCGTACCAACGCATGCTATTAAATAGGTCGTAACGGACGCCCACGAAAATTTTTGGCAAAATACCATCGGACGCACATCTCACACAAAATCCATGGACTATAACACACGAAAAAACTGAAAAATCCCTATTTCCCGTTCCGGGCCACGTTTGAAATCCAAAAAGCCCACGTTTTCCCTTCCAAACAACCGCGCTCCATTAAATAGGTCGTCACGGATGCCCACGAAAAATTTTGGCCAAAATACCACTGGACGCACATCTCACACAAAATCCATGTACTATAACACACGAAAAAAACACTATTTCCCATCTCGGGCAACGTTTGAAATCCAAAAAGCCCACGTTTGCCCCTCTGAACCAACGCGTGCCATTAAATAGGTCGTCACGGATGCCCCCGAATTTTTTTGCCAAAATACCGCATGACCCACATCTGACACAAAATCCATGGACTATAACACACGAAAAAACAAAAAAATCCCTATTTCCGGTTCCGGGCCTCGTTTGAAATCCAAAAAGCCCACGTTTGCCCCTTTGAACCAACGCGCGCCATTAAATAGGTCGTCACGGACGCCCACGAAAAACATGGGCCAAAAATACCGCCGGACACACATATCATACAAATTCATGGACTATAACACACTAAAAAAACCAAAAAATCCCTATTTCCCGTTCCGGGCCACGTTTGAAATCCAAAAAGCCCACGTTTTCCCTTCCGAACAAACGTGCGCTATTAAATAGGTCGTCACGGACGCCCACAAAAAATTTCGGCCAAAATACCGCCGGATGCACATCTCACACAAAATCCATGGACTATAACACACGAAAAAATTCAAAAACTCCCTATTTCCTGTTTTGGGCAACGTTTGAAATCAAAAAATCCCACGATTGCCCCTTTGAACCAACGTGCGCCATTAAATAGGTCGTCACGGACGCCCACGAAAATTTTTGGCCAAAATACCGCCAGACGCACATCTCACACAAAATCCATGGACTATAAAAAACGAAAAAACTGAAAAATCCCTATTTCCCGTTACGGGCCTCGTTTGAAATCCAAAAAGCCCACGTTTACCCCTCCGAACCAACATGCGCCATTAAATAGGTCGTCACGGACGCCCACGAAAAATTTCGGCCAAAATACCGCCGCACGCACATCTCACACAAAATCCATGGACTATAACACACGAAAAAACCAAAAAATCCCTATTTCCCGTTCCAGGCCACGTTTGAAATTCAAAAGGCCTACGTTTGCTCCTCCGAACCAATGCGCGCCATTAAATAGGTCGTAACGGACGCCCACAAAAAATTTCTGCCAAAATACCGACGGAAGCGCATCTCACACAAAATCCATGGACTATAACACACGAAAAATTAAAAAATCCCTATTTCCCGTTCCAGTCCACGTTTGAAATCCAAAAAGCCCACGTTTGCCCCTTTGAACCAAAGCACGCCATTAAATAGGTCGTCACGGATGCCCACAAAAAATTTCGGCCAAAATACCGCCGGACGCACATATCACACAAAATCCATGGACTATAACAAACGAAAAAACTAAAAAATCCCTATTTCCCGTTTCGGGCCTCGTTTGAAATCCAAAAAGCCCACGTTTTCCCCTCCGAACCAACGCGCGCAATTAAATAGGTCGTCACGGACGCCTACGAAAAGCTTCGGCCAAAAATACCGCCGGAGGCACATATCACACAAAATCCATGGACTATAACACACAAAAAAACTTGAAAATCCCTATTTCCCATTCCAGGCCACGTTTCAAATCCAAAAATCCCACGTTTGCCCCTCCGAACCAATGCGCGCCATTAAATAGGTCGTCACTAACGCCAAAGAAATTGTTTTGCCAAAATACCGCCAGACGCACATATCACACAAAATCCATGGATAATAACACACGAAAAAACCAAAAATTTCCTATTTCCTATTTCGGGCCTCGTTTGAAATCCAAAACCCCACGTTTTTCCCTCCGAACCAATTCACACAATTAAATAGGTCGTCACGGACGCCCACGAAAAACATCGGCCAAAAATACCGCCGAACGCACATATCACACAAAATCTATTGACTATAACACACAAAAAAACTTGAAAATCCCTATTTCCCGTTCCGGGCCACGTTTGAAATCCAAAAATCCCACGTTTGCCCCTCCGAACCAATGCGCGCCATTAAATAGGTTGTCACTGACGCCAACGAAATTTTTTTGCCAAAATACCGCCAGACAACGTTCAAAGTACCACTCCAATTAAGAAGCGTAAGCGATCGTTGTCAAATATAGAACCCAACAAAGGTTGGGGTCGATCCCACATAGAATATGGTGAAAGTTAAGTCTTTAGTGAATTAGTTGACTAATGGTCAATAGTTTCCGGTAAATAAAGGGGGGGTTTTGTGTGAACAATGTGTAAACAAAACGAACAATAATGTATGAGTGAAAATCAAGATGAGAATGAACTAGGGAAGTGTTCACCATGGCGTTGGTAACAATGTCGATTCTTAGCTTAACCGGGCTCTTTCTATATGTGTGTCACGATGTGATTGAATTAATGGTATCATCTAAACGTTCTCTCAACCAAATAGACGAATTTACTTTTCAATTCTCTCGAACTTGAAAAGGTGTGCTTTTAGATTTCAATCCTAAACATCAAGTAGATTAATCTAGTTACAGCATCAATCATAAGACGAGAGTTAGTAGTCTCGAATCCTCGTCGTTAATCAAGTTTCCCGATTTTAATCTCTTTACTCAAGCAAATTAAACCTAGGCATGTTCTAATGTTTGCAACCACTAGAAAACGTTAAATAATGAATGATTAACAACGTGACAACATATATATTGAACCCGTCGCTACCCGGAATCTATATCGCTACTTTAGCCATGGCTCCCACAACCCTAGTTGTGGGAGGTTTAGTTAATCATGCTTGTAGAAGAATAGAAGAAAGTCACATTCATAATAAAGAAAAGAGATCCTTACAATATAGTGAAAACAATCTTCAATTATTCCAAGAACAAGAAAAACCAAGATCCCAAGAACAAATCAAGAACAAGATTAAAGGAGGAGGAAAACGTGTGTAGCGTGTTTCCTCTCTCTAAAATCGCTCAAAAACTCCTAAAAAACTATTGGGTAATGTATTGGTAAGTGCATCAATAAAATAAACCTAACATAGGGTATTTATAGGAGTCCAGGAAGTAAACCCAAAAATGTTCGGAATCCGCTCCGCGTTCTGCCTCCACTTGACGGCTTGGGGTGACGGACCGTCACAACCTTGACGGACCGTCACGGTGGCTGTCACCACTAGGCAGTGGTGCTGCCTCAAGGTGACGGTTGGTGTGACGGACCATCGCAAGCTTGACGGCCCGTCATGGTGGCCGTCGCCACTAGGCAGTGTGCTGCCTCAAGTTGACGGTTGCCTTGACGGTCCGTCACCTTGGTGACTGCCCGTCACTCTGACCGTCACTCTTAAGCAGTGGCGTGCTTTTGATCGTATTTCCTTCCTTTTCTACGTTTGTCTCCATTTCCTACAAATATAACATAAAACCATCAAAAACGACGACGGTTGCTTGAAAACGTACGATTGTTCTTAGTTTAAAGACGTCGAAAGTGCCGTAAAATGGCGGCACATCAACACCCTCAACTTAGATGTTCGCTTGTCCTCAAGCAACATAACATAAAAGAAAAACAACACGATGACTCAACTAAGAAGACAAACTCGTGTCTCTAGCAACTCATGGTCATTCAACATCTTATTCAATTTTAATTCAAGCTCCCTCGTAGCACACAAATGTATGAAACACTAACTTGCATGGATCCAAACATGTCATTCTGATATGATAGAACATTCTACATACACACGCGCAGCTATCCTAACAATCAATAGACAATACAGAAATCTTGGTGCCCTCACCACAAAGAAGTCCCACACACGATTTGGGACTAGGTAAGCGCTCACACTCACAAACGATTTCGAACAATGCACATGCGATACCATAGGCTTTCCCTTACTATTCTATTTCAGTTCTTCAGAAAGCTGCTCAGGATCACTACAGGACTTATTTTGGCTTGTAATGAGGCTTCAGGTGCAGGTAGGATACATTTAGGGGTTAGTGACTAAGCCCTCCTTGGAACCACCGACATCTTATTACCACATACTTTACTTTGTCCATCCTTATTCACCTTTTTATTTCCTTCTCTCTAGCTACAGGTGCGGCCTCTTTATTTTGACAATTCTTTTTATTACTTTTTCGATCTTTTTCATCTCTTTTTTATTTTTCTTTTCTTTTCTTAGGCACACACCCAAATTTTCATTCTATTCACAACCAATCTTCTCCATCCTCTTTTTCTTATCATTCACCTCTATAGTATCCACCCTCAACTTAGGCTGATTGCCTGAGTTGAGGTGCACGATGTCCAAGGAAGGACCAGGGCCAAAATAGGGATTCAAAGTTAAACAGGAACGGTGACAGGTTATTGAAAGAACAAGGTTAATTATGGCTCAAACAGGGTTCAAAGGGACTATTTACATTTGGACGGTCTTATAGGTTAAGTGGATTGCACACAAAAACGGCCTGTGATCCTTTCCTAAGCAACCAACTTTGAACTCAACAAAATAGACCGGGCAAGTTCTAGATGCATGCACAGAGTAAGAATTTATAACAATACGCTCACACACACTTAGCACCAAGAAACTATACCACTACTGACTATCAAGACAACAACTCGGCTTAAGCATACTTATTCCTATCATAATCACACAATGACATTCAAGGATCCAGACAGTCAATCGTTTCAACATAAGCTCAACACCAGAAATTTTTTCAAGGGGGCTCCTTTTAGTCAAGAAAAACGCCATGATGCTTGCTATAGAGACTAGAAAATAACTAAAAATTTAAACGACAACCTAAACATGCCGGTTCTACTAGATAGCACACCGGAGGGAAACGAACTCGGCAACAAAAACCCTCGGTGGTGACTCACAGGTTTCCCAACACCCTCAACTTAGACTCATGCATTGTCCCCAATGCATACATGTGAAAACTAAAACAGTGGGAATAAGGAATACTTGTGAAGTCCATAGGACTCAGATTCTGACATGACGTTGGAGACCGCCAGGGTCTCCAAAGCAGGAGAATTCGATGGAGTGTGTGCACGCGACACCCTCATATTGCGTTCCAGCTTCTTCTTTCATTGGCTCCACAGCTAGTCGTGACAACTTCTTCGCTCTTTCTTTGCAGATTCTCTTGCGGTGTTTTCGTTTCCTTGATCTATTTTCACCGCCTTTCTCTACATGTTTCTCTTCTCGCAGCATCCTTCTCACAACAGCTAGAGTCTCGACCAAACCCTTCTCCTCGTGATGCACATCCGCAGGAACTTCCTTAATAACATTGACGACCGCGACCACCCTCATGTCACTTGGTTGCTTCATCAATTTGGACACATTGAACTTGACAACTTCATTGTTTAGCCTGAAGGTCAGTTCATTTCTTTCCATGTCAACCAACACTCTAGCCGTGGCTAACAAAGGTCGTCCCAAGATTATGGGAACTTTAAAATCCACTTCGCAATCCAAGATCACAAAGTCAGCGGGGAATATAAGCTTACCAACCTTGACTAGCACATCGGACAATATTCCCACCGGTCGCTTTACCGAACGGTCAGCCATCAACACTCTCATGGACGTTGGTTTAGGTGCTCCCAAGCCCAATTGCTTGTAGAATGCTAGCGGCATCAAGTTGATGCTAGCACCAAGATCACATAAGGCTTTCCTGAAGTTGAGCTTCCCAATGGTGTAGGGAACAGTAAACGCGCCTGGGTCTTCCTTCTTTTCGACTAACGACCTTGAGGAAATAGCGCCGCAGTGGTGGAGGTTATCTTTTGGTTTGAAACTTACCGACCTCTTCTTTATAATCAAGTCCTTCATGAACTTGGCATATCCGGTCATTTGTTCGAGCGCTTCCACCAATGGGATGTTTATTGATATCTGCTTGAGCATGGTCAGGAAATTCAGGAACTTACCATCTTCCATTTTCTTCTTCAGGCGTTGTGGGAAGGGAGGTGGTGGTCGAGGCATCATAGTTGGAAGCTTTTCAGCTTCCTTGCTTTTCTTCGTGGGCTTTTGAGTAGCCTCTTCAACCTCTTTGTCGTTGGTGTCATCACCCTCAACTTGAGTCTGAATTACCAGATGTGATTCCGGTAATATTTTGCCACTTCTTGTAGTGATCGCCATACAGCTTGCGTCGTTCCTCGGGTTTTGAATCGTGTCACTCGGCAAGGTACCTGTCTTCCTTGGGTTTAGAGATGCCGAGATTAAGCCCACTTGCTGCTCCAATTGCTTAATCGAAGTGAAATGCGCCTCCACTATTTGACTCATGGCCGATAACTCAGTCCTTATCTCCTTCACCCCAGAGTCAGTCGATTCTACCTTCAGCAGCATCTTCGACATCATGTTCTCTAGCTTGGAAGTCCCTGCCTCGTTGCTAGCTTTATCCCGATTACCAGGTGGTACATACAACCCACCTCTATCAGTGTTATTCCTCCAGTTTCCTTGCTCGCGATCTCTGTAACCAGCTTTCTCATAGTAGTTGTCCTTCTGATAGGTCCGACCTTGGTTTCCTTGGCCATTGGCCTGGAAACCCCCCAAGTAATTTGCCTCCTCATCAGTTTCCAACTCTGCTGCTCTACCTTGGGAACCAACAACTTTCACCTTCTCTACGCCTCCCGAAAACAAGTGCTTTGTCAATAGGTCCAACTGCGTTTTCAGATGCGCCATGTCTTGGTCGCGCTCTTCCTCTTTTCTGCACTGCTCAGCTGACATACCAATTGCATAAGTGTTGGCTGCTACCTCTGTATCACGTGTATGCCAGGCCCTGTTGGTTTTGGTGAGCCTGTCAAAAGTAGTTGTGGCCTCAACAAAAGTGAGGCCCATGAATGCACCACCTGCTGCGTTGTCTAACGTCGGCTTGGTAGCCGAATTCAGTGCCCTGTAGAACGTCTGCATCAAGAAGTTGTCGGTCAACTGATGGTTCGGGCATTGTGTCAGCTTCTTCTTGAACCACAACCAAGTCTCATGTAAAGCTTCGGGGGGTTGTTGATAACGCTCAAACTACACATCAAATTAACGAAGCGTAAGCGATCGTAGTCGAATATAGAACCCAACTAGGTTGGGGTCGAATCCCACAGAGAATATGGTGAGAATTAAGTCTTTAGTGAATTAAGTGACTAGTCGTCAATAGTTTCCGGTAAAAATGGGGGGTTTTGTGTGATCAAATTGTAAACAAAACAAGCAATAATGTATGAGAAATAATCAGTAGGAGAATGAACTAGGGAAGTGTTTACCATGGCGTTGGTAACAATGTCGATTCTAGGCTTAATCGGGTTCTTTTTATATGCGTGTCACGATGTGATTGAAGTAATGGTATCGTCTAAACGTCTCTCGACCAAATAAACAAATTTCCTTTTCTATTCTCTCGACCTCGAAAAGATGTGCTTTTTAGATTTCAATCCTAAACATCAAGTAGATTAATCTAGTTACAGCATTAATCATTAGACGAGAGTTAGTAGTCTCGAATCCTTGTTGTTAATCAAGTTTCCCGGTTTTAATCTCTTTACTCAAGCAAATTAAACCTAGGCATGTTCTAATATTTGCAACCACTAGAAAACGTTAAATAATGAATGATTAACAACGTGACAATACATATATTGAACCCAACGCTACCCGGAATCTATATCGCTACGTTTGCCATGGCTCCCACAACCCTAGTTGTGGGAGGTTTAGTTAATCATGCTTGTAGAAGAATAGAAGAAAGTTATATTCATAATAAAGAAAAGAGATCCTTACAATGTAGTGAAAACAATCTTCAATTATTCCAAGAACAAGAAAATAACAAGATCCCCAAGAACGATCAAGAACAAGGATGAGGAGAAGGAAAACGTGTGTAGCGTGTTTCCTCTCTCAAAAGTCGCTCAAAACTCTCCTAAAATTATTGGGTAATGTATGTAAAACTATTGGAAAAACGTGACTTGCATAATAATAAAATAAACCTAACATAGGGTATTTATAGGAGTCCAAGAAACACATTCCCAAACGCATTAGGAATCTAAGAAACCAAATCCCAAACACGGTAGGAATCCTAATCGCGTGCTGCCTTGGTGCGTCAAAGAAACACAATCCCAAACGCATTAGGAATCTAAGAAACCAAATCCCAAACACGGTAGGAATCCTAATCGCGTGCTGCCTTGGTGCGTCCAAGAAACACAATCCCAAACGCATTAGGAATCCAAGAAACCAAATCCCAAACACGGTAGGAATCCTAATCGCGGGCTGCCTTGGTGCGCTACTGCTTTGACGTGACGGTTTGGGTGACGGACCGTCACCACCTTGACGGCCCGTCACGGTGGCTGTCACCACTAGGCAGTGGTGCTGCCCCATCTTGACGGCGGCTTGGGCTTGACGGTCCGTCACTCGCTTGACGGTCCGTCACTCGGACCGTCACTCTTATCCAGAACGTCTTTTTGCTCGTATTTCCTTCCGTTTCCATGTTTGTTCCTATTTCCTGAAAATACACCATAAACACATCAAAAACGACGACGGTTGCTTGAAAACGTACGATTGTTCTTAGTTAAAAGGAGTCGAAAGTGCCGTAAAATGGCGGCACATCAACACCCTCAACTTAAAACGTTCGCTTGTCCTCAAGCAACATGACATAAAAAAAACAATAAGACGACTCAACTAAGAACACAAACTCATGTCTCTAGCAACTCATGGTCATTCAAAACTTATTCAATTAAATCAAGCTCCCTCGTAGCACACGAATGTATGAAACACTAACTTGCAAGGATCCAAATATGTCATTCCGATATGATAGAACATTCTACATACACACGCGCAGCTATCCTAACAATCAATAGACAATACAGAAATCTTGGTGCCCTCACCACAAAGAAGTCCCACACACAAGATTTGGGACTAGGTAAGCGCTCACACTCACAAATGATTTCGAACAATGCACATGCGATACCATAGGCTTGCCCTTACTATTCTATTTCAATTCTTCAGAAAGCCGCTCAGGATCACTACAAGACTTGTTTTGGCTTGTAATGAGGCTTCAGGTGCAGGTAGGATACATTTAGGGGTTAGTGACTAAGCCCTCCTTGGAACCACCGACATCTTATTACCACATACTTTACTTTGTCCATCCTTATTCACCTTTTTATTTCCTTCTCTCTAGCTACAGGTGCGGCCTCTTTATTTTGACAATTCTTTTTATTACTTTTTCGATCTTTTTCATCTCTTTTTTATTTTTCTTTTCTTTTCTTAGGCACACACCCGACTTTTCATGCTATTCACAACCAATCTTCACTATCCTCCTTTTCTTATCATTCACCTCTCTAGTAGCCACCCTCAACTTAGGCTGATTGCCTGCGTTGAGGTGCACAATGTCCAAGGGAGGACCAGGGCCAAAACAGGGTTTACCTCTATAGTAGCCACCCTCAACTTAGGCTGATTGCCTGAGTTGAGGTGCACGATGTCCAAGGAAGGACCAGGGCCAAAATAGGGTTTCAACGGCGCCACTTTTTGATAACGCTCAAACTACACCTCAAATTAATGAAGCGTAAGCGATCGTTGTCAAGTAAAGAACCCAAACAAAGGTTGGGGTCGAATCCCACAGAGAATATGGTGAAGATTAAGACTTTAGTGAATTATGTGACTAGTTGTCAATCGTTTCCAATAAATAAAAAGGGGGGTTTTGTAATCAACGTGAACAAAAGCAACAATAATGTAAGAGAATAATCAGTAGGAGAGAATGAACTAGGGATGTGTTCACCATGGCTTTTGTAACAATGTCAATCCTAGGCTTAACTGGGTTCTTTCTATATGCGTGTCACGATGTGATTGCGTCAATTGTATCGTCTAAACGTCTCTCGACCAAATAAACAAATTTCCTTTTCTATTCTCTCGACCTCGAAAAGATGTGCTTTTTAGATTTCAATCCTAACATCAAGTAGAGTAATCCAGTTACGGCATTAATCTTTAAGACGAGAGTTAGTAGTCTCGAATCCTTGTTGTTAATCAAGTTTTCCCGGTTTTAATCTCTTTACTCAAGCAAATTAAACCTAGGCATGTTCTAATGTTTGCAACCACTAGAAAACGTGACATAAAGTATGATTAACAACGTGACTACATTTAAATTGAACCCGTCGCTACCCGGAATCTATATCGCTACTTTAGCCATAGCTCCCACAACCCTAGTTGCGGGAGTTTTAGTTACTCATGCTCGAAGAAGAAGAGAAAATAGTTGTATTCATAATAAAGGGAAGAAAAGTCTTACAATATAATGAAACAATCAATCTTCCAATATCCAGGAACAAGAAATACCAAGAACTCACGAACGAATCAAGAACACGAGTTCAATACAAATGAACCGTGTTGTTTGATCTCAAAAATAACTAAAACGTGTTTTAAACTAATGGGTGAATGATTTAAAATAAAACCTAACATAGGGTTTCAAAGTTAAACAGGAACGGTGACAGGTTATTGAAAGAATAAGATCAATTATGGCTCAAACAGGGACCAAAGGGATTATTTATATTTGGACGGTCTTTTAGGTTAAGTGGACTGCATACAAAAAGGGCCTGTGATCCTTTCCTAAGCAACCAAACTTCGAACTTAACAAAATAGACCGGGCAAGTTCTAGATGCATGCACAGAGTAAGAATTTATAACAATAAGCTCACACACTCTTGGCACCAAGAAACTATATCGCTACCAACTATCAAACAACCGCTCGGCTTAAGCATACTCATTCTAATCATAATCACACAATGACATTCAAGGATCCAGACAGTCAATCGTTTCAACATAAGCTCAAAACCAGAAAATTTTTAAAGGGGCGCTACTTTGATAAGAAATCGCATGCTTTGCTATAGACACTAAAAAATTTTAAACTAAACAACCTAAACATGCCGGTTCTACTAGATAGCACACCGGAGGGAAAAGAACTCGGCAACAAAAACCCTCGGTGGTGACTCACAGGTTTCCCCACGAATTAATTAGACTATAATACAACAACAATTTATGGGTTGCCTCCCATACAGCGCCTGATCTAACGTCGCGGCACGACGCGGGTGTCTTGATTACTCAGACTTCATCAAGATACCCCAGACTTAATAAACAACCGTATGCACAACTATATACCCTATAATAAACAAAAACAACAAATAAAAGTAAAAGCGGGAAAGTATGACTAAGAGTCAAATAAACACACCGGGGTTAATAAACAACCGTATTCCCCGGCAACGGCGCCACTTTTTGATAACGCTCAAACTACACCTCAAATTAATGAAGCGTAAGCGATCGTAGTCAAATATAGAACCCAACTAGGTTGGGGTCGAATCCCACAGAGAATATGGTGAGAATTAAGTCTTTAGTGAATTAAGTGACTAGTCGTCAATAGTTTCCGGTAAAAAGGGGGGGTTTTGTGTGATCAAATTGTAAACAAAACAAGCAATAATGTATGAGAAATAATCAGTAGGAGAATGAACTAGGGAAGTGTTTACCATGGCTTTGGTAACAATGTCGATTCTAGGCTTAATCGGGTTCTTTTTATATGCGTGTCACGATGTGATTGAAGTAATGGTATCGTCTAAACGTCTCTCGACCAAATAAACAAATTTCCTTTTCTATTCTCTCGACCTCGAAAAGATGTGCTTTTTAGATTTCAATCCTAAACATCAAGTAGATTAATCTAGTTACGGCATTAATCATTAGACGAGAGTTAGTAGTCTCGAATCCTTGTTGTTAATCAAGTTTCCCGGTTTTAATCTCTTTACTCAAGCAAACTTAAACCTAGGCATGTTCTAATGTTTGCAACCACTAGAAAACGTTAAATAATGAATGATTAACAACGTGACAATACATATATTGAACCCAACGCTACCCGGAATCTATATCGCTACGTTTGCCATGGCTCCCACAACCCTAGTTGTGGGAGGTTTAGTTAATCATGCTTGTAGAAGAATAGAAGAAAGTTATATTCATAATAAAGAAAAGAGATCCTTACAATGTAGTGAAAACAATCTTCAATTATTCCAAGAACAAGAAAATAACAAGATCCCCAAGAACGATCAAGAACAAGGATGAGGAGAAGGAAAACGTGTGTAGCGTGTTTCCTCTCTCAAAAGTCGCTCAAAACTCTCCTAAAATTATTGGGTAATGTATGTAAAACTATTGGAAAAACGTGACTTGCATAATAATAAAATAAACCTAACATAGGGTATTTATAGGAGTCCAAGAAACACAATCCCAAACGCATTAGGAATCTAAGAAACCAAATCCCAAACACGGTAGGAATCCTAATCGCGTGCTGCCTTGGTGCGTTTAAGAAACACAATCCCAAACGCATTAGGAATCTAAGAAACCAACATCAGTTGTTGTCTGAAATTACTGATTTCATCCCTAAACTGTATCATCCTAGAGGGACGAAAGAACCTTTCTAGGAAAGCTCCTTTCAACTCTCCCCAAGTTGTGATAGAGTCGGGGGTCAGCTCTGTCAACCACAATGCTGCCTCATCAGACAGAGACAACGGAAATAACCTGAGCCTGATTGCTGTCTGACTCACTCCAGGCAACTCGAACGATTTGCAGATCCCGACGAAATTCATCAGGTGCTGGTTTGGATCATCACTAGCGGCACCACGGAACACTCCTCTCAAGTTCAACAGCTGGATCATCGTGCTAGTGATGTTGAACTTGGCTCTGGGCGCTAGCGGTGGAAGAGCAATGGCGCCCGTAGCGCCAACTCCATCCAAGTCGATATCCTCATCACTCAGCATAACATCGTCCTGCAGACCACCAACATTCAGATTTTGTTGGACCTGCAGTTCTGCAGCGAGCCTTGCTGCTTCTTGTTGTGCGGCCATATTCCACCTCAATGTTCTAGCAAGCTCGGGGTCGTAAGGTAATGTTGATTCACCCGAGCGCCGGGTACTTGGCATGCACAACTCTGTACCCTGTCAAAAACAAAAACAACAAATAAAGGTAAAAGCAGGAAAGTATGACTAAGAGTCAAATAAACACACCGGACTTAATAATCAACCGTATTCCCCGACAACGGAGCCAAAATTTGATAACGCTCAAAGTACCACTCCAATTAAGAAGCGTAAGCGATCATTGTCAAATATAGAACCCAACAAAGGTTGGGGTCGATCCCACAGAGAATATGGTGAAAGTTAAGTCTTTAGTGAATTAGTTGACTAATGGTCAATAGTTTCGGTAAATAAAGGGGGGGTTTTGTGTGAACAATGTGTAAACAAAACGAACAATAATGTATGAGTGAAAATAAAGATGAGAATGAACTAGGGAAGTGTTCACCATGGCGTTGGTAACAATGTCGATTCTTAGCTTAACCGGGCTCTTTCTATATGTGTGTCACGATGTGATTGAATTAATGGTATCATCTAAACGTTTCTCAACCAAATAGACGAATTTACTTTTCAATTCTCTCGAACTTGAAAAGGTGTGCTTTTAGATTTCAATCCTAAACATCAAGTAGATTAATCTAGTTACAATATTAATCATAAGACGAGAGTTGGTAGTCTCGAATCCTCGTCGTTAATCAAGTTTCCCGATTTTAATCTCTTTACTCAAGCAAATTGAAACCTAGGCATGTTCTAATGTTTGCAACCACTAGAAAACGTTACATAATGAATGATTAACAACGTAACAACATATACATTGAACCCGTCACTACCCGGAATCTATCTTGCTACGTTTGCCATGGCTCCCACAACCCTAGTTGTGGGAGGTTTAGTTAATCATGCTTGTAGAAAAATAGAAGAAAGTCATATTCATAATAAAGAAAAGAGATCCTTACAATATAGTGAAAACAACCTTCAATTATTCCAAGAACAAGAAAAACCAAGATCCCAAGAACAAATCAAGAACAAGATTCAAGGAGGAGGAAAACGTGTGTAGCGTGTTTCCTCTCTCTAAAATCGCTCAAAAACTCCTAAAAAACTATTGGGTAATGTATTGGTAAGTGCATCAATAAAATAAACCTAACATAGGGTATTTATAGGAGTCCAGGAAGTAAACCCAAAAACGTTCGAAATCCGCTCCGCGTTCTGCCTCCATTTGACGGCTTGGGGTGACGGACCGTCACAACCTTGACGGACCGTCACGGTGGCCGTCACCATTAGGCAGTGGTGCTGCCTCAAGGTGACGGTTGGTGTGACGGACCGTCGCAAGCTTGACGGCCCGTCATGGTGGCCATCGCCACTAGGTAGTGTGCTGCCTCAAGTTGACGGTTGCCTTGACGGTCCGTCACCTTGGTGACTGCCCGTCACTCTGACCGTCACTATTAAGCAGTGGCGTGCTTTTGATCGTATTTCCTTCCTTTTCTACGTTTGTCTCCATTTCCTACAAATATAACATAAAACCATCAAAAACGACGACGGTTGCTTGAAAACATACGATTGTTCTTAGTTTAAAGACGTCGAAAGTGCCATAAAATGGCGGCACATCACACATATCACACAAAATCCATGGCCTATAACACACGAAAAAACCAAAAATTCCCTATTTCCCATTCCGGACCATGTTTGAAATCCAAAAAGCCCACGTTTACCCCTCCGAACCAAAGCGCGCCATTATATAGGTCGTCACGGACGGCCCCAAAAAATTTCGGCCAAAATACCGCCCGACGCACATCTCACACAAAATCCATGGACTATAACACACAAAAAAATTGAAAAATCCCTATTTCCCATTTCGGGCGTCGTTTGAAATAAAAAAAGCCCACGTTTGCCCCTTCGAACCAATGCGTGCCATTAAATAGGCCATCACAGACGCCCACTAAAAATTTAGGCCAAATTACCGCCGGACGCACATCTCACACAAAATCCATGGACTATAACACACAAAAAAACTGGAAAATACCTATTTCCCGTTCCGGGCCACGTTTGAAATCCAAAAAGCCCACGTTCGCCCATCCGAACCAACGCGTGCCATTAAATAGGTCGTAACGGACGCCCACAAAATATTTTGTCCAAAATACCGCCGGACGCACATCTCACACAAAATCCATGGACTATAACACACGAAAAAATTGAAAAGTCCCTATTTCCCGTTTCGGGCCACGTTTGAAATCCAAAAAGCCCACGTTTACCCCTTTGAACCAACGCGCGCCATTAAATAGTTCTTCACGGACGCCCACGAAATTTTTTGGCAAAATACCGCCGGACGCACATCTCACATAAAATCCATGGACTATAACACACGAAAAAACTGAAAAATCCCTATTTCCCGTTCCGGGCCACGTTTGAAATCCAAAAAGCCCACGTTTTCCCCTCCGAACCAACGCGCTCCATTAAATTGGTCAACACGGACGCCCACGAAAAATTTCGGCCAAAATACCACCGGACGCACATCTCACACAAAATCCATGGACAATAACACACGAAAAAATCACTATTTACCATCTCGGGCAACGTTTGAAATCCAAAAAGCCCACGTTTTCCCTTCCGAACCAACGCGCGCCATTAAATAGGTCGTCACGGATGCCCCCGAAATTTTATTCCCAAAATATCGCCTGACCCACATCTCACACAAAATCCATGGACTATAACACACGAAAAAACAAAAAAATCCCTATTTCAAGTTCCGGGCTTCGTTTGAAATCTAAAAAGCCCACGTTTGCACCTCCGAACCAACGCGCGCCATTAAATAGGTCGTCACGGACGCCCACGAAAAACATCTTCTAAAAATACCGCCGGACGCACATATTACACAAAATCCATGGACTATAACACACAAAAAAATGGAAAATCCCTATTTCCCGTTCCGGGCCACGTTTGAAATCCAAAAACCCCACGTTCGCCCCTCCGAACCAACGCGCGCCATTAAATAGGTCGTCACGGACTCCCACGAAAAATTTTGGCCAAAATATTGCTGGACGCACATCTCACACAAAATATATGGACTATAACACACGAAAAAATTGAAAAATCCCTATTTCTCGTTCCAGGCCACGTTTGAAATACAAAATGCCCACGTTTGCCCCTTTGAACTAATGCGCGCCATTAAATAGGTCGTCATGGACGCCCACGAAAAATTTCGGCCAAAATACCGCCGGATGCACATCTCACACAAAATCCTTGGACTATAACACAAGAAAAAACCGAAAAATTCCTATTTCCCGTTTTGGGCCTCGATTGAAATCCAAAAAGCCCACGTTTGCTCCTCCGAACCAACGCATGCCATTAAACAGGCCGTCACAGACGCCCACAAAAAAATTTGGCCAAAATACCACCGGACGTACATCTCACACAAAATCCATGGACTATAACACACGAAAAAATCACTATTTCCCGTCTCGGGAAACGTTTGAAATCCAAAAAGCCCACGTTTGCCCCTCTGAACCAACGCGCGCCATTAAATAGGTCGTCACGGATACCCCCGAATTTTTTTGCCAAAATACCGCATGACCCACATCTCACACAAAATCCATGGACTATAACACACGAAAAAACAAAAAAATCCCTATTTCCGGTTCCGGGCCTCGTTTGAAATCCAAAAAGCCCACGTTTGCCTCTCCGAACCAACGCGTGCCATTAAATAGGTTGTCACGGACGCCCACGAAAAACATGGCCGAAAATACCGTCGGACACACATATCATACAAATTCATGGACTATAACACACAAAAAAACAAAAAAATCCCTATTTCCCGTTCCGGGCCACGTTTGAAATCCAAAAAGCCCACGTTTGCCCTTCCGAACCAACGTGCACTATTAAATAGGTCGTCACGGACGCCCACAAAAAATTTTGGCCAAAATACCGCCGGACGCACAACTCACACAAAATCCATGGACTATAACACACGAAAAAATCAAAAAATCCCTATTTCCTGTTCTGGGCAACGTTTGAAATCAAAAAATCCCACTATTGCCCCTTTGAACCAACGTTCGCCATTAAATAGGTCGTCACGGACGCCCACAAAAATTTTTGGCCAAAATACCGCCAGACGCACATCTCACACAAAATCCATGGACTATAACACACGAAAAAACCGTAAAATCCCAATTTCCCGTTCCGTGCCTCGTTTGAAATCCAAAAAGCCCACGTTTTCCCCTCTGAACCAACGCGCGTAATTAAATAGGTCGTCACGGACGCCTACGAAAAGCTTCGGCCAAAAATACCGCCGGACGCACATATCACACAAAATCCATGGACTATAACACACAAAAAAACTTGAAAATCCCTATTTCCCATTCCAGGCCACGTTTGAAATCCAAAAATCCCACGTTTGCCCCTCCGAACCAATGCGCGCCATTAAATAGGTCGTCACTAACGCCAAAGAAATTGTTTTGCCAAAATACCGCCAAACGCACATATCACACAAAATCCATGGACAATAACACACGAAAAAACCAAAAAATTTCCTATTTCCCATTTCGGGCCTCGTTTGAAATCCAAAACCCCACGTTTTTCCCTCCGAACCAATTCACACAATTAAATAGGTCGTCACGGACGCCCACGAAAAACTTCGGCCAAAAATACCGCCGAACGCACATATCACACAAAATCTATTGACTATAACACACAAAAAAACTTGAAAATCCCTATTTCCCGTTCCGGGCCACGTTTGAAATCCAAAAATCCCACGTTTGCCCCTCCGAACCAATGCGCGCCATTAAATAGGTTTTCACTGACGCCAACGAAATTTTTTTGCCAAAATACCGCCAGACAACGCTCAAAGTACCACTCCAATTAAGAAGCGTAAGCGATCGTTGTCAAATATAGAACCCAACAAAGGTTGGGGTGGATCCCACATAGAATATGGTGAAAGTTAAGTCTTTAGTGAATTAGTTGACTAATGGTCAATAGTTTCCGGTAAATAAAGGGGGGGTTTTGTGTGAACAATGTGTAAACAAAACGAACAATAATGTATGAGTGAAAATCAAGATGAGAATGAACTAGGGAGGTGTTCACCATGGCGTTGGTAACAATGTCAATTCTTAGCTTAACCGGGCTCTTTCTATATGTGTGTCACGATGTGATTGAATTAATGGTATCATCTAAACGTTTCTCAACCAAATAGACGAATTTACTTTTCAATTCTCTCGAACTTGAAAAGGTGTGCTTTTAGATTTCAATCCTAAACATCAAGTAGATTAATCTAGTTACAACATCAATCATAAGACGAGAGTTAGTAGTCTCGAATCCTCGTCGTTAATCAAGTTTCCCGGTTTTAATCTCTTTAATCAAGAAAATTAAACCTAGGCATGTTCTAATGTTTGCAACCACTAGAAAACGTTAAATAATGAATGATTAACATCGTGACAACATATATAATGAACCCGTCGCTACCCGGAATCTATATCGCTACTTTAGCCATGGCTCCCACAACCCTAGTTGTGGGAGGTTTAGTTAATCATGCTTGTAAAAGAATAGAAGAAAGTCACATTCATAATAAAGAAAAGAGATCCTTACAATATAGTGAAATCAATCTTCAATTATTCCAAGAACAAGAAAAACCAAGATCCCAAGAACAAATCAAGAACAAGATTAAAGGAGGAGGAAAACGTGTGTAGCGTGTTTCCTCTCTCTAAAATCGCTCAAAAACTCCTAAAAAACTATTGGGTAATGTATTGGTAAGTGCATCAATAAAATAAACCTAACATAGGGTATTTATAGGAGTCCAGGAAGTAAACCCAAAAATGTTCGGAATCCGCTCCGCGTTCTGCCTCCACTTGATGGCTTGGGGTGACGGACCGTCACAACCTTGACGGACCGTCACGGTGGCCGTCACCACTAGGCAGTGGTGCTGCCTCAAGGTGACGGTTGGTGTGACGGACCATCGCAAGCTTGACGGCCCGTCATGGTGGCCGTCGCCACTAGGCAGTGTGCTGCCTCAAGTTGACGGTTGCCTTGACGGTCCGTCACCTTGGTGACTGCCCGTCACTCTGACCGTCACTCTTAAGCAGTGGCGTGCTTTTGATCGTATTTCCTTCCTTTTCTACGTTTGTCTCCATTTCCTACAAATATAACATAAAACCATCAAAAACGACGACGGTTGCTTGAAAACGTACGATTGTTCTTAGTTTAAAGACGTCGAAAGTGCCGTAAAATGGCGGCACATCAACACCCTCAACTTAGATGTTCGCTTGTCCTCAAGCAACATAACATAAAAGAAAAACAACACGATGACTCAACTAAGAAGACAAACTCGTGTCTCTAGCAACTCATGGTCATTCAACATCTTATTCAATTTTAATTCAAGCTCCCTCGTAGCACACAAATGTATGAAACACTAACTTGCATGGATCCAAACATGTCATTCCGATATGATAGAACATTCTACATACACACGCGCAGCTATCCTAACAATCAATAGACAATACAGAAATCTTGGTGCCCTCACCACAAAGAAGTCCCACACACGATTTGGGACTAGGTAAGCGCTCACACTCACAAACGATTTCGAACAATGCACATGCGATACCATAGGCTTGCCCTTACTATTCTATTTCAGTTCTTCAGAAAGCTGCTCAGGATCACTACAGGACTTGTTTTGGCTTGTAATGAGGCTTCAGGTGCAGGTAGGATACATTTAGGGGTTAGTGACTAAGCCCTCCTTGGAACCACCGACATCTTATTACCACATACTTTACTTTGTCCATCCTTATTCACCTTTTTATTTCCTTCTCTCTAGCTACAGGTGCGGCCTCTTTATTTTGAGAATTCTTTTTATTACTTTTTCGATCTTTTTCACTTCTTTTTATTTTTCTTTTCTTAGGCACACACCCAAATTTTCATTCTATTCACAACCAATCTTCTCCATCCTCTTTTTCTTATCATTCACCTCTATAGTATCCACCCTCAACTTAGGCTGATTGCCTGAGTTGAGGTGCACGATGTCCAAGGAAGGACCAGGGCCAAAATAGGGATTCAAAGTTAAACAGGAACGGTGACAGGTTATTGAAAGAACAAGGTTAATTATGGCTCAAACAGGGTTCAAAGGGACTATTTACATTTGGACGGTCTTATAGGTTAAGTGGATTGCACACAAAAACGGCCTGTGATCCTTTCCTAAGCAACCAACTTTGAACTCAACAAAATAGACCGGGCAAGTTCTAGATGCATGCACAGAGTAAGAATTTATAACAATACGCTCACACACACTTAGCACCAAGAAACTATACCACTACTGACTATCAAGACAACAACTCGGCTTAAGCATACTTATTCCTATCATAATCACACAATGACATTCAAGGATCCAGACAGTCAATCGTTTCAACATAAGCTCAACACCAGAAATTTTTTCAAGGGGACTCCTTTTAGTCAAGAAAAAGCCATGATGCTTGCTATAGAGACTAGAAAATAACTAAAAATTTAAACGACAACCTAAACATTCCGGTTCTACTAGATAGCACACCGGAGGGAAAAGAACTCGGCAACAAAAACCCTCGGTGGTGACTCACAGGTTTCCCAACACCCTCAACTTAGACTCATGCATTGTCCCCAATGCATACATGTGAAAACTAAAACAGTGGGAATAAGGAATACCTGTGAAGTCCATAGGACTCAGATTCTGACATGACATTGGAGACCGCCAGGGTCTCCAAAGCAGGAGAATTCGATGGAGTGTGTGCACGCGACACCCTCATGTTGCGTTCCAGCTTCTTCTTTCATTGGCTCCACAGATAGTCGTGACAACTTCTTCGCTCTTTCTTTGCAGATTCTCTTGCGGTGTTTTCGTTTCCTTGATCTATTTTCACCGCCTTTCTCTACATGTTTCTCTTCTCGCAGCATCCTTCTCACAACAGCTAGAGTCTCGACCAAACCCTTCTCCTCGTGATGCACATCCGCAGGAACTTCCTCAATAACATTGACGATCGTGACCACCCTCATGTCACTTGGTTGCTTCATCAATTTGGACACATTGAACTTGACAACTTCATTGTTTAGCCTGAAGGTCAGTTCATTTCTTTCCATGTCAACCAACACTCTAGCCGTGGCTAACAAAGGTCGTCCCAAGATTATGGGAACTTCAAAATCCACTTCGCAATCCAAGATCACAAAGTCAGCGGGGAATATAAGCTTACCAACCTTGACTAGCACATCGGACAATATTCCCACCGGTCGCTTTACCGAACGGTCAGCCATCAACACTCTTATGGACGTTGGTTTAAGTGCTCCCAAGCCCAATTGCTTGTAGACTGCTAGCGGCATCAAGTTGATGCTAGCACCAAGATCACATAAGGCTTTCCTGAAGTTGAGCTTCCCAATGGTGTAGGGAACAGTAAACGCGCCTGGGTCTTCCTTCTTTTCGACTAACGACCTTGAGGAAATAGCGCCGCAGTGGTGGAGGTTATCTTTTGGTTCGAAACTTACCGACCTCTTCTTTATAATCAAGTCCTTCATGAACTTGGCATATCCGGTCATTTGTTCAAGCACTTCCACCAATGGGATGTTTATTGATATCTGCTTGAGCATGGTCAGGAAATTCAGGAACTTACCATCTTCCATTTTCTTCTTCAGGCGTTGTGGGAAGGGAGGTGGTGGTCGAGGCATCATAGTTGGAAGCTTTTCAGCTTCCTTGCTTTTCTTCGTGGGCTTTTGAGTAGCCTCTTCAACCTCTTTGTCGTTGGCGTCATCACCCTCAACTTGAGTCTGAATTACCGGATGTGATTCCGGTAATATTTTGCCACTTCTTGTAGTGATCGCCATACAGCTTGCGTCGTTCCTCGGGTTTTGAATCGTGTCACTCGGCAAGGTACCTGTCTTCCTTGGGTTTAGAGATGCCGAGATTAAGCCCACTTGCTGCTCCAATTGCTTAATCGAAGTGAAATGCGCCTCCACTATTTGACTCATGGCCGATAACTCAGTCCTTATCTCCTTCACCCCAGAGTCAGTCGATTCTACCTTCAGCAGCATCTTCGACATCATGTTCTCTAGCTTGGAAGTCCCTGCCTCGTTCCTAGCTTTATCCCGATTACCAGGTGATACATACAACCCACCTCTATCAGTGTTATTCCTCCAGTTTCCTTGCTCGCGATCTCTGTAACCAGCTTTCTCATAGTAGTTGTCCTTCTGATAGGTCCGACCTTGGTTTCCTTGGCCATTGGCCTGGAAACCCCCCAAGTAATTTGCCTCCTCATCAGTTTCCAACTCTGCTGCTCTACCTTGGGAACCAACAGCTTTCACCTTCTCTACGCCTCCCGAAAACAAGTGCTTTGTCAATAGGTCCAACTGCGTTTTCAGATGCGCCATGACTTGGTCGCGCTCTTCCTCTTTTCTGCACTGCTCAGCTGACATACCAACTACATAAGTGCTGGCTGCTACCTCTGTATCACGTGTATGCCAGGCCCTGTTGGTTTTGGTGAACCTGTCCAAAGAAGTTGTGGCCTCAACAAAAGTGAGGCCCATGAATGCACCACCTGCTGCGTTGTCTAACGTCGGCTTGGTAGCCGAATTCAGTGCCCTGTAGAACGTCTGCATCAAGAAGTTGTCGGTCAACTGATGGTTCGGGCATTGTGTCAGCTTCTTCTTGAACCACAACCAAGTCTCATGTAAAGCTTCGTGGGGTTGTTGTCTGAAATTACTGATTTCATCCCTCAACTGTATCATCCTAGAGGGACGAAAGAACCTTTCTAGGAAAGCTCCTTTCAACTCTCCCCAAGTTGTGATAGAGTCGGGGGTCAGCTCTGTCAACCACAATGCTGCCTCATCAGACAGAGACAACGAAAATAACCTGAGCCTGATTGCTGTCTGACTCACTCCAGGCAACTCGAACTATTTGCAGATCCCGACGAAATTCATCAGGTGCTGGTTTGGATCATCACCAGCGGCACCACGGAACACTCCTCTCAAGTTCAACAGCTGGATCATCGTGCTAGTGATGTTGAACTTGGCTCTGGGCGCTAGCGGTGGAAGAGCAATGGCACTCGTAGCGCCAACTCCATCCAAGTCGATATCCTCATCATTCAGCATAACATCGTCCTGCAGACCACTAGCATTCAGATTTTGTTGGGCCTGCAGTTCTGCAGCGAGCCTTGCTGCTTCTTATTGTGCGGCCATATTCCACCTCAATGTTCTAGCAAGCTCGGGGTCGTAAGGTAATGTTGATTCACCCGAGCGCCGGGTACTTGGCATGCACAACTCTGTACCCTGTCAAAAACAAAAACAACAAATAAACGTAAAAGCAGGAAAGTATGACTAAGAGTCAAATAAACACACCGGACTTATTAATCAACCGTATTCCCCGACAACGGAGCCAAAATTTGATAACGCTCAAAGTACCACTCCAATTAAGAAGCGTAAGCGATCATTGTCAAATATAGAACCCAACAAAGGTTGGGGTCGATCCCACAGAGAATATGGTGAAAGTTAAGTCTTTAGTGAATTAGTTGACTAATGGTCAATAGTTTCGGTAAATAAAGGGGGGGTTTTGTGTGAACAATGTGTAAACAAAACGAACAATAATGTATGAGTGAAAATAAAGATGAGAATGAACTAGGGAAGTGTTCACCATGGCGTTGGTAACAATGTCGATTCTTAGCTTAACCGGGCTCTTTCTATATGTGGGTCACGATGTGATTGAATTAATGGTATCATCTAAACGTTTCTCAACCAAATAGACGAATTTACTTTTCAATTCTCTCGAACTTGAAAAGGTGTGCTTTTAGATTTCAATCCTAAACATCAACTAGATTAATCTAGTTACAACATCAATCATAAGACGAGAGTTAGTAGTCTCGAATCCTCGTCGTTAATCAAGTTTCCCGGTTTTAATCTCTTTACTCAAGCAAATTAAACCTAGGCATGTTCTAATGTTTGCAACCACTAGAAAACGTTAAATAATGAATGATTAACAACGTGACAACATATATATTGAACCCGTCGCTACCCGGAATCTATATCGCTACTTTAGCCATGGCTCCCACAACCCTAGTTGTGGGAGGTTTAGTTAATCATGCTTGTAGAAGAATAGAAGAAAGTCATATTCATAATAAAGAAAAGAGATCCTTACAATATAGTGAAAACAATCTTCAATTATTCCAAGAACAAGAAAAACCAATATCCCAAGAACAAATCAAGAACAAGATTCAACGAGGAGGAAAACGTGTGTAGCGTGTTTCCTCTCTCTAAAATCGCTCAAAAACTCCTAAAAAACTATTGGGTAATGTATTGGTAAGTGCATCAATAAAATAAACCTAACATAGAGTATTTATAGGAGTCCAGGAAGTAAACCCAAAAACGTTCGGAATCTGCTCCGCGTTCTGCCTCCATTTGACGGCTTGGGGTGACGGACCGTCACAACCTTGACGGACCGTCACGGTGGCCGTCACCACTAGGCAGTGGTGCTGCCTCAAGGTGACGGTTGGTATGACGGACCGTCGCAAGCTTGACGGCCCGTCATGGTGGCCGTCGCCACTAGGTAGTGTGCTGCCTCAAGTTGACGGTTGCCTTGACGGTCCGTCACCTTGGTGACTGCCCGTCACTCTGACCGTCACTCTTAAGCAGTGGCGTGCTTTTGATCGTATTTCCTTCCTTTTCTACGTTTGTCTCCATTTCCTACGACGACGGTTGCTTGAAAACATACGATTGTTCTTAGTTTAAAGACGTCGAAAGTGCCGTAAAATGGCGGCACATCACACATATCACACAAAATCCATGGACTATAACACACGAAAAAAACCAAAAATTCCCTATTTCCCATTCCGGACCATGTTTGAAATCCAAAAAGCCCACGTTTACCCCTCCGAACCAAAGCGCGCCATTATATAGGTCGTCACGGACGGCCCCAAAAAATTTTGGCCAAAATACCGCCCGACGCACATCTCACACAAAATCCATGGACTATAACACACGAAAAAACTGAAAAATCCCTATTTCCCATTTCGGGCGTCGTTTGAAATAAAAAAAGCCCACGTTTGCCCCTCCGAACCAATGCGTGCCATTAAATAGGCCATCACAGACGCCCACTAAAAATTTAGGCCAAATTACCGCCGGACGCACATCTCACACAAAATCCATGGACTATAATACACAAAAAAACTGGAAAATACCTATTTCCCGTTCCGGGCCACGTTTGAAATCCAAAAAGCCCACGTTCGCCCATCCGAACCAACGCGTGCCATTAAATAGGTCGTAACGGACGCCCACGAAATATTTTGGCCAAAATACCGCCGGACGCACATCTCACACAAAATCCATGGACTATAACACACGAAAAAATTGAAAAGTCCCTATTTCCCGTTTCGGGCCACGTTTGAAATCCAAAAAGCCCACGTTTACCCCTTTGAACCAACGCGCGCCATTAAATAGTTCTTCACGGACGCCCACGAAATTTTTTGGCAAAATACCGCCGGACGCACATCTCACATAAAATCCATGGACTATAACACACGAAAAAACTGAAAAATCCCTATTTCCCGTTTCGGGCCACGTTTGAAATCCAAAAAGCCCACGTTTTACCCTCCGAACCAACGCGCTCCATTAAATAGGTCAACACGGACGCCCACGAAAAATTTCGGCCAAAATACCACCGGACGCACATCTCACACAAAATCCATGGACAATAACACATGAAAAAATCACTATTTACCGTCTCGGGCAACGTTTGAAATCCAAAAAGCCCACGTTTGCCCTTCCGAACCAACGCGCGCCATTAAATAGGTCGTCACGGATGCCCCCGAAATTTTTTTGCCAAAATATCTATAACACCCCGTACCTTTCAAAACCTATGTGACTAAGCAAATATCGACGAAGGTATTTGAGCTCGAGATTGTGAAGGGGTACTTTGGCCTAGAATTTGAAATGGTCAAATGTATATAAGTGTTAAGTTAAATTATAAGGAGGAGGGTTTTGAAAATGAGATAAAACAAGTGAGGTACTTGCTCGACTTATCTAAGCTCTTAGGTGACAAGTAGGTGCATCACCTACCTACGCTAACGAACTAAGTTCCGAGGGCCGATTACGGGCAGCAACACCATGGATTATTAGACCTAATGGTAGCCAAAATGAAGCTTAAAGTTGGCCCATCAAAGCACAACCAAATCTGGCCCAAACAACTACAAAAGTTAGCCACCAATATTGACCACATTTTGACCCAAGAGAAGCCCAAAATCAGCCCCAAAACTTAACCCTTTTGAGGCCCAAGCAAAGGGTAATTTTGGCCCAAGTTTCTTGACCCATTTTGGCCCAAATATACTCAAAAAAGTCGGCCAAAAAGGTCCCTTTATATAGGCCTTTTGCTGATCAATGTTGAATCACAAAAAGCTGGAAAATTCTCTCTTATCTCATTTCCTTTTTGGCAGCCCTTCTCTCCCTTTAGGGTTCTAAGAAGACCAAGATTAATTGAAGCTTAAGGTGAGTTCAACAACTTGTTATCTTGGTATTAATATACTACATATAGCTAGGATATCCTATGGTAAGAAAGACATGAACTATGGCAGCCCTTTCTTATGATTTAACACATGGAAATTGTGTAACAATTAAGAGATTTCTTCTTCTCTTGTTGGTGTATGTGTAGGGGGTACTTAAGCTTTTAAAGCATCAATAAAAAGAGGATAAAAACACACCTTCAAGTGTGGTAAGTACTCTGCCCATAATAATATTTTTGGATTGAAGTTCGGATGGACAATTGTTGTTGAATTGTTGTTAAGAACTCACGGGACGGCGATCGGAAGCCGTGGGTTCAATGTGTTGCTATTGTATTTCGGCATGGTGAGTTGTGTAGGGGATGTTTGATGTGTTTTGTATTATTGGAGGCAGTAGGTTGGTGTGTGTGTGATGTGTATTGGATAAGGGGAGAAAGGTGTGACGATACACCTTTAATTAATGCAAAATACGTAAATCTGCCCGGGAAATGTTTAGCTACTGTTTTGGGAGTGTTGCAGCAGGTTTAAGAGCTAATATTAGCTTCATTATACCCTTGTGTTGTAGATTAACTTAATAAGGGAAAGTCCAAGTTGTGGTAAGCGCAATCTTCGGAAGGAACGAGGTATGTTAAGGCTTCTTTATTCCTTATCGGCATGAATCTAGAAATAGAACTCTAAATCTCCGAAAGAAGGAATTTGAGTAATTTGTTGTAAGAGAGCTGATTTGGTAACTCGACAAGTCTTAAGGAACTAATTTATACATTATGGTGATTCAAGTCGCCTTCTTATAAAAATCTGATTCTTTTTGCACGAAATGTAAGCTATCCTTTTGTCAAGTTTCTTCTTTGTATTGTGATCTCTAATCAAGCTTTAGAAAGTATACAATGAAAGTTAGAAAGTCAAATCCACATTTATATGTGTTTGGTATGTTGATTCCAACACCTAGTAAGCCAAGGCTAAAGAAGTTATCTAAATGAACCTTCATAAATAACAAGAATAGCTTTGAAGGTCAATCTAGTAATACACTTATTATGTGTGGTTTGCGTGTTAGTGTGCACCGAGGTGCTACTGCCATATTGAGGCTATTATATACATAGTGTGCACCGAGGTGCTACTGCCATATTGAGGCCATTATACACATAGTGTGCACCGAGGTGCTACTGCCATATGAGGCCATTATATACATAGTGTGCGCCGAGGCGCTACTGCCATATTGAGGCTATTAAATATAGGGTGCGCTGAGGCGCTGTTGTGGTTCAGTGTGGGTTATAAAGAGTGAGTTGCAGCGTGAGTTAATGCATGTGTTGTGTTCTAAAAAGAATAAAGGAGAAAGAGCTTAATGAGTCTAACCAATTACAGTTTACAAGTTTCATATTTTATCTTGTTCAGATTTACTACTTGCGACTTGCTTTTATGCTTCTACCTTACATGCCAGTACATTATTGTCGTACTGACGCCCCATTGCCTGGGGGCGCTGCATTCATGCCTGCAGGTCCAGACAGAAACCCAGATAGACCTCTTCAGTAGGAGTTGCGGAGTTCAGCCATTTTGGTAAGCTCCATTCTTCCTGGAGCTGACGAGTCAGAGGTCTAGCTTATATTTTGACCAGGTTATGTATATGTACAGCTTATGGGTAGTCCAGGGCCCTGTCCTGGATATGAGATATTTTACTTACTCCTAGAGGCTTGTAGACGTGTATATGTACATCAGTGTTGGGTATGGCCTTGTCGGCCTTGTTATTAGTTATCTACTATGATAATAGCCTTGTCGGCCTTGAGTTGCTTAACTACTATTGAGCTTTCAGTGTTTCCAATTGTAATTCTTAGAGACCTTGTCGGTCTCAGACCCCCAGCAGGTTCAACAGAGATACACTCTATTTTGGCACCCTCGGCCTTTTGGGGCTCCGGGTGTCGGTCATGCCTCCCATGGTTTGGGGCTTGACAGTCACGACCTGATATCTCGGTCATGATGGAACCTACAACCCCCAGTAGGCAAACCATTCCCCGTAGCTCGGAACAGTTAGTAATAGGCTACCTTCTAGCAGTTTAAGAGGAAGAACAAGTAAGTAAGCGGAAGCAAGGGAGCAATATGAATTAACTGGATAACCAGAGTAATATAAATACAAAGCGGAAGCTAAACCAACTCAAAATCTGGTATCATAGTGTATAAGAGACGAACTACGTCAGGAGTATAAATGTCCAAAAGTAATATATACATGATTTCTCCAAAACTACAAGAGTACAAAATATATCAAGGATAAACTAAAGTCAAGCTCTGAATGCCAAGATCTCACTCTCATCCTGGGTGATCCCAAAACAGCACCCCGCATGTGTCTCTGGTGCTCTAACGTCGATGGCCCACACTAGGATCTGCACCAGAAGATACAGAGGGTAGGGTGAGCACCAAATGCGAAGAATAAGATACCCAATAGGTATTATAGGCCGACTAGGCAAATATAAAGTAAAAGATAAATAGCAGACAAAATAAAAGTAAACAATCACGACAATCAACGGTAAAGTACACAGGAACTAGCCCAGAGGAAAGATAATATAAAGCAACAAGCAAGGCTAGCAAATAGAATATACTTAGCAAACATAGGTGAAAGTAGTAATAACGCACCTGGGATCCATGCTACAACAGTATATATGCATAAGTCTAGAAATGGACGGTATACCAGTAACCTCAACTATAAGGAATGGGAGAGAAGGGTAAAGTAGACATGCTCAGAAATAGTAAACAATAACCACACTAATCACAACAACCTTATTCCAGACACCAACAACCCCGTTATAACCAATCTCTAATCACACTAATCACGTCAATCTCATTCTAGAAACCAACATCCCTGTTGTAACCAAGCTCGAACCACACTAATCATGACAATCTCATTCCAGAAACCAAAAGCCCCATTGTGACCAATCTCACCCTCAAGACAGAAATAATGTAATAAGACTTTACCTACAGTCCCTCAGCCGACCATACAATCAAGGAATGCAAACAAGTGAAAACAAACCCTCCGGTATCCAATATTACCGGAGCGTACAATCAACAATCAACAGACGAGGGTGGTACCTCACGCAGATGAATGATATGATGCCATGTTAAGTAAGAGTGATCAAAGTACCGTATGTCACTCGCTTCTGGCTACCTATAAGGCCCAGAAGACAGGATCCATGGAAGGTCCCACCAGTATACCACTACTACACCATATACCCTCCCTCTGGCAGCCTCAGCTTGCAGCTTATGGTCCAGGACAACAAGGTCCATGGAGGCCCCCGAGCAACATACTATATGCCCCGCATCCTCAAGACAATCCCCAAGTAAAGCTTCCTGGAGGGTATCCAGGTCTAAAACAGTAAGCCCCAAAGCTCTAGTACTCGGCCCCGCCTAGTCTAGCAATACCCTGGAGGTTGTAGTATAAAAGTAGGGCACCCGACCCCGTCGAGCCTAGAAAAGTGGAACTATTGATAAAATGTATTTTAAAACTTTTTGTACCCCAAGAAGATCCACAAGACAAGTCAAAACCGTTTCCAAATCATTTCTATCGAAAATGGCCACCCGGGCCATCAAAGTTTAAAAAATAGTTCCAGAAGGCCCGAAGCCAAAACCGTAGTAATACACAAGAAAATCTCTCTATATGCATGGAAATAGCATTCTCAAACACACAATAGCCTCCCTGCAGCTCACAATCAACCTATCGGCCATGCACAGGCTCCAAAGCTACTTTGCAAGCATAACTAGCCTAGAAGGATAAATCTATGTTCGGGACTCGCAGACATTCCCAATGATCCCACCGTCTATATTCCAGAGTCAACAAGGCCTCACAGGACCACAAGGGTCAAAATATCAATTAACAAGAATTCTACACACAACGGAGGAAAGAAACGGGGTGGATCATGAAGGAGCGGTCAAGGTCTATGGTACCAACCTAATAACCCAACCAAGGATGCCATGTAGTATAATTCTACTCGATATATGCAAACTCTAGGGAGTTAATCCATAACCTACCTGTCATCCGACAACAAGCTGCAAGAACGATGATATCCAAGGCTGAGCTTCTCCAAGAAGCTCCGAACGAGAATCAGACTATCAAATTCATGAATAAAAAGTCAAGACGAGTCCAATGATACCCATATTGCTATAATTGTAGCCGAGTCGATATACGGGTCAAAAGCAGGTGCCGCCCCCGGTGCCCCCATAGTGAAATGCACCAGAGTGCATAAGTTGGCTATCCAAAAGAACTATAGAGTTGCACAAGAGGATGTCGTAGGCCAAATTCTAGCCTAGTTCAGCTGGGTTTGGCCAATTTGGTCCAAAACTAACCTGAAATCCTCCTAAACCCTATAAGTACTATTTTTCTTTAGGTTTTTAGTATCCTCAATATATGCACCACACATAATACAAGAGAAGAAGCATAGAAGAACTAAGAGGAACAATTTAGGGAAGAAAACACGCCGGGATGGAGACCCAAAGATTTCTACCCAGGTTTTTCTTTTCCTTTTGCTTTGTATGATTGAATCTTTGCTTATACATGAATTATTGTGTTTGTAATCAGTTCATGAGTAGCTAAACTCATAGTATCTAGTGTTGTGGATTAATATCAACATTGTTGTTTGTATGTTAAGTTAGTTAGATTAGATTTCCACTATTGCGTTGCTTATCTTTTGTTTCTCTTAGTTACTTGATTCTCTGGAAAATTATTATGTACTATCTATGGTTCGTAAGTTGGAATAGGAGTATGGAACTTGTGTTTGCAATACGAAAAGGTAGATCTTGGTCTTGGAGCCCTTATGGGGGGGATGATTCACTAACATAGATAGGAATGTCCTCCTCATCCTTGCTTAGTTGATACAGAAGATTAATCACATGCACTTCACTATTGACCGATGACCATCAGAATATAGGAGATAGGAATAGTCGGGTATGTGATGAGTTGGTAATCTACCAACTTATTGAGCCTTTATTCATGTATTATTGCCATGCTTTGATAATATTTATAGGTACTTATCGCCTTTAATGATGCAAATGCAGGTACTTATGGTCACAAGTAGAAAACAACGATATGAACCTAAAAGAGATCAAAAGGAGTTGAAGTGTGAAGGTGATCAAAAGAGATCAAGATTCTATCGAGAGGTGCAGCCATCGTGCGACATACATAATGCTTGGTATGGATTGCACCCCCTTCACATGACACTTGGAATTGACTGAAGTCTGTGGTATGCTAAAACAGAACTGTGCAATGCGCATAGTGGCTTATGCGACCACATATCATGCTGCACATCACATCGCACGTCTCCCAAGGGCATTTTTTTAAACTTTTATGTGATGATTTGGGAATCTTCTAAAACCCAATTTGGGCATTGTCCTCAATAGTTTTTATAGTTTTAAATAGTTTTGAGGAGTATTCCACTGAGAGAGGTTTCCAAGGAAGAATAAAGAGTACTTGCTATTTCTCTTCTTCAACCTTGTGAATCCACCATTAATTGTACAAATTGAGCTTGGATATTGGATAATAGCTTACAATGAATGGAAATTTGAATTACCCAATTGGTATAATCTCTTATTTCCTTAGTATGAGTGGATAGTTTTCTTTTCTAGGGGTATGTGTATGATGGGTATTTTATATTAGGTATAGGTCTTCCTTAATTGTGTTTATAATTGCTAAATTCATATGGGTCTATTGAATTCTCTATGTTTTAACTCTAAAATAGATGGTTGCAAACATTGATTGAAATTACTTGGTTGTGTTCTTGCTTGAGAAAGATGTTCATATTTTGTATGAGAATTCAATAGTGGGTACTTTGGATTTCCACCTACATTGAGTCTAGAAATAGTTCAATCACCAAAAAATACCTATTTAAGAGTCTATGTTAGAAATGGTGTGACTTTTCCAAGCCAAAATTGGTTGGTTTGTGTTGAAACCATGGTGCTCGAATAGTGACCATCAGATAAATGTTTGGAAGATCAAAAGATTGACGTTCATGACTTAAACTATTGCTACCCATATTGTTTATTAAGTATTCACATAATTAAGCAAATACCTTAACCCATGTTTAAGTTCCATCGGAAACATACCCCTAGTCATTCTCTCTCTTGATACAAGTCCCTTTTTACTTTATTATTTTGCTTGAATTATGATTGTGACATATTCCCGATTCCCTGATTTCCCCCTTTTTACTTTTCTTATTGTTTCAACGATTAATCTATTAGTGATTGATATACGACAATATTATAGGCGACTTTACCCTTTCTCTGTGGGATTGACCCTGACTCCCATCGAGAATATAAATTTTGTTTTACTTTAATAATTGCTATAACCTCCCTATGGAGAGTGTTACTTGAGCATTATCAAAAATGGCATCATTGCCCATAATTTAGTTTCGAGTTGCCTTTTCATTGACATTTGAAATCACTTTGTGAGTTTTAGTTAATTTTTTAATTTGTTTTGTTGTTTTTGACTGTTTGAACAGGTCACATACATAAATCCCTCAAGCGCCGCTGCCAAATACTTCTTACTTGGCATATTTGCACTTGAGAAGGTGACTATAGTATACCATAAGTCAAATATATAGGGAGATAAGGGAGAAATGAGCGTGACCTCTGCACCTTATAATTTAATTGAAAATTGCTCAAATTCCAATACAATGAGAAAAAAGAAAATAAAAGAATTGGTGCTACCAAGTGAAGATGATACAAGGAGGTTGAATGAACAAGTTGAAGGGCAGAGCTTGGGTTGTTTGAGGAAGAAATAAGGTGAATTCAAAGTTCAAAAATATGAGTGGTGCTTGAAATGATAACAAAGAGAGTAGGGAGGTTTAGTAACTTGAGCCAAATGTAATCCTCACCTTAGCCCTAGCCAACATCGTAACCCGCAAGTCCTTAGTGATTCAAAGCTTCGTAACTCTACGTTAATGGTGAATTATATGAAGGGCAAGCCTATGGTTCGATATATGTACACTTGAACTTCCTTGAGAGAGTGAGAGTCTCTGTAGTTCTCTTATAATCCATTGTATTATGAATTGTATGATTGTGAGTGGGATTCTCTCTTGTAGTAAGTTGTATCACGCACTCAAATTGAAACATGATCTCTATTTCAATTGAGAGGAATGAATGAGATAAGTTGTGTGGAAAATCTTGAGGCAAATGGTGATGGTCCATACTAATGACTTGAGAAGCTTGATCTTGTTTTGAATGGCAAATTCCCCTGTTCTTGAATGAGAAATGAAATCCTTTTAATGAATGTTTAGAAATGATCAATTGGCTTGAGAATTTGGTGGTCCAAATTGAGATGAGCATTGTAGTTGAGTCTTTTTATTTGAGTCTTTTAATTGTTAATTTTCTAGTTTTTAGGGTAGAGTAATCTTGAGTGCAACCCATGTGTTTTAGAGCATAATTCATTTCTTAATTTATGAGTAGCTTACTTGAGGACAAGCAATAGTTCAAGTTTGGAGGTTTGATAAGTTTGTAATCCACCAACTTATTGAGCCTTTATTCATGAATTATTGTCATGCTTTGATAAGATTTAGAGATACGTATGACCTTTATTGATGCAAATGCAGGTACTCATGGTCACAAGTAGAAAACAAGGATATGAACCTAAAAGAGCTCAAAAGGAGTTGAAGTGTGAAGGTGACCAATAGAGATCAAGATTCTGTCGAGAGGCGCGACTGCCGTGTGACACGCACAATGGCTAGTGCGGACTGCACCCCCTTCGCATGAAACTCAGAGTCTACTGAAGTAAATGGTCTGCTGAAACCGAGTCGTGCGACGTGCACAATGTCTTGTGCAATTGCATATCCCGCTGCACATCACATCGCACGTCTCCCAAAGGTAATTTTTTTCAACTTTTATATGACAATTTTGGAACCTTCTAAAATCCAATTTGGGCATTGTACTCAATAGTTTTTACAGTTTCAAATAGTTTTGAGGAGTTTTCCATTGAGAGATGTTCCCAAGGAATCATAGAGAGTACTTGCTATTTATTTTCTTCCACCTTGTGAATCCACCACTAATTAATCAAATTAAGCTTGGATATTAGATATTAGCTTACAATGAATGGAAATTTGAATTATCTAATTAGTATAATCTCTTATTTCCTTAGCATGAATGGCTAGTTTACTTGTCTAAGGGTATGTGTATGATGGGTATTTGATATTGTGTATGGGTCTTGCTTGATTGTGTTTATAATTGCTAAATTGATATTTGTCTATTGAATTCTCCATGTTATAACTCTAAAATTGATGGTTGCAAACATTGTTTGAAATTACTTGGTTGTGTTTTTTCTTGAGAAAGAGGTTCATAATTTTGGATGAGAATTCAATAGTGGGTACTGGGATTTCCACCTAGATTGAGGCTAGAAATAGTTCAATCACTGGAAAATACTCATTTACGAGCATAAGCTAGAAATAGTGTGACTACCCCAAGACTAAATTGGTTGGTTTGTGTTGAAATCATGGTTCTCGAATAGAGACCATCGGATAAATGTTTGGATTCTTGAAAGATTGACATTTATGACTAAAACCATTTCTACCCATATCATTTATTAAGAATTCGCATAATTAAGCAAGTACCTTAACCCATATTTAAGTACCATCATAAACATACCCCTAGTAGTCCTCTCTCTTGATACAAATCCTTTTTTGCTTTATTGTTTTGCTTGAATTACGATTGTGACAGATTCTCAATTCCCTAATTTCCCCCTTTTTTACTTTTCTTATTGTTTGAATGATTACTCTATTGGTGATTGACATATGAAAATCTTATATGCAACTCTACCATTTCTCTGTGGGATCAACCTCGACTCCCATCGGGAATATAAATTTTACTTTTATCTGACGATTGCTATCACCTCTGTATTGAGAGTGTTACTTGAGCGTTATCAGTAGGCATAGAGTATGTTTTGAAATACTCTCAACATTGCAAATATCAATCCACAACTAGTAACTCACGAAATTAGTCAAGATAGTTAATCGATAACTCAAATAGATTATTCTAAGTCTGCAACACTGGATCACTAATCATCTCTGAAATCACAAAACGATTTCAAATTTTCTTAAGTATTAGAATTATAATAATTAGTAGTTGGTAAACTAAATCAAACATTTTTCTCCTATTTACATCACTGAATAGTTAAAATAGGAATTCATTTTAGTTATCTATTCGTCAATTCACTATGGGATTGATATTTGGACTTACAAGTCTTATATTACTTGTCAGACCACGTTCATTTGTGTGTGCAAAAGGACACAACACCAATCTTTTCCATGTGCACTACCTCCCATACTTACTAGAGCTAGAGCTCGAGGAGCCAGCGGCTGAGCTGACTGAATAGTTTGTCTAATTATAGGACACCATATCAAAATATGCCCCTCCGTACCACACTCATAGCAATCCATATCCAAAGTGGGCCTCAGAGTCGAAGCCAAAGAAGTAATGTAACCACTGTGATAAGAAGAAGGTTGGTTGGACCCTAGAGAACCCCCAGTTGATACCTGCATTGCTGACTTAATGGGGCGTACACAATACCCTTGAGAAATAGAGCCCTTTGAGAAAAAACCAATGTTGCTACAACCCTTTGGGGCCTTCTTTTCAGCAAATTTAGCATAACTATCCTGTTTCACCCCTTCCATATTCCTGACATGCTCAACCACTTCCTGAAAAGTCTTCCTAGAAGACACCATCTAAAGCACTGATAATTGAAGTCCCATATTCAACCCTTTAATGAACTTACAAATCATTTCCTCCTCTGTATGCAATAACTTTAATAAATACCTGGAGAGTAAGTCAAATTTATCCTTATAGGCTGCAATAGAAGAACTTCCCTACTCAATACTAGTAAACTCATCCCGCCACTTATCTCACAAAGTACAAGGGACATACTTCTCTAGGAAGATGGAATATAACTGTGTCAAGATCAATTAAGGTGAAACATCTGGCCTACACTCCATATGATCTCTCCAACATACCTTTGCATCCCTCATCAGCAGATAAGTAACAATCTCCACCCCATATCTCTCTACTGCCCCATTTTATAGAGCCTCTCATGACCATCCATAATGAACTCATAAGTATCTTCTGTCTCAGTACCATATAAAGTCGGTGGCTTTAATTTTGTGAATCTCAAAAATAAATTATGCTCCTCTGTAATCATCACCTACCCAGTCACCAGTTTCAAAAATATCCCTATATCGGAAGCCTCATCTATCCATAGAGCCACAATAGCAGCATGCTAAACTCCCAAATCCTAAACTATCGGAAATGCGAGTTCTACCCCAGTCCCTGCCAAATGGCCCGGTAGTTTCAAAACCTATTGTAGCACCTCTGAAGAAGCCAAAACAGGCACAACACCTCCCTGGGTTGGTGTCGCTACCTCCTTTGCTACTACACCAGCATGATCCTCTGCACGTGCGAGGGACTCAAACCTATCAAAAACCTACCCAGAAACTGGAGCCCGGCCCCTGGCAGGCGCTACTCCTCATCGCCTTCCTTTGCCACCTCCTCTTGCTATTTCTCTACCATGAGCTACAGACGCAACAGCCACCTCGGGTATCTCTTCTCTTGCCTCTGCATCACGTGTCCTCACTATCTGTGAGAGTAAAGAATGAAGAGGTCAGATACCAATTTGGATCACCAGATACCAATGGGAATCAAGTAAGAGCACAAAAAAAAGAATGGAGTTTCCTAGTGTCTAGTAGCCTCTCAAAGAAAAGTACAAATGTTTCTATACCATTTTACAATACTCTACTAGATATGTTCTTGTACGATGAGATGGACAAAACTAAAGCTTTGATGCCAACTTTGTCACAACCCAAATGGCTATGAATGGACCCACACTAAACCCTCGGTGGGGTAACCAAATGTTACCATCTAACCCAAGCCTTAACCAGTTCATTTTTAGCAATTATAAGGCAATTAAAGAAATACTAGTCAAAATCTCAAAACCTAAATAAATAAATACAAAAAACTAACTAATACATCCCCAAAAAATTAAAAGTCGTCATACAAAGAACGCTAACTAAACAATGTCTAAGAGTAATCCAAAATCACTAATAAATAATATTGTCCAAAAAGAAGAAATATGTGACTGAGAAGATTCGTAGAAGACATTAATGGGAGTATCTGTCTCTTGAATCGGTTACTAAACTGCACTAGAGATAAGGTCTCATCGAAGTCTCTGAAACATAGTCTACACTTGAAAAATAGGTGCAGGAGTAGCATCAGTATGAAAACTATGTACTGGTAGGTATAATAGGCTGACTCAAAATAGTGGCAAGTATGTCTCAAAATTAGCTAAACAAATAGACATGTACAAGCATACATAATCAATAACTCAAAAAATTAAGTAGTCACTAAAGTAGGTAGTTACATCAACCAGATAAATCACTAAGTCCTGACATATCAATGACAACAAATAAAATACATATAAATCACAAAAACAGACATAAAATTCATCAACTAACCCTGCAAATATAATGCAGTCAAGTCACAAAACATGGGTTCATGCTCATATTGATCTCTCAGACATGTAGTCTTTATACCTCATCAGTCTAATAATAATCTATCAATATGTACACACATGCTAAATAATCTTATTTCTGCCCAACTAGTCATGACCTGTAGGGGACAACCTAGGGTCCATGTGCCATACTAGTATGGTACCTACTCTATAACATATTTTCTCATCTGTGAGCTTACATCGGACTCGATCCACTCAATAATAGAATAGTATATATATTTTTCATTCTCTCTCATATATCAGTATGTTCTCATATTCAACTATCTCTAAGGAAATTACCAATAGCTACACAAAAATAAGAAGTGCATTTCATAATCATAAGTTGTTTAAAGAAAGGCTTTGTATAGTTAAAAGCTTAGTTATACAAGTTTGTCAAGCCAAACATATACTCAATCACAGATTATGTCCAGAGACCAACCAGCATGATTATAAATTAAATAACACATACAAGACACTATATTAAGTCTAACTCCCTATAGAAACATAACTAATTCACCTAAATTACCCCTCCAAAAGGAAGTATAAAGTGGTCGTTGGTCAAATATAGAACCTAACAAAGGTTATGATTGATCCCACAGGGAATATGGTAGGACCTCAGTCAATTGTGTGTATTTACACTCTTAGTTGTCTTATTTTTGTAATGAGGGGTTTTAAGAAAAAACTAATGTTTGTAAAATATCAAGTAACAACAAGTATTAATATTGTTATAATTCAGAGAGATGATGGACTAGGATTCTGTTCCCCATGAGTTCATAACACAGTAGGTGTTGTACTAGCCATCTATTCTAGTGCTTAGCATGCAAGATCGATAAGTTAGGTTCATCTAAATGGTTGGTCCCCTAGATAGATGAATTTTACCATGAAACTTGGTCCATCTACGGGTGTATGCTTTACTAGCCCTTACCTTTGATACCAAATTAGCTATTCCCAGACAAGGTCAAGCTATTAGATAAGGGTTGGTAGCCTCAAATCTCTATTGTAACAACCTTTTTCTCATTTTTTACCCTCTTAGTCCGACAAGTAAGAATAAGGAGAGATCTAATGTTGAACACCATTAAAAAGCAATCAAAGCGAAGGGAAGAACAATACATGCATAAACACCATCCAAGAATTGCTAAGTACTTTGCCTACTTTGTTAATTCATCATGGTTCCTACAACCCTAGTTGTGGATTTAGCTACTCATGTTCATAAGTAAACAATCCGAAGTTGTTGAAGAATTCATAATCATATACTTAGGAGATGGAATAAAGAAATCCGGAATCTTGAATACTTAAAAAAGAATCTGAAGTGTTTTTGAAGTTGTTTACTAAACAACATCGAGCATAAAAATGTACAAGAAAACCTAGTAAGGGTATTTATAGACATTACAAATCCTATCCTAAACAAATTAGGAGGGCTAGGTTCGGCAACTTCCACAGACATAATCCACAGTCTGTTGAACCTTCTACAGTTTTTAGAAGCTCCTCCTGAAAATCAGAGGTTTTGTCATCTTGTAGGTTCAACTCCATGAGGTCATTCATGGCTTATGGATTGGTATATGACTCATGGACTGGCTTTGTGGAAATTAGGTGTTTTATTTCTTCTCTTATTAGGTTCCACAAACAGGAACCACAACTCGTGAAAATGTCCACAACTCATGGAAACATGTCGTAGAACTCATGCTTCATGCAAATTTTCAGTAGTTTTTCTACGACTGACTTCCATGACTCGTGGATACTTTTGTGACTCATAGATTGAAGTTGTGGAAGTCAGTTTTGGACCTTTTTCCAGTCTTTTTCTGGACTTAATCTTCAAACCCTGTTTTCCGGCAAACAACTCAAAACCACATCAAATCTACTAAAACTTGCGAAAGAACACACTCCAATTCCATGTTTTAAGCATTGAAAGTGCCATAAAACCATGTCATATCAACACCCTCAACTTAAAATTGTTGCTTGTACTCAAGTAACAAAACAAAACTATCCTATAATGATGCATAAGTAGAAGAAAACTAGGAACTATGGCAGTCACATAGTTCAAGCAATTCAACTCATAACAAACACCCGTTCCTTCACAGTATAAAACAAGCTCACGTGTACCATTTACCAAGAAAACACAAGAGGATCCATGGATGACATTATGATATCAATAGACAATCTAGCATACACAGATGAAAATTAGCCTAACGATCAATAATCGATGTTACTCTAGTTCCCTCACCACAAAGAAGTCTCGATCATATAGTAGTTCATATAATACATGGGACTGGAATAGAACACTAACTCTATATAGACCTGTTTGGTCATTCATGCATTTTTGCCTTTTTGTACTGTTAGAGCTTTCGGTAGCAGCTCCTAGTCTTTTATGGCTTGCTGGGACCAATAGTTTGGTGCCTTGGCTATTCATTCAATCATTATGACCATCTCCCTATTTTAGAGCTTTAACTTAGGAAATCATTGACTTTAGTCAACATTCTTAGATAGCATGCTTAGAATCAAATTTTGAAAGATCTGTTAGCTCCAGAATTTAGATATTGGTCTAGTTGGACCTTTAGTCAGGGCCTGAGAACTTCCGGTATGATTCTATCTTACTTTTTGAGATTTGAGGCTACTTGGAGTTAGAAGTTTGACTTTGGTCAACTTTCAATTATCGGAGTATCATATTCAGAATCTGATGGTTCCATCAGCTCCAAAATGTTGAGTTTAGGTTAGGTAACTAGTTGGTTTGGGTATTGGGTGAGCTAACCTCATTTTGGGTGTTTGGTTGGTTTTAGTAAGTGTAGACTTCGGTCAACATTTTTCCGAAATGACCTTGTGTGGAAGTTTCATCAATTCCATTGCACCTAAAACATCATTTCCACTCTAGTAGAATGTTTGGTTTCTGTGTATCGGGTTTTGATTATGCTTGGAACTTCTTATGGAAGTTTATCAGTTTGCTGGTTTTTCTACAGAAAAAGTGTCAGCACCAACAGTGCCCGAGCAGTGCCAATGGCGCTGGTCTACATCCTTCAACTTACAAAGCCTTCCTATTGAATTTTCAGTTCATTTTCTCACCTCCCTCTCTCTAAAACATTTCTCCTCTTCTAAAACTTATTCCAAATCATTATTCCAGTCGTGGGGGTTTATCTATTGGAGGATTTATCGTTTCCCTCTTTGTTTTGGTAAATCTTCTTCCCCAATTACTTATCTTCCATGGCCTAAAACCTCCATTAATGTCGTTATTATAACTTCAGGTTTCTTGTTTAGTTGTAGCTATTGGTTAGGGTTGTTGTTCGTGGTTTCACGTGTGTCATCTCATAAGACTTGCTCCCTCTCATTGTAAAGGTAATTCTCCATTTTTATTCTTGACTTTACAAGATTTTGCTTATTCCCTCTTCTTCTCGGGGCTATTTTAGGCCCTTTCTTTACTCAATTTTCGTTCAATTTTTAGGCATGTTCTCTTGGTGAGGTTAGGAACCTTGTGGCAAATTTTGTTTATGGTTTTGGGTTGTGAGGCCACGGGCCTACTTTTGACCCATATTTTGACTCGGCTAAACATTTAGCAATATGGGTACCGTTAGCTTCATATTGATGAGTAGTATCTTATTTTGATAGTTTGTTCACAATTTGGGTCTTCTCAGAGCATTCTGATCTTGGACGATGTTGTTCCAGCAGCTAGTCATCGAACGAAAGGTAGGTTACGGTCTTTCCTACCTTTGACTTTGCATATATAGGCTATAACTATTTTAATTAGCATCATTGAGTTGGGTATTCTAGGTTAGCACGCCAAACCTTGTCCGTTTCTTCTATCCATATTATTTCTTATGCTGGTTATAGTATTTGATGTAGTGTTGTAGTATTACCCTTATGGCCTCATGTGGCCTTTTGTATACGCCTTTCGACCATAGTCGGTGGGATATTTGGGAATGTCTACAAGCCCCGAACATCAAGTTGTTATTTTAGGCTAGATATCTACGTTGTAGAGCTGTTTGAGCCTGTGCAGGGCCGATTGGTTATTTGTCAGCTGTTGGGTTATTGTTTATTTATGATCATATCATTCATGCAAAGTATTTTCTGCATTATTTTAATACTACTTTGGCTGCAGGCCTAATATAATCGATTTTCTAAACTTTACATGGCATGAGGGCTCCTTTTTGGTATAAATAATTAAAAAAGGTTTTGGAACTGATTTTATGGATCTTCTTGGAGTAAAAGGGATATTATGATGATTTTATCATCGTTTTTCACACTAATACTAGACTCGATTGAGCCATAACTCTAGACATATTTTTACTATGGAGTTAGACCCAAATATATTCTTGGCATCCTTTATAGGGTTTTTAGACTACATTCACTGATTTTGACCCGGAATGACTCGGGCACTTATGTTGAGGTATCATCCACTTGTTTAGACCTGGATATACTCTAGGCAATTATACTTTGAGATTTCACAGTTTTAATATGTAGTTTGTGGACCTCCATGGACCTTGACAATCCAAACTAGTGGCTACGTGATGAGTGTGCTGGAGGTGGGGTATACAGTGAAGTTAAGGTATACAGGTGCATCCTTCCATGCATCTTACCTGTTGGGACTATCGGAACCTGAGGAGGTACAAACAAGGTTACTATCATATGGATTCCATCATATCATATCACATCATGCATATTGTATTTGGATCCACCCTTGTTTGTTGTTTGCTCAGTGTACGCTTTTGTAGAATGGGATGTCAGAGGGTTTATTTTCACTTGTTTGTGTTCCTCGAGTGTATGGGTGCCCATTGGGACTGTAGAGAGATTATATTATTAATATCTTATTATAGTACTTGATAGAGGCTTCAGATTATTGGTGGATTAGTGGATTCATTCTTGTTGTGGTTCTGATTCTTAGGACTTGATCATTGATGGGTTAGCGGGTTCTATCTCCTTATGGCATTGATTAGTGGACTTCCGATTAATTATAGTGTAGCTTGTTCTATCCTAGGGTTGTACTTGTGAGATTTATTTCCAATTATGCTTATCTTTAAAGTGGTGTTATTAGCATGATTTCATTAATAGTATTATTTCAAGAGTTAGTTTGTTTACTTTCCAATTCTTCCTTCTCTTTTATTGAGGTTATCGGTATACCATCATTCTTCTTAAACTCTCTCTTTACACATTGTTATTGCAAGGATCCAGGTGCGTTCTCCTTTCCTTTACATGTGTTCTGTGTTATATATATCTTTTGTGGCTAGCATAGTTTAATAGTCTTCTCTTGTCTTCTATCATTGCTACTTTCTGTGGTATTTATCTATTGCTTCTATGACTGCTTTCTTGATTATATTCTATTTACTTCCTTTATATCTTATATGCACTTAGTCGGCCTATGATGCCTATTGGGTACCCATTGCTTTGAAATTGGTGCTCATAGTACACTTTTGAATCTTCCTGGTGCAGATCCTAGTATGAGCTTTCATTGTTGATCGCATGCAAACTTGTGCAGATTTTAGATATTTGATACTAGGGTGAGCTCCTGATTATTGGGGCTTGATCATATCTCATCTATTGACAGTGCTACTCTTTTATTATTCTGAGATAGTTGTATATTCTATTTTTTATCTCTAGTACCTTGTATTGTATTAGAGGCTCTTTACTATCGATACCAGGTCGTGGGTTGGTGTAGTTTCTTTATGTATATATTTAGGTTGTTATCCTTACTCAAGCTCTATTTTATCTACTTCTACTTATTTCTTCTTATTGTGCATGATAGCTTAGGTAGTATCCCATTACTAACCATATCAGGCTATGGGGATTGGTTCGCCTACAAGAGGGTTGTAGGTGCTATCATGACGTGAGAAATTGGGTCGTGACAGCTTGCTATCAGAACTCTAGGTTCACCGGTGTCATTAGTACAACATGAAGTGTCTATGTAGAGTCTCGTAGATTGGACGATGATGTTTGTATCCTATATGCGGAAGGCTACATGGCATTATTAGGAAAAGTTCCCATTATTGGTTCCTTATCATACGCTCTTGACTCTATCAACTTCTAAACTTCCTTGTTCCATTCCTTCTCAAATGCCTAGGATTAATATGATGGTGGGTAATGATGAGGCTTTTGTGCTTGTTGCTTCAGTGTTTCCTCCAGTGCCAAGATTTTAGAGTGAGAGTATACCGCATCACCTAAGGGGTTTGGGGCTAGCCCAGTCTTTGGTAGGATATATGGCTACCCCAGTTCTTCCAGACACTGTGGCTAAGACTCAGGGTCTTCCAGAGGGTGTATAAGTATCATAGGTAGGGGAAGTACCTAGTTCTTTGAGCGGTGCTTTGGATAGGTTTGAGGTTTTAGGTCTTTAGCAGGGTTGTATGTCAGTAATAAAGTATCAGGCAAGGTTCCACGAGGTTATCTAGTACACTGCTAGGACTGTGCCTACAGAGTTTGAGAGAGTTTAGGGTTTTGTTGGAGGATTGATTTCACCGCTTCATTTGGCAACACAACATTTGGTGACAGTTAGGACTACCTTCTTTCAGGTAGTTGATCATCTTTTGGCTATAGAGGGATTATGCCATGAGGTTTATGGAGGTAGTGGCAAGAAGCACCATTGTTAGAGAAGTTTTTGAGGTTCTTAGTCTCGAGGTATGGGATTCTCTGGTAGAGATTAGTTTTATTGCTTTCTGTCTAGCAGGATAATTTTAGTGACTCGACAAGTTTCAGAGGGTGGTTGTACATAGCATGTTGAGTAGAGTAGACATAGTGTACGTCTAGTTTTCCAAGGTTTACATTCAGAGCGTGTAGGCTATGGTGGTCGGTTAGGATCAATGAGATCTTCACGACAAACTTTATATGGTAGAAGTTGTTTCCAGTGCGGTGAGTGTGGGCACTTTGTTAAGGATTGTCTCACGATCATGCCTTCCAGTCGGCAAGGTCATCAGGGTGAGCAGGTTTTATCTCTTATGACTCAAGTGCCACTGGCTAAAAGTACTATGCATGGTAGTAAGGGTGGTCCCCAAACTGGTTAGAGGTGGCTTTTAGCTACGCGGTTTAGGTATCCATCCAGAGTCATCAGGCACCATTCGTCAGAGCAGTGCTTCTTTGGATTGCTATAGTTGTGGAGTGATTGGTCACTTTTCTAGAGATTATCCCCTTGAAGGGATGATGAAGCCTTCAACATTGACTACTCAGTCAAGAGTTAGACACCGTCAGTCTGATGCCCCTCTTAGTAGGCCATAGTTGGAGGTTCCAAATCTAATTGTGATAGGTACAACTTTAGTTACCATCAGTTAGTACTGGTGTTGTTTGCCTTGCGTATCTACCTTGTTCTTTCGTGTATTTGTATAATTGCATACCTGTTTCTTGTTTGGTTGTATTACTATTTGAGTTTGTAGTGTTTATGCATATGTTTTCTTGGTACGTTGATTCTTTTAGTTGTGGATGGGGTGTGTTGTCTTTGGAAGATGATTACCCGGAGTTATGACTCCTGGGTAGGTCTTGTTAGCTTTATTTCCGGTTCTCATTGTGTTTTTCGATTTGGTTTGAGTATCTTTTTTTCTAGCGGCCATGGGTGGTTGTTTCCTAGGTTGTTATCTAGTGTTTACTAGAAATCTTTCTGTAGGTTTGGTGTGGTACTAGTGGTTATGTAGCGGCAAAAGTTGCTTTGTGTTAAGGCTAATGGTGTTGGATATGCAAGTGGGTATTGAATGGTCTTGATTTTCTCGAGAGGTTAGAGTCGACCCACTTTAATTGTTATATTTAGGAAGTTGGCAGGTGTATTGAGAAATCTTCATTGTTTTCCCCAGTTCCAGTTGGGTTGAGTTTTGACCGTAGCATTGTGGTTTAGTTAGGGATTTGGCCTATTCTTATCCCCCCCCTAGTTAAGTGTCGCTAGTAAAAGATGTGGGAGCTAAGGGAACAACTCCAACATCTTCTGAGAAAGAGTTTGTCATGTTCAGGGTATCTTTGAAAAGCTTTTCATTTGGTTTGCGAAGGAAGGGAGATAACGCCTTGCTTATATGTATGGGTTACTAGTAACTGACTGAGGTGACGACTGCGGGTATACTTTGGGTTGTGTATTGATGACTTGATTCGACCAACTACAGAGTGCAGTGGCATTTTACATAGATAAATTCGAGGGCACGATTCGTTCTAGTAGAGATTGAGGTGGTGGGCCTTCTAGTACTACCTCTGGGGGCCTGTTGCATCAGTTATGATTTCCTTGCTATATCTTTTGGAGTGACCTAAACCTCAGCATCATCTATGGATTAGGAAAATTATATATATCAAAGCCTAGTTGGCTCCAATTTCTATAGTGTTCATCAGTGGCGTATGAGTCTTCTCAGGGGTTTGATAGAGGCATTGATTGGCAATTAGAGCTGGGTTTCAGAATTGTGAGTTAGCAGGTTACTTCAGATGGTTCATGGAAGATTCTTTTTTGTTGCAACATCTTTGAGCCGGAAGATAATAAGTACGGATAACATAGATTTTCACCTTCAGTTTCAAAGTGGCCATTGGCCTTGGACATCCAGTCCTTGGCTAACCATTTTACTAGGCTGGACTTGTAAAATCCCAGCAGAGTTCTTTCAAGAGTTGAGCTCCATTTTACCTTGGTTGGACAAATTTAGCGGTGTCAGTTTGAGGATCAACGGTTGTGTGAATTATATGATCAAGTTGTACGAGTTTAGGCCAACAGGGCTACTTTGGATTCCAATAGTGCTTTGAGAGTGATGGTCCCCTTTGTGTTTTAGGAATTTGAGGCTAGATTAGTTGATTCTTTGAGGGTTGTCTGTTGAATAGAATTCCAGCGTTGACTAGGCCCTTCCAGTTTGGTCCAGGAGTTATGGTATGTAGAATTCTTTTGGAGTTGGTGGCTTGTGTACTGGTACAATAGAGCGCGTGACTTGAGCCAGAGAGTGACTTGCAAGATTATGAAGTTTTCAATAACTAGGTGGCGATCTTGGACTTCAAACATTCATTTGCCTACAGGGTAGTTTGAATTGATATTCATGGCATGGTGGACTTCTTTCTGAGGTGAGGCTAGTTAAGTGACCATAAATCTGAATGGTGTTTGAGTATTTTGAACAGCAGTGGTATTCTTAGAGTTTGAAGATGTAATGACCCTTCCGGTCATTTACACCTTTTCTCCTTTCTTGTACTATTAGAGCTTACTTGTAGTAGCCCAAGTCATTTATGGCTTGTCGGGACCGGTAGTTCGGTGCCCGGGCCGTTTGTTTGGTCTTTATGGCCGTTCCTCATTTTAAAGCTTCAACTTTGGAAATCGTTGACTTTCGACAATATTCTTGGTAATATCAAAGAATTAAACCAAGGTTCTTGGTCAAAGGAATCCCTTACTCGAAAGTTCGAGTTAAAGAAATGTCTCGTGTAACACCTCGCCTGTTTGGAAGATTTAAAGTAACCCGTGCCTTTGGGGTAAGACTAATAGTGTCTAATATACTAAGAAGGATGTGTTATGAGGTATTATAATCACAAAATGGTCGTATGATAAGTTTTGAAGTCAAGCAAGTTGCGAAAAAAAAGTCGGAAAAAGTTATTGTAAATTCATTTAAGGAATTCTCTTCAAATTTGGGTTAAATATCTTGGGGTGTTTCTCCCTATATATAAAGAGTTAGTGGTCTCCCAATATACCAAATCGAAGGTCTACGAGTCTAGTTTCCTACGCAATAAACCGTTCATCCATACGAATTCAGAATAGAGATATATTCACGTTTTTGTAAGACTGCGCAAGCAAATACGTCAAGGTGGGGCCCGCATCCTAAGTCGGTTTTGCTTTATAAAAGGTGTTCCAGCTTCGTTTTAATTCATAAAAATCACCCAAAAGCTTCAGAAAATCAGAGAGAGAGTCTATAAATAATCCATGGACTTTGATCCTTTCAATTCGGAAGTTTAACGGAAGTTGCTCTACGTCGCGAGCTCGTCATTTTGGTATAGTTTTCCCCGTCGATTTCATGGCGTATCTTCGTGGGTGTTGATGCAGCGAGCCAGCAGGTGTTTTATGAGTAGTTGGCAGTAGATATGGAGTTATTTTGGTGAGGTATGTATCCCGTATACTTATCTATTTGTTGGATCAAGATTTTAAGCTTCTAGTTATGAAAAGTTGTTGTTGCCAATATTTTGTAGTAGTTTCTTGTTGATTTTGGATCTGTTTATTGTTCTTGCAAGGAGGCAGGTTGTTAATCTTGGGATATTGAATATTTTTGTCAAGGAAATCTCTCCCCTATGACCCTTCTTCGTTATTATATGTTCTAGTATTATTTTATGGATTTCTGAGCCACGAAGTGGTATTTTGGATTTGTGGCTTTGGACAGCCCCTTTATCTTGTTATGTTTGGTTATTGTTGTGGTGTTCTTGTTGTGGTAAGGTGCTGGAGGGATTGGTAAACTGTGCCATTAATTTTGGGATCGCATACGATAGTGATTGGATTGGACAAACGTGAAGTGTGCCTTGAAATAGTGCCTCAGGAGCTCGTCGCTCCTTGGAGATGTGGTTAACGTATTGTTGTTGGATTTAGCTGCCATTTATTATTGTTATTGGCCTCATTTTTATTATTTGGAGTTGGCTGGTTGCGAGTGTGACATTAACACCTTATCAAATGGTTATGGCTCGTTCTTGAAGCCTCGTCGATTCTAGCAATTGTTCCATTACCTTGGTTAGTCAGGCTTCATAGAGACGCCTTTGGGGCTTCAGTTGAAAGTATTTGTTTTGTATGATTCAGAGCTTCCTGGAGCTGTTCGTGTCTGGACGATGCCGTTCCCGCAGCTAGTCATCGGATGACAGGTAGGTTATGGTTTTCCCCTATCTAGACTATACGTATATAGGCTATAACTGCATTAATTAGCATCCTTGGATGGGTTGTTATAGGTTGGTACCCCATACCTTGTGTCACGACCCAATTTCTAGGTCATAATGGCACCTACAACCCCCGGTAGGTGAACCAATCCATGTAGCCCAGAACAGTTAGCAATGGGCTACTATCTAACAAATAAGGGAACAAGACGAAGAGAACAGATAAAAGGAATATAAATATATACATATGCGGAAACTAAACTAAACCCCAAGACCTGGTATCATAGTACAGAGCAAAACTACATACATGGAGTGCAAATAAACCAAAACTATATATACAGATGTCTCTGAATGGTAATAGAGTACATGAAGCAAAAAATAAACTAAAGCTAAGCTCCGATCGCCAAGAGCTCACCCTCAGTCTGAAGTAGTCCCCGACAGATCTCCAAGCACGAATCACAGTGATCTAACGGCGATGGCCCATGCTAGGATCTGCACCCAAAGATGCAGGGGGTAGGGGTGAGCACCAAATGCGAAGCATAAGGTACCCAGTAGGTATCATAGGCCGACTGGGCACATATAAGATAAAATCGTAGTAATAGACAGAATAGAAGCAAGTAGTCACAGAAATCAACGAAAGGTACACATGAACTAGCCCAGAGGGAAATCAAGAGAACCACATATGAGGCTAGTAAGCAGAATATACACACCATAGGCACAAGCGTAAGTAAGGAATAACTCACCTGGGATCCTTGCAATAACAGTGTATACAAAATAAGTTTACGAAATGGACGGTATACCGGTAACCTCAAGAGTAGGAAGAAGAGAGAAAGAGTAATAATAGGCATGCTCAGAGACATGGATCAAACTTAACTAATCATACCAATCTCATACTTATCTATAATAGAGAACAATTCTGTAAGTAAATAGCAAAAGTCTACCTACAGGAGGAACACAAACAAGTGAAAACAAACCCTCCGGCATCCCATACTACCGGAGCGTACAATCAACAAACAACAAACAAGGGTGGAGCCTCAAACAATAAATGATATGATGCATGAAGATCTCAAGTGCCATGGTATCTCTATATGTACCTCCTCCGGCGCCGATCCGGCCCAGCAGGTAGGTTCCATGGAAGGACACTGCCCGTATACCTCGACTCCACCGTATACCCCTCCTCCGGCACACGCAGCCCGTAGCCCCTGGCCCGGATGGCAAGGTCCATGGAGGTCCCAGACCCCATACTAAAACTCAGTATCAACACATGTCGTCCGGAAGCAAGTCCGGTATCAAGATAGAGATCCAGTCTCGAATATGCAATGCCCATACCCTGTCCAGGACTAAAGTAGTAGGAAAATGTCTCAAAAACCCCTCCAAGGGTGCCTGGGCGTAACCGGGTCTAAACAGTAAAAAGTCATCTCAGGTGCTCGGTCCGACCGAGACTAAAAATCATCTCAAGTAACAAGAAAACTCAACTAGCACCCCGGCCCTGCCGAGTCTAGCGATAATCGTAAAACTGATGATTTCAAACATAATTTTACTTCCTTTCCCAAAAATATTCACAAGTTAAATCAAACCATTTCCAAATTATTTTCATAAAAAATGGGCCCCCCGGGCCATGCAAGGTTTAGAAAATAGTGCCAGTAGGCCCGAAGCCAAAACCATAGTAAAACATGGATAAAACTTCTTTATATGCATGGAAATGGTATGATCACACACAATAGCTGCCCAACAGCTCATAATCAACCTATCGACCCTGCACAGGCCCACAGCTACTCAGCAAGCATAACCAGCCTAGAAGGATAATTCTATGCCCGGGACTCGCGGACATTCCCCAAAATCCCACCTTCTATGTTCCAGAGTCAACAAGGCCTCACAGGACCACAAGGGTAAATAAAATAAATCGGCAAATACTACAAGCAACGGAGAAACAAAAGAAGGCGGACATGAATAAAGCGGTCAAGGTCTGTGGTACCAACCTAATAAACCAACCCAAGGATGCCCATTAATACAATTTTATTCTATATATGCGGAGTCTAGGGATAATAAACCGTAACCTACCTGTCGTCCGGTGACAAGCCTGAACCTCTCCGAAAAATCCACAACACGAAATAAAACTTGAACTCGGGATTGAATAACTTGACGTCGATAATTGATTTTCTTTTGTTGACCGAATATTGCGTCAAAATAATTTTCCCCTCAAAAATCTTTATTTGAGCATGGTGAATTAATTGTGCACAATTGTCAGTGCAATTTACATTCTTTAGAATGTATTAAGTAAGTTGGCAGCAATTGCCTACCACATCAGTAGGCTTCCACGTGGGGGGGTGTGTGTGTCAACACCACACCTCCCCTTATCTAGTTAATGATAGGTGGATCCCTGCTACGTACGTACTCGGGTATTGAATAAATTCGTGGTATAATAAATATAATTTTTGAATATACCATAATCATTAAAAAATTATTTCGAATAAAACCTACTATATTATAATAATAAATTTCAACATCACTAAATTTACTATCTCCGTTAAAATATTACAATGTATAAAAACTTTATAAAATGAATACATATACAATTATACCGTAACAAAAATATTTTTTATAAACCTTTAAATTATTTTGAAAAGGAAATAATAATATAATTTTTACCAAATTCAACTTTTAAATAAAATATTTTCAAATACACGCACGACGCTAATAAAATTCTTAAGCTTAGGCTCGTAATTCACCAACGCACGATTTTGATACTCAAGAATTCTCTCGGGATCCTCCCTTATGTTTTATCACTGTTTCGGAATTGAAATGGCATTTTAAAACGTGAAGTTGAGGCTTAAATCGAGTTTAACCCGACCCGATTCGTGACCCGGTTCGTAACCCATTTTCTGCCAGACAGTCCGCGGTAAAACAGTCATAACTTTTTACTCCGAGATCAGTTGGACGTGAGGTTTTGTGCGTAGGAAACTAGACTCGTAGACCTTCGATTTGGTATTTCGGGGGACTTCTAACTCTCTATATATTGAGAGAAAAGCTCCGATACATTTTACCTAAAGTTCAGAAAATTTATTAAAGATCTTACGATAACTTTTGCCGACTTGCTTGGCTTCAAAACTTATAATGCGACCAAACAAATGGACCCAACACCGAAATACCGGTCCTCACGAGCCTTAAGTGACTTGGGGCCGCTACAAACACGCTCTAACGGCACAAGGAAAACGTATTCGTGGAAATAACCGGAAGGGTCATTACATCATTCACTACTAAAAAGGACTTTCGTCCTCGAAAGTCAAGGTCAAGGGGGTACCTGAAGGCTAAAATAGCTGCGGATACCGATCCCACATATCTCTCTCAGTCTCCCAGGTAGCCTCCTCGACTAGATGGTGCCTCCACTGAACCTTAACAACCGGGATCTCTCGAGACCTCAATCTCCTGACATCTCTGGCCAAAATAGTTGCCGGCTCCTCAAAAAGGGCTAAATCCTCACCCAACTGAACTGAATCCCACTGCAACGCATGAGACTCATCTGGGACATACCGACGTAACATCGAAACATGAAATACAGGATGTATAGCTTAAAACATCGGAGGCAAGGCTAGTTGATAGGCAACGCTACCAACCCTCTGAAGAATCTCAAACGGCCCAATGTACCTGGGGCTAAGCTTGCCCCGCCTACCAAATCTCATCACGCCCTTCATGGGCGATACACGGAGAAACACTAAGTCACCGACACTAAACTCCAAGGCACGAAGCCTACGATCAGCATAACTCTTCTGCCTGCTCTGAGCTGCCCAAAGTCTGTCCTGAATCACTCGGACTCGGTCTAAGGAATCTCGAAGCAAATCTGTGCTCTGTGGCCCAGCACTGAAACCATCAAACCAACCTACCGGTGATCTGCAACGCCTGCCATACAAAGCCTCAAAAGGTGCCATGCCGATACTCGAATGGAAGCTGTTATTATAAGCAAACTCTGCCAAGGGAACAAACTGATCCCAAGAACCTCCAAAGTCAAGAACACAGGCCCGAAGCATGTCCTCTAGGACCTGAATGGTCCTCTCGGACTGGCCATCTGTCTGAGGGTGAAAAGCAGTACTAAGATGAACCTCTGTACCCAAATCTCGCTGAATAGCCCTCCAGAACTGAGATGTGAACTGAGTGCCGCGGTCTGAAATAATAGAAGCTGGGACCCCGTGCAACCGAACAATCTCACGAAGGTAGATCTGAGCTAACCTCTCTGCGCCATAAGAAGTCTGAACCGGCAAGAAATGTGCTGACTTAGTCAGCCTATCAACAATCACCCATATGGAATCAAACCCATGAGAAGTACGAGGTAAACCAACAACGAAGTCCATAGTAATCCCTTCCCTCTTCCACTCAGTAATGGGAAGTCGCTGCATCAAACCACCAGGTTTCATGTGCTCGAACTTAACCTGCTAACAGTTCAAGCATCGAGATACGAAATCCACTATATCCTGCTTCATACCACCCCACCAGTAAAGCTGCCTCAAGTCTCTATACATCTTTGCTGTGCCAGGGTGAATGGAGTATCTAGTACAATGTGCCTCGTGAAGTATCAACTGAATCAAATCACTAATCCTCGGAACACAAAGGCGACTATCAAACCTCAGAACCCCATCTGAATCTAAGTAGCCCGACTGGTCTCACCCTGAGCAACCCGATCACGAAGGTCACACAACTGCTGATCCTCAAACTGACGGCTCTGAATCTGGTCAATCAAAGTAGAACGAACCTCAATACTGGCGAGAACTCTGCTAGGATCCGACAAGTCAAGCCTAACCAAACGATTAGCCAAGGACTGGATGTCCAAGGCCAATGGTCGCTCTGAAACTGAAAGAGAAGCTAGGCTACCCATACTCACTGCCTTCCGACTCAAGACATCCGCTACCACGTTTGCCTTGCCCGGATGATACAGAATAGTGAAGTCATAGTCCTTCAGTAACTCGACCCATCTCCTCTGCCTCGAGTTCAACTCCCGCAGACTCGTGATATATTGAAGACTACGGTGATCGGTGAAGATATCACAGTGAACTCCATATAAGTAATGCCTCCAGATCTTGAGCGCGAAAACTACCGCCGCCAACTCTAAGTCATGAGTGGGGTAGTTGCGCTCGTGAACCTTCAGCTTCCTCGACGCATATGCTATTACTCGACCCTGCTGCATCAACACACAACCAAGACCAACCCCAGAAGCATCACAATACACGGAGAAGCTCTGACCCTCAACCGGCAAAGTCAAAACTGGAGCTGAAGTCAATAAGGCCTTAAGCCTCTGGAAGCTATCATCACACTGATCCGACCACTGAAATGGGACATCCTTCCTAGTCAGCATAGTCAAGGGTGCTGCTATGTAAGAAAATCCCTCAACGAACCATCTGTAGTAACCCGCTAACCCAATAAAGCTGCGAACCTCAGTAACAGTAGTAGGTCTAGGCCACTCACAAACCACTGAAATCTTTCCCGGATCAACCCTAATCCCATCCTTAGACACCACGTGCCCTAGGAATGCAACTGACTCAAGCCAAAACTCACACTTTGAGAACTTGGCATAAAGCCGATGATCTCTCAAAGTCTGGAGTATAACCCTCAAGTGCTGCTCATGCTCATCTCTACTACGCGAGTATATCAAGATGTCGTCTATAAAAACTATCACAAATGAGTCCAAATACGGGCCAAGAACCCTGTGCATCAAGTTCATAAAGACTGCGGGGGCATTAGTCAACCCAAAAGACATCACCAGGAACTCATAATGGCCATAACGTGTCCTGAATGCTGTCTTAGGGATGTCCTCCGCCCTAATCCTCAACTGATGGTAGCCAGACCTCAAATCAATCTTCGAAAACACGACTGAACCCTAAAGCTGGTCAAACAAATCATCAATCCTCGGCATCGGATACCTATTCTTCACTGTCACCCTATTCAGCTGCCGATAATCAATACACATGCGCATCGACCCATCCTTCTTCTTCACGAAGAGAACAGGAGCACCCCATGGTGACACACTAGGTCTAATAAACCCCTTAGCTAACAGATCCTGGAGCTGCTCCTTAAGCTCCCTCAACTCATAAGGAGCCATACGGTAAGGAGAAATAGAAATGGGCCTAGTGCCCAGCTCCAACTCAATAGCAAAATCAATATCGCTCTCAGGTGGAAGGCCTGGCAGGTCGATAGGAAACAGATCGAGGAAGTCTCTAACCACAGGAACAGACTCAGGAGAAGTAGGGTGAGCACTAACATCTCGGACATATGCTAGATAAGCTAAACACCCACGGGAAATCAACTTCCTAGCTCGAAGACAAGAGATGATCCCAGATGGTGCATGGCTAACAGAACCCTGCCACACAACCGGGGATACACCGGGCAAAGCTATGGTAATGGTCTTGGCATAACAATCCAAAATCACACGGTGAGGGGATAACCAGTCCATGCCCAGTATCACATCAAAATCTAGCATATCAAGAATCATCAAATCACCCCAAGTCTCTGAATCACCAACAGATAACATACAGGATCTCACAATCCAATCCACTACTAAAGAATCTCCTACTGGGGTTGAAACAGAAACAGGAACAGATAATGGCTCACTAGCCAACCCCAAACAAGGCACAAAGTAGGCAGATACATATGAACAAGTGGATCCAGGATCAAATAAAGCCATAGCAGACTGATGAAACACAGAAATTGTACCTGTAATCACAGCATCTGAGGCCTCTGCCTCTGGTCTCCTAGGGATCGCGTAAAACTGACGACGACCTCCACCTGCCCGACCGCCATCCCTACCACCTGCTCTACCGCGCGGAGCACTACTTCTACTTTGACGACCACCCCCTCTAGCTGGGGGCTGCACTACTCGTAAAGGCTCGGCCAACTGAACTGTACCCTGCTGAGGGCAATCTCTAGCAAAATGACCCATCGCACCATAAGTAAAACAAGCCCCTGGCGGCCTACTCGGTCTAGATAAACCAGCAAATCTCGTATGACCACCACGGCCTGATGCCCCAGAAACTGTACCCCTCGAAAACTGGCTGCTATAGCCCTGATGGCTGCCCTGACCCTGCTCGAACTGGGTACTACCGAAAGTCTGAAGGGAATCCTGCACCGGTCGGCTGGACTGACCTTGGTACTGCTGTTGCTGATAACTCCGGCTCCACTGTCCAGGACCTCTACCACCATATCTGGAACCACTATAGACACCCTGATGTCGAGGCCTCTTATCTCTGGACCCCTGATCATGTCGCTGTAAGTCCTCCACAGTGCGGGCATAGTCTACAATGGCCTGGAATGACCGACCACTGGCAATCAATATCTCAGCTGGCTGCCTGATCTCTGGCCTCAAACCCCATACAAATTTGCGAATCCTATCAGCCTCGGTAGGAATGATCATAGCTCTGAACGGTGATAGCTGATGAAAACGGGTCTCATACTCTGAGATAGTCGTAGACCCCTGTACAAGGTGAGTAAACTGCTCCCTGCGACGCTCCCGATCACTCTAAGGTAGGAACTTGGCCATAAAGGCCTCATAAAACTCAGACCAGGTCAAAGGAGGCGACGACGGTGGTCTACAAGCAACCTGGGCCCTCCACCATAACTTCGCTGGGCCCTCCAACTGATAGGTAGTATAACCAACCCCGTGAGTGTCCAACAAACCCAAATGATACAACATCTCCTCACAGGTAGTAATAAAGTCATGTGGATCCTGTCCAGAAGTACCAGCAAACCTCGGAGGTGCTAACCTCAAAAACCTACCTAACGCCTTCTGCTCTGACTCTATCATAACTGGGCGAGGAGCAAAAGGCTGTGCAACAGATGGAACCGGAATGACCTCCGCACAAGGAGCCATAGTAGCAAGCTGCGCTCCTGAGCTCTGTGCACCCAGGGCTGCCCCCTGAGCGGATGTCTGCGCTACCTCAGAAGGCCGCTCTCCAATCACACCCAAAAGCTGTAATAGTAATCCCCTAATATTTGGAGACTGAGCTGCGGCTGGAGCTGGCACATAAGTGGGCACTGGAGCTGGTACTTGAGCTGGCGCTGGAGCTGGCGCTGGAGCTGGTACTTGAGCTGGCGCTGGAGATGGCGCTGGAGCGGGAGGCTCATCTCCACGTGATGCCGATGACCTCGTACGAACAATCTGAGGAAGAATGAAGTAGAACAAATGAGATTTCCAGAAACTTCAAGGGTTGTACGCACGACACAGAAGCAATAAGAGAGTCAGATTTCCTAAAATGTCACTGTAGCCTCCCAAAGATTGAGTACGGACGTCTCCGCCCAGATCCGCAGGACTCTACTAGACATTGGCTCCTATACAAATGACACCGGTGAACCTAAAGCTCTGATACCAAGTTGTCACGACCCAATTTCTCGGTCATGATGGCACCTACAACCCCCGGTAGGTGAACAAATCCCTGTAGCCCAGAACAATTAGCAATGAGCTACTATCTAACAAATAAGGGAACAAGACGAAGAGAACAGATAAAACGAATATAAATATATACATATGCAGAAACTAAACTAAACCCCAAGACCTGGTATCATAGTACAGAGCCAAACTACATACATGGAGTGCAAATAAACCAAAACTATATATAAAGATGTCTCTGAATGGTAATAGAGTACATGAAGCAAAAGATAAACTAAAGCTAAGCTCCGATCGCCAAGAGCTCACCCTCAGTCTGAAGTAGTCCCCGACAGAACTCCAAGCACGAATCATAATGATCTAACGACGATGGCCCACGCTAGGATCTGCACCCAAAGATGCAGGGGGTAGGGGTGAGCACCAAATGCGAAGCATAAGGTACCCAATAGGTATCATAGGCCGACTGGGCACATATAAGATAAAAGCGTAGTAATAGACAGAATAGAAGCAAGTAGTCACAAAAATCAACGAAAGGTACACAGGAACTAGCCCAGAGGGAAATCAACAGAACCACATATGAGGCTAGTAAGCAGAATATACACACCATAGGCACAGGCGAAAGTAAGGAATAACGCACCTGGGATCCTTGCAATAACAGTGTATACAAAATAAGTTTACGAAATGGACGGTATACCGGTAACCTCAAGAGTAGGAAGAAGAGAGAAAGAGTAATAATAGGAATGCTCAGAGACATGGATCAAACTCAACTAATCATACCAATCTCATACTTATCTATAATAGAGAACAATTCTGTGAGTAAATAGCAAAAGTCTACCTACAATCTCCTGGCCGCCCATACAACCGAGGAACACAAACAAGTGAAAACAAACCCTCCATCATCCCATACTACCGGAGCGTACAATCAACAAACAACAAACAAGGGTGGAGCCTCAAACAATGAATGATATGATGCATGACGATCTCAAGTGGCATGGTATCTCTGTATGTACCTCCTCCAGCGCCGATCCGGCCCAGCAGGTAGGTTCCATGGAAGGACACTGCCCGTATACCTCTACTCTACCGTATACCCCTCCTCCGGCATACGCAACCCGTAGCCCTTGGCCCGGATGGCATGGTCCATGGAGGTCCCAGACCCCATACTAAAACTCAGTATCAACACATGTCGTCCGGAAGCAAGTCCGGTATCAAGATAGAGACCCAATCTCGAATATGCAATGCCCAGACCCTGTCCAGGACTAAAGTAGTAGGAAAATGTCTCAAAAAACCCTCCAAGGGTGCCCGGGCATAACCGGGTCTAAACAGTAAAAAGTCATCTCAGGTGCTCGGTCCGACCGAGACTAAAAATCATCTCAAGTAACAAGAAAACTCAACTAGCACCCCGGCCCTGCCGAGTCTAGCGATAATCGTAAAACTGATGATTTTAAACATAATTTTACTTTCTTGCCCAAAAAATATTCACAAGTTAAATCAACCATTTCCAAATCATTTCCATCAAAAACAGGCCCCCGGGGCCATGCAAGGTTTAGAAAATAGTGTCAGTAGGCCCGAAGCCAAAACCATAGTAAAACATGGATAAAAACCTCTTTATATGCATGGAAATGGTATGATCACACACAATAGCTGCCCAGCAGCTCACAATCAACCTATCGACCCTGCACAGGCCCACAGCTACTCAGCAAGCATAACCAGCCTAGAAGGATAATTCTATGCCCGGGACTCGCGGACATTCCCAAAATCCCACCTTCTATGTTCCAGAGTCAACAAGGCCTCACAGGACCACAAGGGTAAATAAAATAAATCGGGAAATACTACAAGCAACGGAGAAACAAAAGAAGGCGGACATAAATAAAACGGTCAAGGTATGTGGTACCAACCTAATAAACCAACCCAAGGATGCCCATTAATACAATTTTATTCTATATATGTGGAGTCTAGGGAAAATAAACCGTAACCTACTTGTCATCCGATGACAAGCCTGAACCTCTCCGAAAAATCCACAACACGAAATCAAACTTGAACTCGGGCTTGAATAACTTGACGTCGATAATTGATTTTCTTTTGTTGACCGAATATTGCGTCAAAATAATTTTCCCCTCAAAAATCTTTATTTGAGCATGGTGAATTAATTGTGCACAATTGTCAGTGCAATTTACATTCTTTAGAATGTATTAAGTAAGTTGGCAGCAATTGCCTTTGCAATTTGCTCCAAATGACTTAAGTTTGGCAGCAATTGCCTACCACATCAGTAGGCTTCCACGTGGGGGGGTGTGTGTCAACACCACACCTCCCCTTATCTAGTTAATGATAGGTGGATCCCTTCTACGTACGTACTCGGGTATTGAATAAATTCGTGGTATAATAAATATAATTTTTGAATATACCATAATCATTAGAAAATTATTTCGAATAAAACCTACTATATTATAATAATAAATTTCAACATCACTAAATTTACTATCTCCGTTAAAATATTACAATGTATAAAAACTTTATAAAATTAAAACATATACAAATATACCGTAACAAAAATATTTTTTATAAACATTTAAAATATTTTGAAAAGGCAATAATAATATATTTTTTACCAAATTCAACTTTTAAATAAAATATCTTCAAATACACGCACGACGCTAATAAAATTCTTAAGCTTAGGCTCGTAATTCACCAACGCACGATTTTGATACTCAAGAATTCTCTCGGGATCCTCCCTTATGTTTTATCACTGTTTCGGAACTGAAATGGCGTTTTAAAACGTGATGTTGAGTCTTAAATCGAGTTTAACCCGACCCGATTCGCGACCCGGTTCGTAACCCATTTTCTGCCAGACAGTCTGCGATAAAACAGTCATAACTTTTTAATCCGAGATCAGTTGGACGTGAGGTTTTGTGCATAGGAAACTAGACCCGTAGACCTTCGATGTGGTATTTCGGGAGACTTCTAACTCTCTATATATTGAGAGAAAATCTCCGATACATTTTACCCAAAGTTCAGAAAATTTATTAAAGATCTTACGATAACTTTTGCCGAGTTGCTTGGCTTCAAAACTTATAATGCGACCAAACAAATGGACCCAACACCGAAATACCGGTCCTGACGAGCCATAAGTGACTTGGGTCCGCTACAAACACGCTCTAACGGCACAAGGAAAATGTATTCGTGGAAATAACCGGAAGGGTCATTACACCTTGTCCGCCTTTCATCCGTCTATTTCATATGTTGTTTGTAGTATTCGCGTAGTAATGTATGTTACCTTTGTGGTCCTGTGTGGCCTTATATTGACTCTGGAACATAGATGGTGGGCTATTTGGTAATGTCCGAGAGTCCATGACATAGAGATTATCCTTTTAGGCTGGTTATGTCTGTTGAGTAGCTATTTGGCCTGTGTAGGGCTGATAGAAATTGTTGTGAGCCGTTGGGCTACTTTTATATTTGTGTGCGAGCGTATCATCCACGAAAAAGGTTTTTCCCTACATGTTTTACTACAGTTTTAGCTGTGAGCCACTACTGACAATTTTCCTAAATTTGCATGGCCCTGAGGGGCCGTTTTTGGTACTATTATTGATAGAAAAGGGGATTTTTGTATGTTTTTGCACTGATTTTATTACTGGTACTAGTCTCTACGGGGCAGAGCACCAGACTTGATTTTATTACTGATACTAGTCTCTGCGGGGCAGAGCACCAGACTTGATTTTATTACTGATACTAGTCTGTGCGGGATGGAGCACTAGACTTGATTTACTACAGTTTTAGACCCGGTTATGCCCGGGCACCCTTGGAGGGGTTTTTGAGGCATTTTCTACTACTTTAGTCCTGTACAGGGTTTGGGCATGCATATTCGAGACTGGGTCTCTATCTTGATCCCGAACTTGCTTCCGGATGACATGTCTTGATACTGAGTTTTAGTATGGGGTCAGGGACCTCCATGGACCTTGCCGCTTCGGGCCTGGGGCTTTGGGCTGTGTGCACCGGAGGGAGGGGTATACGGTGGAGTAGAAGTATACGGGCTGAGACCTTCCATGAAACCTGCCTGCTGGGCCCGATTGGCACCAGAGGAGGTACATACAGAGGTTCTATTTCACACATCATATCATATCATATCATGCATTGGATTCCACCCTTGTATGCTGTGTGTTCAGTGTACGCTCCGGTAGTATGGGATGCCGGAGGGTTTTCTTTCACTTGATTATGTTCCTCGGTTGTATGAGCAGCCGTTGGGACTGTTGGTAGACTATATTTACTCCTGTCTTTATTTAGAGATTATCTTGGCACTCGGTTAGTAAAGGATTAGTGATGGTTAACCTGTTGAGGTTTTGGTTGTGGGATATCTGATAATTGTGAGGGCTAGGGAGTCCTATCTTATTGAGGCACTTTTGTGTGGCCTTCTGAGCAGAGTGTGAGACTCTGGTTCTATTCTTGTGGGAAGCTGAGTGGTATCTATTGGTTATTATGTCCTAGTTATTTCATCCTAGGGTTGTACTTGTGAGGTGATTCCCTGGTTATGCTATCATATGATTGGATTGGTGTTATGATTTCCTTATACTAGTTGATTCCATTTTGAGTATGTTAGACTACTCTCCATTTTTTTCTTCCACTTGAGGTTACCGGTATACCGCCATTTTCTCAACTCTCTCTCTACTTATTTATATTATTGTACAAGGACTCCAGGTGCGTTCTTCTTTCCTTCACCAGTGATTCTGTGTGATTGTATCTCTGTTCTAGCATGTGTTACTTGAAGCTCTTGGTTATGGATGATCTGTGCTAGCTCCTTGTGCCTTGGTTATTGCCTCAGTGACTTCTTTCTTGCTATCTGTTACTTACTGCTTTTATATCTTATATGCGCTCAGTCGGCCTATGATACCTATTGAGTACCCATGGTTTTGGTGCTCATACTACATTTCTGCACTTTTTTGTGCAGATATTAGCTAAGCTTTCGCCGTTGATCACGTTGGAGACTCGTGCAGCTTTTGGATCCTTGAGACTAGGGTGAGCGCCTGATGGTCGGGGCTTGTCTACATCTCATCTGTTGTACTGTTGCTCCTTGTACTTTCGGAGGCAATTTATGTTGTATTTTGTTACTACTAGCACTTGTATTCTATTAGAAGCTTCTGTACTATTGACCAAGTCTTGGGGTTGGTGTAGTTTCCTTTATGTATTTATATTTGAGTTTTGTTTCCGCTTATTTCTGCGTGCTGGTGAGTTTTGGTTAGTTAGTAGCCCATTACTAACCATTTTGGGCTAAGAGAATTGGTTCGCCTACTGGGGGTTGTAGGTGCCATCATGACCTGAGAAATCGAGTCGTGACAGCTTGGTATCAGAGCTCTAGGTTCACCGGTGTCATGGTACAGAAGCAAGTGTCTAAGTAGAGTCTCTAGGCTCCTCATCGTGCGTTCTTGGCTCTATTGAATTCTAAAACTTCAGTTGTTCATTCATTCTGAGATGCCTCAGACGAATGCAATAGCGGTTGGTACCGAGGCTTTTGTGCCTGTTGCTTCAGTGCTTACAATAGCGCCAGGACTCTAGAGTGAGGGTTTACTGTACTAGATAGGGGGTGTGGGGTCAGCCCAACCTCCGTCTGGATTTTTAGCGACCTCAGCGCTTCAGAACATCGTGGCTAGGACTCTGATTCCTCCGGTGGGTGTTTCAGTACATGGTTTTGTGAGTGGTGCTTCAGTTATAGTTAAGCTTCTAGTTCTTTAGCAGGATTGTCTATCGGTATTGGGGTACGAGGCGAGATTTTCCCATTGGATTTCATCTGGTATAGGCTGTTTTCGGTGTGGTGAGCATGGGCACTTTACTAGGAATTACCCCATGATTGTGTATCCCGGACAGCCTAGTTGTTATCATTGTGGAGAGATTGGTCACCTTTATAGATCTTATCTCCGGTGAGGGCCGGTTGGGCCTTTAGTTTTGACTACTCAGTCCAGAGTTATATCCCATCAGCTTGATAATCCTCTTGGTGGGCCAGAGGTAGAGGTTCCTGATATTATTACTGCAGGTTAGGCTTTTGCTACCTTCGACTTATGCTAGTCCCACTCGTGTTGCGACTCTATCACTTCTGTCATGTAATTGCTTATATGTCTGCCTGCTACTTGTTTAAGTTGTTTGGCTACCCAAATTGTAGTATTGATATGTTATTTTATTGGTAGTTTATTCTTTAGTAGTGGATGGGGGTAAGTTAGCCTTGAGAGGTGTTTTCCCAGAGTTGTAGCTCGTGGGTAGTTCTTGTTATTCTGTTTCTAGTTGGGTTACCCCTGTTTCATTGTGATTTTGGACTTGTGGTTGAGTTGCCCTTATTGAACGGTCCTAGATGGTTGTTGCCTAGGCCGTTATCTAGCGTGGATAGAGATCCGTGTGATGGTTCAGTGTATTACAGGTAGTTGGGCCGGAGTTGAGATTTTGCCTCAGTTGGGAGATATTGGTTATGCTAGTGTGCATAGATTGGTTTGGTCTCCCAAGTGTCTAGAGTCGACCCTCTTTGTTGATTAGTTTAGGAGGTTGGCAGGTATGTGGGTTGTTCCTATAGCCTCCTCTACTTCCTGGTCCGTTGGGTGTTTAGTTGTATCCCTAGCTCCAGTTCGAACGAATCTTGATCGTAGTTCTTTCGATGAACTCTGGATGTTGGCATTGTTATTGGGTCTTGACTTTAAGCACTTCCGACTAAGTGTTGATCATAACCTCGTGGTTGGGTTGTATTTGTAAGCATTTTGGGTGAGTTGGGCATCCGGCCCATCCTTTTCCTGCCTTATTGAATTTGACGTGTAGCTATGAGTAGTGAGGTAATGGCTTCAGGTTCTTATTCGAGAAAGGATTTGTAAGGTTTAGTATGTGCTAAGGAAGCATTTTTGTTTAGTTGAAAAAAAAGGGAGATACTCTTTGTATGTGTTTATGTGTCCTCGTAGTTGCCTGAGGTAGCGATGAAGGTTTGCTTTGGGATTGTGTGTCGGTGATTCGATTCAGCCGTCTACACATTGTCGTGGGTTTTCCATCGATTGCTTTTGTTTCAGTAGCAACTGCGGTGTTGGCAACTTGCATTTTTAGGCCTAGTTGGCTTGGGTTCTTAAGGGTTCATTGGCAGCATACAGGTTCGACCAAGGCTTTGGTTGGCAGTTTTGAAAGTCGGTGTTCAGAATCATAACTTGGCAGGTTACATCGGATGGTTTATGGCAGTTTCTATTTAGTTGCAGCATCCTAGTGCCGGAGGCTGTGGGTGCGGGCAACTTAGCTTCTTTACTTTAGTTGTGGATGCGGTTATTGGCCTTGGACACCTAGTCCTTGGCTAACCTCTGCAAGAGGCGATATATTCTAGATTTCAGCAGTTTTCTAGTTAGTACGAGGTTCTTCTACCATGGTTGGACAGACTCAGTGGCGTAAGTTTAAGCTTCAGTAGTGGTGTATGATTTATGTGGTCAGCTTGTGCGGGTTGAGACTAGTGAGGCTATTTTGAGCTCTGATGACACGTAGAGACTGGTAATAGCCATTCGTTTTCCCAGGATTTGAAAGCTTGTTTAATTGATTCCTCCGGAGTTATTGTTTTTGTGGGGTTCTAGTGTTGGTTAGACTCGTCCAGTATGGACGAGAAGTTCATTATGATATATGCTTCAAAGTGGTTGGTTGTTTGCAGAACCAGTAGAGGGGTTGATTCGAGCCAAAGGAATGAATTGAAAGTATATGCAAAAATTTCTATGGCTAGATGGTAACCTTGAACCCCATGCACCTTTTTCCTTTGCCTTCGGATTGTTTGGACTTGATATTTATGGCATGGTGGACTTCTTCCTGAGGTGAGATTCGTAAGGTGATTTCACATTCAAATGGAGTTCGAGTTTTCAGAGTAGCAGCAGTGTTTTCAAGAGTTGGGAGCTTGGCTCATGGTTACAGACTTCGTGGTAGGCTTACCACACTTCTTGCAGGATCGTGGTTTTGGTTTGGATCTTTTGGGAAGATTGCCCTGGTTCATTCACTTTCAGCTGACTCAGACCTGGCATGGTTCTGTTAGCGAATTTGATGTTAGAAAAAATGTTTGTTCGTTGGTTGGTGGTCAGTCAAGGCAGGTAAGTTTAGTTTTAATGATATGCTATGGATTGTTATCTTGGATGGCAAAGGCTAGTAGCCTATATATTGGCTTAAAACGCATTTGAATAAAATGGGTGACTTCGTTCGTGGCAAAGTATAAGCAGGAACTATGGATCTCCGGTTTTTCAGTTGATACTTCGAGGGTGGTTTCAGTGTTCAGCTTGTATGCAACTTCCTTTTTGTGGTGCTAAAGGATTCAGCTCAGAAAAAGAAAAAAAAAGGCTTTTGCGGAACAGCGGGTTCATGAGTTAGAGTTTTGGGTTGATGGATTTTCTGGTAAACTTGGTATGGTTTTGAGGATTCGAGTTTTGTGAGTTGATAGCCTTGGTGCACTGGTTTCGGTGTTGTGTAGGTGCATTTTGGTTAAGATTCTCGAGGTTCAGTTTGGGTTGGAAGATCTTTGGAGGTTGAAATCTAGCTTGGCTAGTAAGAAATTAACGCTTGGTTGCTTTCTTTGGTTCTGTTCTATTGGGTGCCGTCTGGTCGTGGAGATTACCCGAGTTGTCCGAGAGAGTAGTACGGGCGTGGTATTTGTTGTTCTTAAATCTCTGGTATTTTCTTCCTTCCTGACTTTCGGGGATGAAAGTCTTTTTAGTAGTGGATGATGTAATGACCCTTCCGGTCATTTACATGTTTTCGCCTTTCTTGTACCATTAGAGCTTACTTGTAGTGGCCCAAGTCATTTATGGCTTGTCGGGACCGGTAGTTCGGTGCCTGGGCCATTTGTTTGGTCTTTATGGTCGTTCCTCATTTTAGAGCTTCAACTTTGGAAATCGTTGACTTTCGACAATATTCTTGGTAATATCAAAGAATTAAACCAAGGTTCTTGGTCAAAGGAATCCCTTACTCGAAAGTTCGAGTTAAAGAAATGCCTCGTGTAACACCTCGCCCGTTTGGAAGATTTAAAGTAACCCGTACCTTTGGGGTACAACTAATAGTGTCTAATATACTAAGAAGGATGTGTTATGAGGTATTATAATCGCAAAATGGTCGTATGATAAGTTTTGAAGTCAAGCAAGTTGCGAAACAAAAGTCGGAAAAAGTTATTGTAAATTCCTTTAAGGAATTCTCTTCAAATTTGGGTTAAATGTCTTGGGGTGTTTCTCTCTATCTATAAAGATTTCCTGGGCCCCCAATATACCAAATCGAAGGTCTACGAGTCTAGTTTCCTACGCACTAAACCGTTCTTCAATACGACTTAAGAATAGAGATATATTCACGTTTTCGTAAGACCGCGCAAGCAGACACGTCAAGGTGGGGCCCGCATCCTAAGTCGGTTTTGCTTTATAAAAGGTGTTCCAGCTTCATTTTAATTCATAAAAATCACCCAAAAGCTTCAGAAAATCAGAGGGAGAGTCCGTAAATAATCCATGGACTTTGTCCGTTAACAGAACGTGTAGAGTCCGTTAACAGAAGTTGCTCTACGTCGCGAGCTCGTCATTTTGGTATAGTTTTCCCCGTAGATTTCATGGCGTATCTTCATGGGTGTTGATGCAGCGAGCCAACAGGTGTTTTATGAGTAGTTGGCAGTAGCTATGGAGTTATTTTGGTGAGGTATGGATCCCGTATACTTATCTATTTGTTGGATCAAGATTTTATGCTTCTAGTTATGAAAAGTTTTTGTTGCCGATATCTTGTAGTAGTTTCTTGTTGATTTTGGATCTGTTTGTTGATCTTGCAAGGAGGCAGGTTGTTAATCTGGGATATTGAATATTTTTGTCAAGGAAATCTCTCCCCTATGACCCTCCTTCGTTATTATATGTTCTAGTATTATTTTATGAATTTTTGAGCCACGAAGTGGTATTTTGGATTTGTGGCTTTGGACAGCCCCTTTATCTTGTTATGTTTGGTTATTGTTGTGGTGTTCTGGTTGTGGTAAGGTGCTGGAGGGATTGGGAAATTGTGCCATTATTTTTGGGATCGCATACGATAGTGATTGTATTGGACAAACGTGAAGTATGCCTTGAAATAGTGCCTCGGGAGCTCGTCGCTCCTTGGAGATGTGGTTAACGTATTGTTGTTGGATTTAGCTGCCATTTGTTATTGTTATTGGCCTCATTTTTATGCTTTGGAGTTGGCTGGTCGCGAGTGTGACATTAACACCTTATCAAATGGTTATGGCTCATTCTTGCAGCCTCGTCGATTCTAGCAATTGTTCCATTACCTTGGTTAGTTAGGCTTCCTAGAGACGCCTTTGGGGCTTCAGTTGAAAGTATTTGTTTTGTGTGATTCAGAGCTTCCTGGAGCTGTTTGAGTCTGGACGATGCCGTTCCCGCAGCTAGTCATCGGATGACAGGTAGGTTATGGTTTCCCCCTATCTAGACTCTACGTATATAGGCTATAACTGCATTAATTAGCATCCTTGGATGGGTTGTTATAGGTTGGTACCCTAGACCTTGTCCACCTTTCGTCCGTCTATTTCATATGTTGTTTGTAGTATTCGCGTAGTAATGTATGTTACCTTTGTGGTCATGTGTGGCCTTGTATTAACTCTGGAACATAGATGGTGGGCTATTTGGGAATGTCCGAGAGTCCAGGACATAGAGATTATCCTTTTAGGCTGGTTATGTCTGCTGAGTAGCTATTGGGCCTGTGCAGGGATGATAGGAATTGTTGTGAGCCGTTGGGCTACTTTTATATTTGTGTGCGAGCATATCATCCACGAAAAAGGTTTTTCCCTGCATGTTTTACTACAGTTTTGGCTGTGAGCCACTATTGACAATTTTCCTAAATTTGCATGGCCCTGGGGGCCCTTTTTGGTACTATTGTTAATAGAAAAGGGGATTTTTGGATGTTTTTGCACTGATTTTATTACTGGTACTAGTCTCTACGGGGCAGAGCACCAGACTTGATTTTATTACTGATACTAGTCTCTGCGGGGAAGAGCACCAAACTTGATTTTATTACTGATACTAGTCTCTGCGGTGCGGAGCACTAGACTTGATTTACTATAGTTTTAGACCCGGTTACGCCCGGGCACCCTTGGAGGGGTTTTTGAGGCATTTTCTACTACTGTAGTCCTGGACAGGGTCTGGGCATGCATATTCGAGACTGGGTCTCTATCTTGATCCCGGACTTGCTTCCGGATGACATGTCTTGATACTGAGTTTTAGTATGGGGTCGGGGACCTCCATGGACCTTGCCGCTTCGGGCGTGGGGCTTCGGGCTGCGTGCGCCGGAAGGAGGGGTATACGGTGGAGTAAAGGTATACGGGCTGAGAACTTCCATGAAACCTGCCTGCTGGGCCCGATTGGCACTGGAGGAGGTACATACAGAGGTTCTATTTCACACATCATATCATATCATATCATGCATTGGATTCCACCCTTGTTTGCTGTGTGTTCAGTGTACGCTCCGGTAGTATGGGATGCCAGAGGGTTTTCTTTCACTTGATTGTGTTCCTTGGTTGTATGGGCGGCTGTAGGGACTGTAGGTTGACTATATTTACTCCTGTCTTTATTTAGAGCTTGTCTTGGCACTCGGTTAGTGAAGGATTAGTGATAGTTAACCTGTTGAGGTTTCGATTGTAGGATATCTGATTATTGTGAGGGCTAGGGAGTCCTATCTTATTGAGGCACTTTTGTGTGGCTTTCTGAGCAGAGTGTGAGACTCTGGTTCTATTCTTGTGGGAAGCTGAGTGGTATCTCTCCATTATTATAGCCTAGTTATTTCATCCTAGGGTTTTACTTGGGAGGTGATTCCCTGGTTATGCTATTATATGATTGGATTGGTGTTATGATTTCCTTATACTGGTTTATTCAATTTTGAGTATGTTAGACTGCTCTCCGTCTTTTCCTTCCACTTGAGGTTACCGGTATACCGCCATTTTCTCAACTCTCTCTCTACTTACTTATATTGTTGTACAAGGACTCCAGGTGCGTTCTTCTTTCCTTCACCAGTGATTCTGTGTGATTGTATCTCTTTGCTAGCATGTGTTACTTGAAGCTCTTGGTTATGGATGATCTGTGCTAGCTCCTTGTGCCTTGCTTATTGCCTCAGTGACTGCTTTCTTTCTATCTATTACTTACTGCTTTTATATCTTATATGCGCTGAGTCGGCCTATGATACCTACTGAGTACCCTTGGTTTGGGTGCTCATACTACACTTCTGCACTTTTTTGTGTAGATATTAGCTGAGCTTTCACCGTTGATCACGTTGGAGACTCGTGCAACTTTTGGATCCTTGAGACTAGGGTGAGCGTCTGACGGTCGGGGCTTGTCTACATCTCATCTGTTGTACTATTGCTCCTTGTACTTTTAGAGGCAATTTATATTGTATTTTGTTACTACTGGCACTTGTATTCTATTAGAAGCTTCTGTACTATTGATACCAAGTCTTGGGGTTGGTGTAGTTTCCTTTATGTATTTATATTTGAGTTTTGTTTCCGCTTATTTCTGCGTGCTGGTGCATTTTGGTTTGGTAGTAGCCCATTACTAACCATTCTGGGCTACCGGAATTGGTTCACCTACTGGAGGTTGTAGGTGCCATCATGACCTGAGAAATTGGGTCGTGACAGAAGCTTAGTCGATGGCTACAGACTTTATGGTAGGCTTACCACACTCTTTGCAGAGATTGGGTTTTGTTTGAGTCTTCTTGGGAAGGTTCCCCTTGTTCATCCACTCTCAGCCAATTCAGACTTGGCACGGATCAGCGAGGTTGGCTTTGTTCTACAGTTAGGAGATTTCCTTTGATGTAGGGTGTTCATCCTTTTCATTCTCGACCTTGGTGTGAAAATTGTTGTGAAGCTTTGATGGTTGGTTCAGTTGGGTTTCAATATCTAGGTTAATCTTAGCGAAGTTATCTATCTGTTGGTTGATGGTCAGTTGGGGCAGGTTACTCCATTTTTTGAGGATATGCTATGGGCTGGTATGCTGAGTATCAAAGACTAGTAGACTAGTGCTTGGCTTGGATAGAGTTTGAGTCTGAAGGTGACTTTGATCGAGGTTGAGTATAGCGGGAAATATAGGCTTCCGGTGAGTTGGTTGATGTTTTGAGAGTGGTTTGAGTGTTTAACTTGTGTGAAGCTTCATAGTTATGGTGCAATGGATTCAGGTTAGATAGAAGGTTTTTTATGGATCAATGGATTCATGAGTTAGAGGTTTAGTTGGTTGTTTTGGGGTGGACTGGGTTGTATTATAGAGGTTTTGAGTTCCATGTGTTATTTCCTTAGTTCTCTTAGTTTTGGTGTTGTGTCAGTGTGTTCTTATTGAATTCTTGAGGTTTGGTTCGATTTTTAGACCTTGGGAAGTTTTGAGTAAGAGTTTGGAGTCTAGTTTGGCTGGTAAGGAGTTGAAGTTTGGTAGTTTTCCCTTTGGTTCAGCTCCATGGGATGCCATCCAGTCGAGGAGGCTACCCAGGAGATTGAGAGAGTGGTGCAGGCTTAGTATCCGTCGTTGTTTAGGTCTCCAGTGTTCTCTTTTCTTGACTTTCATGGATAAAAGACCTTTTTAGTAGTGGATAATATAATGACCCTTCTGGTTATTCACGCGTTTTTGCCTTCTTTGTACTGTTAGAGCTTTCCAGTAGGGGCCCCAAATTATTTATGGCTTTCTGGGACTGGTAGTTTGGTGCCCTAGCCATTCATTGGGTCGTTATGACCATCTCCATGTTTTACTACTTTTTCTTAGGAAATCATTGACTTTAGACAACATTCTTTGCTAGCATGCTCGGTATCAAATTTTGATAGTTCCGTTAGCTACGGAAAATAGATTTTGGTCTAGTTTGACCTTTAGTCAGGTCTGGGAACTTCCAGTATGATTTTATCTCACTTTTTGAGATTTTAGGCCAGTTGGAGTTAGAAGTTTGACTTTGGTCAACTTTTGATGCTCGGAGCATCAGATTTGTAATCTGACAGTTCCATCAGCTCCAAAATATTTGGGTTAGGTAGGTGGTTGGTTTGGGTCCCGGGTGAGCTGGGCTCATTTTGGGTGTTTGGTTAGTTTTAGTAAGTGTTGACATCAGTCACCATTCCTCCAAAACGACCTCGTATGGAAGTTTTGTCAATTCCGTTGAGTCTCATACATCATTTCCACTCTAGTAGGATGTTTGGTTTCTGTGTAATGGGTTTCGATTTTGCTTGGAACCTCCTCTGGAAGTTTTTCATTTTGCTGGTTTTTCTACAACAGAAGTGTTCAGCGCCAATGGCGCTAGCCTGTGCCCCTCTCTTCAGCACAATCGCGCCAGGCCATCGCCAATGGCGCTGGTCTACAACCTCCAACTTATAAAGCCTTCACCTTGAATTTTTAGTTCATTTTCTCACCTCCCTCTCTCCTTAAAACATTTCTCCTCTCCTAAAACTTGTTCCAAATCATTATTCCAGCCATAGGGGTTCATCTATTGGAGGATTTCTCATTTCCCTCTTCATTTTGGTAAGTCTTCTTCCCCAATTTCTTCTCTTCCATGGCCTAAAACCTCCATTAATGTCCTTATTATAACTTGGGGTTTCTTGGTTAGTTGTAGCTGCTGGTTAGGGCTGTTGTTCGTGGTTTCGCATGTTTCATCTCGTAAGACTTTCTCCCTCTCTTCGTTGAAGGTAATTCTCCATTTTTATTCTTGACTTTACAAGTTTTTGCTTGACTCTCTCTTCTTCTTCGGGCTGTTTTAGGCCATTTCTTTATTTGATTTCTTCTTAAGTTTTGGGTATATGCTCCTCGCGAGGTTGGTAACCTCGTGGCAAATTTGTTTTCTTGTTTAGGGTTGTGGGGCCTACAAGCCTGCTTGTGACCCAAATTTCGATCCGGCTAAACTTTTAGCAATATGGGTACAGTTAGCTTTGTCTTGATTAGTAGTATCTTATTTTTATAGTTTGTTCACGATTTGGGGCTTTTTGGAGCAGTTTGAGCTTGGATTATGACTTTCTAGCAACTAGTCGTCAGACAACATGTAGGATATGGTCTTTCCTAATTTAGACTCTGGGTATATAGGCTATAATTGTATTAATTAGCATCCTTGGGTTAGGTATTCTAGGTTGGCACCTCAAACCTTGTTCGTTTCTTCTATTCATATTATTTCTTACGCTGGTTGTAGTATTCAATGTAGTGTTGTAGTATTACACTAATGGCCCCGTGTGGCCTTTGTATATGCTTTTGGACCATAGACAGTGGGATATCTGGGAATGTCTGCGAGGCCCGAACATCAAGTTGTGATTTTAGGCTAGATGCAGGGCCGATAGGTTGTTTGTGAGTCATTGGGTTATTGGTTTATTTGAGATCATATCATTCATGCAAAGGATTTTCTGCATCATTTTACCACTACTTTGGTTGCGGGCCTTCTATAACCGATTTACTAAACTCTACATGGCCCGAGGGCTTATTTTCGATATAAATGATTAAAAAGGGTTTTGGAACTAATTTTATGGATCTTCTTAGAGTGGAAGGGATATTATGATGATTTTATCACCGATTTTCACATTGATACTTGAATCGTCTGATCCATAGTGCTAGACACACTTTTACTGTAGATTTAGACCCGAATACACTCTAGGCACCCTTTATAGGGGTTTTGAGACTATATTCACTGATTTAGACTCGGATAGACTCCAGGCACCTATTTTGAGGTATCGACCACTGGTTTAGACCCGAATACACTCGGGCAGGTATACTTTGAGGTTTTGCACTTTTAGTATGTGGTTTGCGGACCTTGTCGATATGGACCAGGGGCTACATGGTGAGTGTGCTGGAAGAGGGGTATGCGTGTTGTTAAGGTATACGGGTGCATCCTTCAATGGATCCTACCTTTTGGGCCTATCGGCACCGAAAGAGGTACATACATGGTTACTATCACACTGGTTTCATCATATCACATCAAATCATACATATTTTATTCGGATCCACCCCTTTTTGTTGTTTTCTCAGTGTACACTCCGGTAGTATGGGATGCCGAAGAGTTTGTTTTCACTTGTCTGTGTTCTTGGGGTGTATAGGGTCCCATTGGTACTGTAGGTAGATTATATTATTGCTATCTTATTGTAGTAGTTGTTAGACGCTTTAGAATATTTATGGATTGGTGGATTCTTTTTTTTTGTGGTTCTGATTATATGGACTTCATCACTGATTGGTTAGCGAGTTTTATCTTTGTATGCCACTGATTAGTGGCCTTCTGCTTAATTATGGTGTAGCTTGTTCTATTCTAGGGTTGTACTTTTGAGATTTCTTTTGGATTATTCTTATCTTTAGAGTGGTGTTATTAGCATGATTTCATTAATAATATTGTTTCAAGCATGAGTTTGTTTACTTGCCATTTCTTACTTCTCATTTATTGAGTTTACCGGTGTACTGCCATTCTTCTTAAACTCTCTCTTTACATATTGTTGTTGCAAGGATCCAGGTGCATTCTCCTTTCCTTAACATGTGTTCTGTGTTATATATATCTTCAGTGGCTAGCATAGTTTACTTGTATTCTCTTGTCTTCTATCCTTTCTACTTTCTATGGGCTTTCTCTGTTGCTTTTGTGACTGCTTTCTTGATTATCTGCCATTTATTTTTGTATATCTTATATGTGCTTAGTCGGCCTATGATACCTACTGGGTACCCGTTGCTTTGCAATTGGTTCTCATACTACACTTCTGCATCTTCCTAGTGCAGATCCTAGTGTGAGCTTTCATTGTTTAGCGCATGGATACTCATGCAGCTTTTGGATATTTTAGACTTGGGTGAGCTCCTGACGATCGGGGCTTGATCATATCTCATCTATTGACACTGCTACTCTTTTATTATACAAAGACAATTGTATATTCTATTTTGTTATCTCTAGTACCTTGTATTCTATTAGAGGCTCTTGTACTATCGATACCAGGTCATGGGTTGGTGTAGTTTTTTTATATATATATTTAGCTTGTTATCCTTCTGCTTGCTCTATTTTATCTTCTTCTTCTTATTGTGCATGTTGGCTTAGGTAGTAGCCCATTACTAACCGTTCTGGGCTACGTGGATTGGTTCGCCTACTGGGGGGCTGTACGTGCCATCATGACCTAAGAAATTGGTTCGTGACACACTCTCACTAAGAAGTCCAAGCAATGCATGCACAATACCATAGGCTTGCCCTTATTTTCAATACCTCAATTTTCGAACAGTTGGACTAAGATAACTATAGGACTTTACTTGACTTGTAACGTAGGCTCGAGGAGGGGTATGGTATTTTTGAGAAATAGTGACTATGCCCTCCTTGACACTACACTATGTTTCTTCAACTTCTAGACCATCTCTTTTCCTCCTTTATTCTCCCTTTCGATTATTTCTTTTCATCAAGCCATGAGTGCGGCTTTGATTTTCGAACAGTTGGACTAGGATCAATATAGGACTTTACTAGGCTTGTAAGGTTGGCTAAGGGATGGGTATGGTATATTTGAAAATAGTTACTATGCCCTCCTTGACACTTTGTTATCTTTACTCCAGTTTTCAGACCAATCTTTTCCTCCCTAAAATCCTTTTATTCTTTTTCCTTCTTCATGCAATGGGTGCGACAAATATTTCAAACTCCAGTTTCTCTTTTTTTATTCTTTTTTTTTCTCTTTTTCTAGCACATACGCCACAACCGTTATTTTTTCTTTTTTATCACTAAAATTTTTATTTTCATACCCCATACTTCTCATTTACCTCCACAGTAGCCACTCTCAACTTAGGCAATTTGCCTGAGTTGAGGTGCACAATATCCAAGAAGTGACCAGGGCCAAATTGAAGGGTCATAGAAAAATAGGAAAGGTGAATAGGTTACACAACAAAATGGGTCAATTTCAGCTCAAAGTTAGGGATCAAGGGATATCAATTTTATTTGGATGGTCATTTAGGATAAGTGGACTATTTCAAAAATTGTCTATGATATTTCCTAACAAACTATCCTATAGCCTAGGAAAGACAAACCAGACAAGTTCTTGATTGACATACACAATAAGAATGATGAAAAACAGCTCACACATACATGGCACAGAGTCAAACTATCGATTTTTTAACTATCAGATTCATGCCCTAGCTTAAGCTATTTATCACATCGATATTCATAATGTCATGCACAGATCCATAGCGGTCAGTGTATCAAAAACGGCTAACATGTCATACAAAAATTAGAGGGGTCTCCATTTTTCAGTCAAATTCAATTTCAAAATCAAGCCATAGACTGCACTAAGTTACTATTCTTATTTTACTACACACAACCTACCTAAACATGCTGGTTAAATAGAAATAAAGGTACTTGGGGAAAGAATATAGCAAGAAAACCCCACAAACTCAAATTCTCAATGGTACCCTCTTTGGGTTGCCTCCCAAGTAGAACTCAATTTAACATTGTGGCACGATACATATGTCTTCACTACTCAGACGTCGCTAAGATACCCATCAAAAACACCAACATCTTCCCCCACTTACTAGTGTAATGGTGCGACATGCATTCACTGACTTATCCGAGCACACGATTTAGCACTTTCTGTTCGAGCCAGAGTATGAGCTATATGTTGATACACTGTGTGTATTTGCGCTCTTAGCCGTCTGATTTCCTTAATGGGGGATTTTAATCAAAAAGTAATGTTTGTAAAATATCAAATAAAAAATATTAAATTTTTTTTAATTCAGAGAGAGGTTAGACTAGGACTGTATTCCCCATGAGTTTATAACGCAGTAGGCGTTGTACTAGCAATCTATTCTGGTGCATAGCATGCAATATCAGTAAGTTAGGTTTACCTAAATGGTTGGTCCCCTATATAGATGAATTTCACCATGCAACTTGGTCCGTCTACGGGTGTATGCTTTACTAACCCTTACCTTTGATCCCAAATTAACTATTCCCGGACAAGGTCAAGCTATTAGATGAGGGTTGGTAGCCTCAAATCTCTGATTTAACAAACCTTTTCCCATTTGTTACCCCCTTAGCCTGGAAAGTAAGAATAAGGCATGTTCTAACATTGCACACCGTTAAAAAGCAATCAAAGTGAAGGGAAGAACAATACATGCATAAACACCGTCCTAGAATTGCTAAGTACATTGCCGACTTTATTAATACATCATGATTCCCACAACCCTAGTTATGGATTTAGCTACTCATGTTCATAAGTAAACAATCAGAAGTTGTTGAAGAATTCATAATTATATACTTATGAGATGGAATAAAGAAATCTAGAATCTTGAATACTTAAAAAAGATTCAAGAATCAAGAGCTAATGGATGTGTAAATATCTCAAAATCAAGAACAATATGATACCAAGTGTTTTCGAAGTTGTTTCCTACAAAATATCGAGCATAAAAATATACAAGCAAACATATAAAGGGTATTTATAAACATTGCAAATCTTATCCTAAACAAACTAGGAGAACTGGGTTCAGTAACTTCCACGGATATAATCCACGATCCGTGGAACCTTCTACGGCTCTTAAAATCTCTTTGTGAAAATCATAGGTTTTGACATCTTGTAGGTTCAACTCCACGAGGTCATTACACGACTCGTGGATTGGTCTATGGCTCATGGACTGGCTTTATGGAAATCTGGCATTTTGCTTCTTCTCTTATCAGGTTCCACGAAAAGGAACCACGGCTCATGAAAAGGTCCATGACTTGTGGAAACTTGTTATGGAACTCAGGCTTCATGCATATTTTCAGTAGTCTTTCTACGACTGAATTCCACCACTCATGGATGCTTTCATGACTCATGGAGTTAAGTCATGGAAGTAAGTTCTGGACCTTTTTTGCAGTTTTTCTCTAGACTTAATCTTCGAACCCTGTTTTCTTGCAAACAACTCAAAACCACATCAAATCTACTAAAAATTGCTAAAGAACACACTCTAATTAAAAGTTTTAAGCATCAAAAGTATCGTAAAACCATGACACATCAATAACCTACCTCAATCGAAGAATTCCAAATCAACAAGCTACTTTACAAGAGCCTTGCCTTTCCTCAATACCTCATAACATTCAAAGTCTAGAATCAAATAATATTGAGAGTAATTAATAATCTATTCATTCAAATTCAAACTTTGAGAATTCAAACCCACTAACTCTACCCTTATTTGAGGTCTGTGTCTTTCACCAAGGGTCAATTACCCATAAACTAGTCTCATATTATCATTATTCACGGAGTTTCTACCCCAGTTTCCCCTTTTAAAGAAGTTTTAATGCTAAACGTCTCATTTTTATGGAACTCAAGGTTCCCAATTTATATAATTTAGGTTTAAGAACACTTATTTCATGCTAGGAAGTATTTATCTACACTCTAAAAGCATTCGAAATGATTATTATATCTACCCGTAGGCTTTTTATAATGTTCATGAACATAGGGTTCTAACCCATAAATTCAACCATCACAATCTCCCTAGTGATTCTATCAAAAAAATGGATTACTAAGAAAAAAGGTTGATAGAATAACTTACCATAACAAGAAAATCCGCCCTAGTCTTAGAAAAATTGTCTCTCTAGAGCTCTAGAACAATGTTTTTGAGTTTATAAAATAAAACTCAGAATAACTGACTTAAACAGGCATTCTGCCTCCCCTTCACTTGCTATAGCAGCCTCTTTCTCTTTATAGAGAGACCATTGTAGCAAAATTAGGCTTGCTATGGCAAGCCTTGGCGAAAATGGTTGGTCCCATTATGGCGATAATCTGACTGCTATGGTGGTCTCACTGTAGTGAGAATCTTTCTACTGCAGTGATGCTTGAACTAGTAGCTCCAGAAATCTATTCAGCAACTCTATTTTACAATACACTTTTTAGATTTAAGACATCATGAAACCACCCTAACGCGGCCACTACTAAAACCACACGTTATAAACTCACTCATTGTCTCAGAATTTCCTGCGGAGGTCTAGATTACTAGGTAAGCTACTAATGGAAAACAACATCACAAAATACATCACCGTGAATCATAAATTACCACGGGCACACACAAAACCAACTTTTTAGTTTTAAAATACCTCACCTTTGAGATTTTATTAGCTCAACTTACTATAGTGTCTCTAACAGGGTACTTATGGCCCTAACCACCCTATAATTACTGGGAGGGTCGTTACACGACCTCAACCTCAAAAACTATTTTAGGAATAATAAAGTATGGTGCCTCGAGATTTGTCCAATTTTCATATCAAAAACTAGAATTTCCTTGTCTTGATTTTCACTAGATCTGATGTTCACCTATCCTATGTTTAGGATCATTTTATTCCAAGCATGTGATACACCTCTTCCTATAGCAATCATTGGATGTAACTTCATGCAATACTTGTTAACTATGTATAAACTACATCTTCTCATAAATGTTCTGAAGCTACATCATTGCTTGGAAAATAAAGAATCTGACATTTATTGTAAGGATCTAAAACATAGTCCGTCCTCATACTTTGATAGAGATAGAGTGTCCCATGCCACCCCGTGTTTAATTTTCACTGTTGAAATATTACCTCAAGAGAAGTTTGCATAAATTTTGTGTATTTGTTTGATGACTCTTGTTAATGGGTTTATTCCTTAAAGTAAGTATATTGGTATGGCTTAAAGCACATATTTGATTAAAATATAACTGCCTCCAAAGCATAGTAGTTTTTTTCCCATGATTGCACCCTCCTCATAATTTTATTGATCACTCAAAATAGATCTTCTTTCTTCTTCCATAGAATACGGGGCACCCCCAATATGTGAATGGAAAATATCCTTTTTTCATACCAAGGTGTTTTGAATTCTATTGACCTTATGACACTAAACCTTGTGATGTACGTAGAAGATGCTCTTTTTATTGTTAATCATCTAAACAGAAGTCTTTTCATACCTTCTTAAGACTTTCAAAATTTTCTTTAAAGATTTATATTTCCCTGGAAAGAATAGTATAGTGTCGTCAACATATGATAAGTAACTTATTAGGGGGCTCCATTTTGGCATTTCAAAGTGTATGGATTGTCGATACTCATGTAGTGAGTTCAGGATCCTTTATACCTCTGTTGCCAAAATAAATAATGGTGGTGAAAGTAATCTTCCCTTATCGCCCTTCTTGAAGATTTCAAAAAACATAGAACTTTATTCATTAACCAACACAGAGTACCGAATATTGGACAATATCCTCCATATCATATCTTGTCATATCTAATTTTATAACAACATTTATATTTGTAGCTCTAGTGTTAATGTGTCTAATAATTTTTTGGTCAAGTAGTACATTCTCTATTATACTCCTTCCCTTAACAAAGACTGTTTGTGTAAGGAAAATCACTGAAGGTAAAAACTCTACTAATCTTTCATGCAACACTCTAGACAAGATTTTGTTAGAAAAGTTATTTGAGCATATTGGGCTCATGTCAGTAAAGGAATAATATTGTCCTTTTCGGGAATCAAGATTATGTTTGTATTAATAATAAACTTGAGCACACACTATCTCTAAAGAAAACTTTAACCATTAGGCTTATGTCTTTACTAATTATGTCTCAGTACTTTTAGTAATACATACTTGTGAATCCATTTAGGCCATCATAGTTTTCTCCATTCATATTAAAAACGGCCATTTTAACCTCCTCATCAATTGGTAACACCTCATGCAGATTATTTTTTTAGTCAATTTCTTGGGGATATGTTTGAATAGTTGAAGTCTTTTAGAATATTTTATGTATGAAATGACTCTTTAAAGAATCTCACTACTTTCCTCTTATATCTGCTCTATCTGTAATCCACTCTTTGATGATCTTGGATTTTTTGAATAGCCAATTTCTTCCTTCTCCCTTTTATGTATGAGTGAAAGAATTTAATTTTTCTTTACCTATCTTTGAACCTCCTCATACCTGACTTTTATTTCCGATATTCTTCTTCTAGGAGAAAATATATTATAAGTTCTTCATATGCCTAAAATAATAGTTTTCTAGTTTCCAATGATGGGTTAATTTCAAATTGTTTCTCCTTCACCCTAATGGTATTCTTTCTAGTGGAAATTTGTTAAAAGATGTTCCCATAAGTTTCCTTTCTCTATTAACTTAGAGTCTTCTTCACTTTTTAATTTTGTGTTGGTAGACATAAAAAGGATCACTTGTAAAGTTTGTTGTCCAATTTTATTTTACCACCTCCAAAAAAGATTTGTGATTAGTACAGAAGTTCAAGAAAAGTGAAGGGATTAATCACTATATGTTCACTGTTAGAGCATTCCAAGTATAATGGGGCATGGTCAGAATCATGCCTTATAAAGTGAGTGACTTCACTTGTTGGCAATAGGTCCAGAAATTCTTTGTCACGACCTAGTTTCTCAGGTCATGATGGCACCTACAACTCCCCTGTAGGCGTACCAATTCATGTAGCCCGGAACAATTAGTAATGGGCTACCAACAACTAAGTATGCGGAAGAAGCAATATAAAAGCGGAAGCAAGAGCAAAAAGTAAAGAAATATAACAACTGCAATACACACACACACACACACATATATATATAGATATATATAGATAGATAGAGAGAGAGAGAGAAAAAAAACTAAATAATCCCATGCCCTGGTATGACAATATAAGAGCCGCTTACATAGTACTAGAAGGTACAAAATAATATATACAACTCTCTCTGAATAAAAAAAGAGTACATGGTACAAAAGAAGAGATAAAAGCTAAGCCCTAGTCGCCAGGAGGTCACCCTAGTCTCAGATGTCTGGAAAAGCTGCACGGGTCTCCACGCGATCAAAAGTAAGAACTCACACTAGAATCCTCATCACAAAGATTCAAAAGTGTAGTATGAGCACAAATCGCAAGCAACGGGTACACATTAGGCATCATAGGCCGAATGACCTCGTATAAGATATAAAAGCAGTAAATAGCAGATATGAAGGAAGGTAGTCACTTAAAACAAACAGAGAAGTACACGGAAGCTAGCACAGATAGAATACAAGGAGAAAACAACCATACTAGGCTAGCCACAAGAGATATCACAGAACATAGGTGAAGGAAAGGAGAACGCACTTTGATCCTTGCAACAACAATATAAAAAGAGAGACTTCAGGAAGGATGGCGGTATACTGGTAACCTCAAGTAAAAGGAAAGGAAGTAAAAGCAAGTCAAATGTACTCATGCTTGAAACAATACTACTAACTAAGTCATGATGATAACACAGTTCACAAATACAAATAATCGAACAATAACCCAAATGTAACCATAAAATAAACCATTACTACAATAGGATATAACAATAGATCTACCTCCAGTACCAACGGGCGCCCATACACTCGAGGAACACATACAAGTGAAAACAAATGTTCTGGCATCCCAGGAGTGCATGCCCATAATATAGCATGAACGGACAAGAAAAAGAGCTCAAAACAGCCCAACAACCTTAAGAGCAAAATTTAAGAATCAAGTAAAGAAATTGCGGAAAATAAGCGGATTAGAACTTACAATTATGATGGAGAACTGACCACGGGCAAGGAATAATCACCTTAACACCTTGGAATATAGCCACACAGAGTTTGGGGAGCTTTGAGATCAATATCAATGGGGGAAATTGGTTTTTAGGTTAACAAAATGAAGGAGAGATTTATATATTGCCAGGGGTCCTTCTTCGCGATCGCGGAGTAACCCTACGTGGTTGCGATAACCATGTTGGCTAGACCATCGCACCCATGATGGCTAGTCACGCGGCCATGAATAACAAAGAGGTAAGGGCTTCATCCCGATCACGAGAAGGAACCTCGCAATCATGTAAAATAAAGGGGGATGGGTCCACATGCCCTTTATCACGATCGCGTGACAGGAACCTCGCGGTTATGATGCCCAAAGAGGTAGACTATCATGATCATGTGGCCTCCCTCACAGTCGCGATTAAGGCACGAGTGTTGCACCTGCAAAAACTTAAGGCCAAAATGTCTTAGAATGGTCCCACAGGACTCATCCGGGACCCTGCAAACACAAATAAACTATCCTACTGCACAAGAAATGACATTCCAGACTCAATGAAATTTCCAACGGAGGTCAATTTAACAAAAAATGGGCCCCATGCCCAAAATCAACCTTAGGCCAACTATTTCCAAAATAGAACTCAATGGCCAAAAATGAGTACGGAAGCCTCAAGACCTGAACCAAAGGTCCCTTTAGGTCAAAGTTGACATTCTAGAGCTAACAGTGCTAACAGAATTTCCATTCGAGGTCGTCTTCTGCGAATATTGGCCAAAGTCAAACCTTTAGGTTCAACTAGCCAGAAAATACAAAAAGTAAGACAAAACCAAACTTAAAGCTCCTAGACCCTAGCCAAGGGTCCAACTAGACCAAAATCCATGCTCCCGAGCTAGCAGAACTGTCAAAATTCAATTGTCAGCATGTTTACCAAGAATGTTGACCAAAGTAAATGATTTCCTAAGTTAAAGCTCTAAAATAAGGAAACGACCATAACGACCTAACAAACAGCAAGGGCACCGAACTATCAGTCCCAGCAAGCCATAAATGACTAGGAGCCGCTACAGGAATGCTTTAATAGTACAAAGAAAGAAAATATGTGGGAATGATCAGAAAGGTCAATACATCATCCACTACTAAAAAGGACTTTCATCCCCGAAAGTCAAGAACAAGGGAGTACCTGAAGGCTAAAATAACTGCGGATACCGAGCCCACATCTCTCTCTCAGTATCCCAGGTAGCCTCTTTTACTTTATGGGGCCTTCACTGAACATTAACTATCGGGATCATGTAGACCTCAAACTCCTCAATCTCTGGCTAGAATAACTACCGGCTCTTCAACGAAGGTCAAACTCTCATCCAACTGAACTGTATTCCATTGCCACACATGAGACTAATCTGGAATATACTGCCTCAACATCGATACATGGAAAACTGAGTGCATATCTGAAAACATAGGAGGCAAAACTACCAACTCTGAGAAGGATCTCAAATGGCCCAATATACATGGGGCTAAGCTTGCCCCGCCTATCTAATCTCATCACGCTCTTCATGGGTGATACACAGAGAAATACCAAGTCACCAACACTGAACACTGAGGCACAAAATCTATAATCTGCATAGCTTTTCTTCCTGCTCTGAGATGCCCGAAGCCTATTCTTAATCACCCTAACACTTTCAAGGAATCATAAAGTAACTCTATACTCTACGGTCTGGACTCCAAACCATCAAATCAACCCACTGGTGATCTGCAATTCCTACCATACAATTACTCAAAAGGTGCCATGCTAATGCTCGAATGATAAATGTTATTATACGCAGACTCTGCTAACGGCACATATTGATCCCACGAAACTCCAAAGTCAAGAAAACAGGCCCATAACATGTCCTCTAGGACCTAAATAGTCCTTTCAGACTGGCCATCTACCTAAGGGTGAAATGCAGTACTAAGATGTACCTCTGTACCCAACTCTCACTAAATAGTCCTTCAAAACTGAGGGTCGCGATCTAAAATGATAAAAGTTGGGACTCCATGCAAATGAACCACCTCATAGTGATAAATTTGAGGCAATCTCTCTGCACTGTAGGAAGAATGACCCGAAAAAAAGTGTGCAGACTTAGTCAGCCTATCAAAAATCACCTAAATGGAGTCAAACCCCCTAGAAGTATGTGGCAACCAAACTATGAAGTCCATAGTGATCCCTTCCCACTTCTACTCTGGAATGAAAAGTCTCTACATTAATCCACTAGGTCTCATGTGCTTAAACATAACATGCTGACAGTTCAATCATCGAGATACAAACTCTTTTATGTCCTATTTAATACCACTCACCAGTAAAGCTGCCTCAAATCTCTATGCATCTTAACTGTACTAGGATATATCAAATATCTAGAACAATGTGCCTCATAGAGAATCAACAGAATCAAATCCCCAACTCTCAAAAAACAAAGACAACTATCAAATCTAAGAACACCATCAGAATCTAAAGTAGCCCTGCTTCCCACACCCCAAACAACCTGTTCAGGAAGGTCACATAACCGTTGATCCTCAAACTGATGACTTTGAATCTGATCAACCAATGTAGAACGGGCCTCAATACTAGCAAAAACTCTACCAGGACCCGATAAGTCAAGCCTAACCAAATGGTTAGCCAAGGACTAGATGTCCAAGGCCAACGACTACTCCAAAACTGAAAGAAAAGCTAAGCTGCACATACACACTATCTTCCAGCTCAAGGCATCCGCTACCAAATTTGCCTTTCCTGGATGATACATAATAGTTAAGTCATAGACCTTTAGTAACTTAATCCATCTCCGTTGCCTGGAGTTTAGCTCTCGCTGAATTGTGATGTAATAAAGACTACAATGATCGCTGAAGATATCACAGTGAACCCCATATAAGAAATTACTCCAAATCTTGAGCGCGAAGACTACCGCTGCCAACTTTAAGTCATGAGTGGGGTAGTTGCGCTTATGAACCTTCAGCTGTCATGATGCATATGCTATCACATACCCTGTTGTATCAACACACAACCAAGACCAACCGTTGAAGCATCACAATACACTGAAAATCCCTGACCCTCAATTGGCAAAGTCAACACCAGAGTTGAAGTCAATAAGGCCTTAATCCTCTAGAAACTATCTTCGCATTGATCCGACCACTGAAATGGAACATCCTTCCTAGTCAGCCTAGTCAAAGGTGCGGCTATGGAAGAAAAAACCTTAAGGAACTACCTGGAATATCCTGCCAACCCAACAAAGTTGTGAATCTCGATAGGAATAGTAGGCCTCGTCCAATCACGAATGACATAAATCTTCCCTGGGTCTACCGTAATCCCATTGCTAGACACCACGTGTCCTAGGAATGCTACTGACTCAAGACAAAACTTGCACTTGGAGAACTTGACATAAAGCCTATGATCCCTCAAAGACTGGAGTACAATACTCAAGTGTTGCTAATGGTCATCTCTACTCTGCGAATATATCAGTATGTCATCGATGAATACTATAAAAAATAAATCCAAATACGACTAGAGCACCCTATGCATCAAGTCCATGAAAGTTGTGGGGGCATCAGTCAACCCAAAAGACATCACCAGGAACTCATAATGTCTATATCGTGTCCTGAATGTTATTTTAGGGATGTACTCTACCCTAATCCTTAACTATGGTAGCCAGACGTCAAACTATCTTGGAAAACATGGCAGAACCTTGAAGCTGATCAAACAAGAAATCTATGCACGACATCGAATACCTAATCTTCATAATCATCTTATTCAACTGCAAATAATCAATACACATTCAGATCGACTAATCTATCTTCTTCACAAACAGAATGGGAGCACCCCAAGGCAACACACTCAGCCTAATGAAACCCTTAGCTAACAAGTCCTGGAGCTAATCCTTAAGCTCCCTAAACTGAGCTAGAGCCATATGATAAGGAGTAATAGAATTTGACATGGTTTTCGGCTCCAAATCAATAGCAAAGTCAATATTTGTCCCAGGTAAAAGACCTGGCAGGTCAGCTAGAAACATATCTAAGAAATCTCTAACCACAGGAACCAACTCAGGAGAAGAAAAGTCAGTGCTAGCATTTCAGACACATGCTAGATAAGCCAAACACCCGCGACAAATCAACTTCCTAGAACGAAGGTAAGAAATAATCCCAGATGGTGCGTGGCGAATAGAACCCTGCCACTCAATCGGGGATATGCCAGGCACAACTATGGTAATGGTCTTGGCATAGCAATCCAAAACCGCTCGTTGAGGGGATAAATTTTCCATGCCTAGAATCGCATCAAAATCTAACATGTCTAGAATCATCAAGTCAACCCAGCATTAATATCATCAACAACTATCAAATAAGATCTCACAATCCGATCCACTACTAAATAATCTCCTATTGGGGTAGAAACATATAAAAGTTTAGATAATGGCTTACTAGCCAACCCCAAACAGGGAGAAAAGTAGGTAGATACCTACGAGCATGTAGTACCAGGATCAAACAAAGTAAAAGCTGACTGGCGGCATACAAAAATCATACATGTGATCACTGCATCTGAGGCCTCTGCCTCCGATCTACCAGGGACAACATAAAATTTACACCGACCTCCACCTGATCGACTGCCATTCCTACCACATGTCCTGCAATGTTGTGCACCACCTCTACCCTGAACACTACCTCCTTTAACTGGTGGTTGCACTGCTCTGAGAGGCTGAGATGGCTAAGCGGCTGGCTGAAATTTACCCCACTTGGGGCACTCTCTTGCTTAATGGTCGATTACACTGCACTTATACATGGCCCTGACGGCCTACCTTATTGGAATGAACTAGCTGAACTGGTATGGCTACCATGGCCTGATTCCCCAGAAGTTATACCACTCAAAGACTGACCACTGTAACCCTGCTAACTGCTCTAACCCTGCTAAAACTGAGGCCCACTTGAAGGGTGAAGCGATGCCTGAACTGGCCTACTAGAGTAACCGTGATGCTGATATGCCTGATACCCCTAGTGCCACTGGCCTGAACCTCTACCATCAAAGTAGAAACCAATATAGTTGCCCTAATAGCGTGGCCTCTTATCTCTGACCCAGGATCATTACGATGCAAATCCTCCATAGTGCGAACATGGTCTGCTATATCCTGAAAAGGTCACCCACTAGCAACTAGTATCTTAGCAGTCTATCTAAGTTATGTCTTAAACCCCTAAATAAATCGGTGAACTAGGTCTGACTCAATGGGAATGATCATAGCCCCAAATGGATAAAACTGGTGAAAATAGGTCTTGTACTCAGATACAAACATAGATCACTACATCAGTCTTGTGAACTGCTTTCTCCAATGCTCATAATCACTCTAAGGTAAGAACTTGGCCATAAAGGCCTCATAAATCTCTCTCCAAGTCAATGGAGGAGATGTAGATGGTCTACAAGCTACCTGGGCCCTCTACCACAACTTAGCTGTGCCCTTCAGCTGATCAGTAGTATAATTAACCGCGTGAGTATCCAACAGTCCCAGATGGTGAAGCATCTCCTTACAAGTATTAATGAAATCATACGAATCCTGCCCAGGAGTACTGAAGAATCTCGGTGGAGAAAATCTCAAGAAACTTCCCAAAGCCTTATGATCTGACTCTATCATAACTGGACGAGGAGCCAGAGGCTGTGCAACAAAAGGTACCGGAAGAACCTCAGCACGGGGAGCCCTAGTAGCAGGCTGTGATCCTTAACTCTGAGCACCTAAGACTTCCCCTGAACGGATGTCTGTGCTACATCGAAAGGCTTACCCTCAATCATACCCAAAAACGAAAGAAGCAAACCCTGGATATCTAATGAAAGAGTTGGGGCTGGTGCGAATACATATGTTGGTGGTGGGATTGGTGGCACCTGGGTTGTCCCCGAGTCCACGGGCTTCTGCTCTAGGACTATCTCAGGCTCAAACTAAACCTCAGAAGCTCTAATCAGTGCTTCTACTTGGGCACATCCCTGACCACTACCTCTACAACCACCCCATCCCCTAGTTGTAGTTGAGTGTGCCAGAGTCAAAGGCTTGCCCTTATTCACTGCTGAAGACCTCATATGAGCCATCTGTGGAAGAGTGAACTAGAACAAATGATATTCTAGGAAACCATCTAGGATAAGACGCATGATATAGAAGCAAGAAAAGATCTATGTTTCCTAAAATGCAACTTTAGCCTCTCACAGATTGAGTACAAACGTCTCCACCCTGATCTGTAGGACTCTACTAGACATTGGCTCTTATACCAATGACACCAGCGAACCTAGGCTCTGATACCAAGTTGTCATGACCTGACTTGATAGGTAAAGATGACACCTACAACCCCTCTATAGGCGTACCAATCCTCGTAGCCCATAATGGTTAGTAATGGGCTACTAACAACTAAGCACACGGAAGAAGCAATATAAAAGTGAAAGCAAGAGCGAAAAGTAAGGAAATATAACAACTGGAATATACATACATACATATATATATATATATATATATATATATAGGAAAACTAAACTATCCCACAACCTGGTATCACAGTATAAGATCCGCTACTAAATATACAGAGTACTAGAAGGTACAAAAGAATATATACAAGTGTCTCTAAATAAAAAGAGAGTACATAGTACAGAAGAAGAGATATAAGCTAATCCCAAGTCGCCAGGAGCTCACCATAGTCTCGGATATCTGGAAAAGCTGCACGAGTCTCCATGCAATGAACGGCGAGAACTCACACTAGGATCTGCACTAAAAAGATTCAAAAGTGTAGTATGAGAACTAATTGCAAGCAACGAGTACACAGTAGGCATCATAGGCCGACTGTGCTCATATAAGATATAAAAGTAGTAAATAGTAGATATGAAGGAAGGTTGTCAAAGAAAACCAACAGAGAAGTACACGGAAGCTAGCACAGATAGAATACAAGGAGAAGACAACCATACTAGGCTAACCACAATAGATATATAAATATCACAGAACACATGTGAAGGAAAGGAGAACGCACCTAGATCCTTGCAACAATAACATATAAAGAGAGAGTTCAAGAAGGATGGCGTTATACCGGTAACCTCAAGTAAAAGTGAATGAAGGAAAAGAAAATCAAACGTACTCATGCTGGAAACAATACTACTAACTAAGTCATGATGATAACACAATTCTCAAATAAAAATAATTGAACAATAACCCAAATGTAACTATAAAATGAACCAGTACTACAATAGGATATAACAGTAGATCTACCTATAGTCCTAACAGGAGCCCATACACCCGAGGAACACATAAAAGTGAAAACAAACCCTCTGGCATCCCATACTAATGGAGCATACACTCAGAAGACAGCAAACAAGCATGGAATCAAACACAATATGAATGATATTATGCGATATGATGAAACCAGGTGTGACAATATTATTATATGTACCTCCTCCGGTGCCTATAGGGTAAGTAGGTAGGATCCATAGAAGGATGAATCGGTAAACCTCAGCTACATCATATACCCCTCCTCCAGTACTTGCAGCACATAGAAGCTGGTCCAAATCGGCAAGGTCCATGGAGGTCCTTAACCACATACTAAATCTCAGAATCTCAAATATAACCACCTATAGTGTATCCGGGTCTAAACCAATAAAATTAATCTTGAAATGAGTGCATGGTGTCTAGCCGAGTCTAAATCAGTAAGTCAAGTCTCAAAACCCTAATAAAGGGTGCTCGGAGCATAACCAGGTCTAAAACAGTAGTAAAACAAGCCCAACGCTAAGCTTGATCGAGTCCAGTATCATCTCAAATCAGTAGTACGATATAGCCGAGTCTAGTATAAGTGTAAAAACTGGTGATAAAATCATCATAATACCTCTTTTACTATAAGAAGATCCGTAAAATCCATTTCAAAACCTTTTATAACCATTAATACTGAAAATGGTCCCTTGTGGCCATGTAAGGTTTAAAAATGGTTATAGTACACCTACAACCAAAAATAGTAGTAAATAATGCAGAAAAGCTCTTTATATGACTGGTAATGATATGCTCAATCACAATTAGTAGCCCATGGCTCACAATCAACCTATTGGCCCTGCATAAGCTCAAATTGCTAATTAACATAGATAACCAGCTCTATAATCATAATTTTATATTCGAGACTAACAGACATTCCCAAATAACCCACAATCTATGGTTCAAAGGCATAATTAAGGCCACATAGGGCCACAAAGGGGTAAAGCTACCAACTAAGTCGAATATTACAACAAGACAACATGAAAAAACCAGACAGAAGTAAAGTAGACAGAAGTTAAGGGGAGGATTTATATAATGCCAGGGGTCCTTCTCCGCGATCGTGGAGGGACCCCATGCGGTCGCGATAACCATACTAGCTAGACCATCACTATCACGATGGCTAGACAGGCAATTGTGAAGAAAAAGAAGGCAGGGGCTTCATCCTGGTCGTGAGAAGGAACCTCGCGATCGTGTAGAAAAAAGGGGGATGGGTCCATAGGCCCTTCATCGTGGTTACGTTAGAGGACCCTCGCGGTTGTGATGCCCAAAGAGGTAGACCATCGCGATTGCATGGCCTCCCTCACGGTCTTTATTAAGGCCTAAGGCATTCACCTACAACAACAACCAATAGAAACTTAAGGCCAAAAAGTCTCAAGATGGGCCCATGGGACTCATCCAAGATACCCGCGCACAAATGAACTACACTACCGCATCAGAAAAGACATTATGGACTCAACAAAATTGATAAAATTCCTAATGGAGGTAAATTTAATAAAAATTTGGCCCCACACCCAAAATTAACCTTAGGCCAACTATTTCCAAAATGGAACTCAATGGCCAAAAATGAGTCTGGAAGCCTCGGGACTCAAACTAAAGGTCCCTCTAGGACAAAGTTGACATTTTGGAGCTAACATCATTGATAAAATTTCCATCCGAGGCCTTCTTCTCCGAATATTGACCAAAGTCAAACCTTCAGGTTCAACTGGCCAGAAAACACAAAAAATAAGATAAAACCAAACCGAAAGCTCCCAGACCTAGCCAAGGGTCAAACTAGACCAAAATCTATGCTTTGGAGCTAGCGAAACTGTCAGAATTTGATTCCAAGAATGTTTACCAAGATTGTTTACCGAAGTCAATGATTTTATAAGTTAAAGCTCTAAAATAGGGAAATAGTCATAATGACCTAATGAAGAGCTAGGGAACCGAACCACCAGTCCTAGGAAGCCATAAATGACATGGGGCCACTACAAGAATACTCTAATAGTATAAAGAAAACAAAAATGCAAGAATGACCAAAAGGGTCATTACATTCTTGATTATACCGTACTCTATCCAATTTTTGAATATATATGCTTATTCAATTCTTCCATCCCACTGGTATATTTGATGCATAAGAAACCCATGTCATTAAGGACACATGAGTTAATAAAGAGGTAACAATTAGTTATTTATCTGGTATAGACAGGTAGTCCTTCTATATTTTCCTCTTAAGAGAAAATGACATTTAAGTCTCCTCTTACTACCCAAGAAGTGGTATACCCTCTGCAATTTGTTATGATTCCTCCCATAGATCCTCTTTTTAATTAGCATCATATATAACATACACTGCTATTATGATTACTTCTTGTTGTCTAGCTGCCTAAATCATATTAATGGTTAAGTATTCCTATGTGTTTTCTACCAGTATGTCTTGCCAGGTGTCTTCCAAAAAAATTCAGATCTAGCCTGATGAGTTTGCTAATACATTTTCGAACCCCAATTTTCTCTAGTACTCCTCTATGTTAGTAGCATCCTATAAAGTTTTCATAATGGCTATGTATGATAGTGATATCTTCTTTCTGGATCAGTTAATATCTTTAAAGATTTTTTAATTATTAACTGATATAATATTCTAAAATAAAGATTCTTTTATCATTGAAAACCTGAGTTTTGATTTGATACTCCTTGTTGCTACTCCCATAGGGGTTACACATCTTTTTCTAGGTGTCTTGTTCTTAAATTCACTTTGTTGTAGTTTAGCCTAGTGATGTGCCGTCATTTTACGGCACTTTCGACTCCTTTAAACTAAGAACAATCGTACGTTTTCAAGCAACCGTTGTCATTTTTGATGTTTTTATGTTGTATTTTTAGGAAATAGAGACAAACATGGAAAAGGAGGGAAATACGCAAAAAAGAGCATTCTGGATAAGAGTGACGGCCTGAGTGACGGCCCGCCACACATGTGACGGTCCGTCACAGTGATCGTCAAGTTGGGCAGTGCCACTGTCTAGTGGTGACGGCCCAGGCGATGGTCCGTCAAGCCAGTGACGGTCCGTTAGCCTGGCCGTCGCACCTGGGCAGTCGGTTACGCGGAATCCGAGCGTTTTTGGGATTTGTTTCCTAGACTCCTATAAATACCCTAGGTTAGGTTTATTTTATTAGTGAAGCTTTTTACAATAGTTTTCCCAATAGTTTTAGGAGAGATTTAATAGAAGTGGGAAGCAAGAAACACGTTTGTCTACTTCTTCAATTCGTGTTCTTGATTTGTTCTTGGGATCTTGTTTTCTCGTTCTTGGAATAATTAAAGATTGTTTTCACTACATTGTAAGGATCTCTTTTCTTTATTATGAATATGACTTTCTTTTATTCTTCTACAAGCACGAGTAACTAAACCTCCCACAACTAGGGTTGTGGGAGCCATGGCTAAAGTAGCGATATAGATTTCGGGTAGCGACGGGTTCAATATATATGTTGTCACGTTGTTAATCATTCATTATTTAATATTTTCTAGTGGTTGCAAACATTAGAACATGCCTAGGTTTAAATTTGCTTGAGTAAAGAGATTAAAACCGGGAAACATGATTAATGACGAGGATTCGAGACTACCAACTCTCGTCTTATGATTAATGCTGTAACTAGATTAATCTACTTGATGTTTAGGATTGAAATCTAAAAGCACACCTTTTCAAGTTCGAGAGAATTGAAAAGTAAATTTGTCTATTTGGTTGAGAAACGTTTAGACGATACAATTAATTCAATCACATCGTGACACGCATATAGAAAGAACCCAGTTACGCCTAGAATCGACATTGTTAGCAACGGTATGGTAAACACTTCCCTAGTTCATTCTCCTACTGATTATTCTCATAAATTATTGTTTGTTTTGTTTACACATTATTCACACAAAACCCCCCTTTATTTACCGGAAACTATTGACCATTAGTCAATTAATTCACTAACGACTTAACTTTCACCATATTCTCTGTGGGATCGACCCCAACCTTTGTTGGGTTCTATATTTGACAACGATCGCTTACGCTTCGTAATTGGAGTGGTACTTTGAGCGTTATCAAATTTTGGCGCCGTTGCCGGGGAATACGGTTGTTTGTTAAGTCCGGTGTGTTTATTTGACTCTTAGTCATACTTTCCTGCTTTTACGTTTATTTGTTGTTTTTGTTTTGACAGGGTACAGAGTTGTGCATGCCAAGTACCCGACGCTCGGGTGAATCAACATTACCTTACGACCCCGATCTTGCTAGAACATTGAGGCGGAATATGGCCGCACAACAAGAGGCAGCAAGGCTCGCTGCGGAACGCAGGCCCAACAAAATCTGAATGCTGGTGGTCTGTAGGACGATGTTATGCTGAATGATGAGGAAATCGACTTGGATGGAGTTGGTGCTACGGGCGCCATTGCTCTTCTACCGCTAGCGCCCGGAGCAAAGTTCAACATCACTAGCACGATGATCCAGCTGTTGAACTTGAGAGGAGTGTTCTGAGGTGTCGCTGGGGATGATCCAAACCAGCACCTAATGAATTTCGTGGGCATATGCAAGTCGTTTGAACTGCCGGGCGTGAGTCAGACAGCGATCAGGCTCAGGTTGTTTCCGTTGTCTCTGTCTGATGAGGCAGCGTTGTGGTTGACAGAGTTGACCCCCGACTCTATCGCAACTTGGGGAGAGTTGAGAGGAGCTTTCCTAGAAAGGTTCTTTCCTCCCTCTTGGATGATACAGTTGAGGGACGAGATTAGCAACTTCAGGCAGCAACCTCACGAAGCATTGCACGAGACCTGGTTGCGATTCAAAAAGAAGATAACACAATGCCCGAACTATCAGTTGACCGATAACTTTTTGATGCAAACGTTCTACCGGGCACTGAATTTGGCTACCAAGCCGACGTTAGACAACGCAGCAGGTGGTGCATTCATGGGTCTCACTTTTGTTGAGGCCACAACTACTTTGGACAGGCTCACCAAAACCAACAGGGCCTGGCATACACGAGATACAGAGGTAGCAGCTAGCACTTATACAGTTGGTATGCCAGCTGAGCAGCGCAGAAAAGAGGAGGAGCGCGACCAAGACATGGCGCATCTGAAAACGCAGTTGGACCTACTGACCAAGCACTTGTTCTCAGGAGGTATGGAGAAGGTACAAGCTGTGGGTTCTCAAGGTAGAGCAGCAGAGTTGGAAACTGAGGAGGTGAATTACTTGGGGGGTTTCCAGGCCAATGGCCAAGGAAACCAGGGTCGGACCTATCAGAAGGACAACTACTATGAGAAAGCTGGCTACAATCGCGATCAAGGAAACTGGAGGAACAACACCGATAGAGGTGGGTTGTATGTACCACCTGGTAATCGGGACAAAGCTAGCAACGAGGCAGGGATGTCCAAGCTAGAAAACATGATGGGAAAGATACTGCTGAAGGTGGAATCGACTGACTCTGGGGTAAAGGAGATGCGGACTGAGTTATCAACATTGAGTCAAGTGGTGGATTCTCATTCCACCTCGATAAAGCAATTGGAACAACAAGTGGGGCAGATCTCGGCATCCTTAAATCCAAGAAGGACGGGTACCTTGCCGAGCGACACCGTCCAAAATCCAAAGAAGGATGCGAGTTGTATGGTGATCACTACCAGGAGTGGTAAAATGTTACCGGAATCACATCCGGTAATTCAAACCCAAATTGATGTTGCGGATGAGGAAGAGGCGGTAGAGGAGGAAACTCAAAAGCCTGCAGATAAAAGCAAGGAAGCCGAAAAACTTCCAACTATGATGCCTCGACCACCACCTCCTTTCCCACAACGCCTCAAGAAGAAAGCAGAAGATGGTAAGTTCCTGAATTTCCTGACCATGCTCAAGCAAATATCAATAAACATCCCATTGGTGGAAGCGCTTGAACAAATGCCCGGTTATGCCAAGTTCATTAAGGACTTGATTACAAAGAAGAGGTCGGTAAGTTTTGACCTGGAAGATAACCTTCACCACTGCAGCGCTATTTCTCCAACATCATTAGTGGAAAAGAAGAAAGACCCAGGTGCGTTTACTGTCCCCTGCACTATCGGGAAGCTCAACTTCGGAAGAGCATTATGTGATCTGGGTGCTAGCATCAACTTGATGCCGCTAGCGGTCTATAAACAATTGGGTTTGAGAGCTCCTAAACCAACATCCATGAGAGTAATGATGGCGGACTGCTCAGTAAAGTGACCTGTGGGAATATTGTCTGATGTGCTAGTAAAGATCGGTAAGCTTATCTTCCCAGCTGACTTTGTGATCTTGGATTGCGAAGTAGATTTTGAAGTTTCCATAATCTTGGGATGACCTTTGTTAGCCACGGCTAGAGCGTTGGTTGACATGGAAAGAAATGAACTGACCTTCAGACTAAACAATGAAGTTGTCAAGTTCGATGTGTCTAAATTGATGAAGCAACCAAGTGACATGAGGGTGGTCACGGTCGTCAATGTTATTGAGGAAGCTTCTACGGATGTACATCTTGAGGAGAAAGGTTTGGTTGAGACTCTAGCTGTTATGAGAGTAAGGTCGCGATCGCAAGAGGACGAGCATGTAAAGGAAAGCGGTAAAAATAGATCAAGAAAATGAAAACACCGCAAGAGAATCTGCAAAGAAAGAGCGAAAAAGTTGTCGCGACTAGCTGCGGAGCCAATAAAAGAAGAAGCTGGAACGCAACATGAGGTTGGCGCACGCACGTACTCCATCGAGTTCTCCTGTTTTGGAGACCCTGGCGGTCTCCAACATCATTCCAAAATCTGAGTCCTATCGACTTCACAGGTATTCCTTTCTCTCACAGTTTTTAGCTTTCATATGGATGCATTGGGGACAATGCATGAGTCTAAGTTGAGGGTGTTGGGAAACCTGTGAGTCACCACCGAGGGTTTTTGTTGCCGTGTTTCTTTTCCCTCCAGTGTGCTATCTAGTAGAACCGGCATGTTTAGGTTGTTATTTTAAATTTTGTTAGTTGTTTTCTTGTGTCTAGAGCAAAGCATCATGGCGTTTTCTTGACTAAAACAAGGCCCCTTTAAAAATTTTCTGGCTTTGTACTTATGTTGAAACGATTGACTGTCTGGATCCTTGTATGTCATTGTGTGATTATGATCAGAATAAGTATGCTTAAGCCGAGCGGTTGTTTGATAGTTGGTAGCGGTATAGTTTCTTGGTGCCAAGAGTGTGTGAGATTATTGTTATAAATTCTTACTCTGTGCATGCATCTAGAACTTGCCCGGTCTATTTTGTTAAGTTCGAAGTTTGGTTGCTTAGGAAAGGATCATAGGCCCTTTTTGTATGCAGTCCACTTAACCTAAAAGACCGTCCAAATATAAATAATCCCTTTTTGATCCCTGTTTGAGCCATAATTAACCTTGTTCTTTCAATAACCTGTCACCATTCCTGTTTAACTTTGAATCCCTATTTTGGCCCTGGTCCTTCCTTGGACATCGTGCACCTCAACTCAGGCCGTCAGCCTAAGTTGAGGGTGGCTACTATAGAGGTAAACCCTGTTTTGGCCCTGGTCCTCCCTTGGACATTGTGCACCTCAACGCAGGCAATCAGCCTAAGTTGAGGGTGGCTACTACAGAGGTGAATGATAAGAAAAAGAGGATGAAGAAGATTGGTTGGGAATAGAATGAAAATTCGGGTGTGTGCCTAAGAAAAGAAAAGAAAAATAAAAAGAGATGAAAAAGATCAAAAAAGTAATAAAAAGAATGGTCAAAATAAAGAGGTCGCACCTGCAGCTAGAGAGAAGGAAATAAAAAGGTGAATAAGGATGGACAAAAAGTTATGTGGTAATAAGACGTCGGTGGTTCCAAGGAGGGCTTAGTCACTAACCCCTAAATGTATCCTACCTGCACCTGAAGCCGCATTACAAGCCTAAACAAGTCCTGTAGTGATCCTGAGCGGCTTTCTGAAGAACCGAAATAGAATAGTAAGGGCAAGCCTATGGTATCGCATGTGCATTATTTGAAATCATTTGTGAGTGTGAGCGCTTACCTAGTCCCAAATCTTGTGTGTGGGATTTCTTTGTGGTGAGGGCACCAAGATTTCTGTATTGCCTATTGATTGTCAGGATAGCTGCGCATGTGTATGCATAATATTCTATCATATCGGAATGACATGTTTGGATCCTTGCAAGTTAGTGTTTCATACATTTGTGTGCTACGAGGGAGCTTGATTTAATGAACTAATGAATGACCATGAGTTGCTAAAGACACGAGTTTGTTTGCTTAGTTGAGTCATCGTATTATTGTTTTGTGTTATGTTGCTTGAGGACAAGCGAACGTCTTAAGTTGAGGGTGTTGATGTGCCGCCATTTTACGGCACTTTCGACTCCTTTAAACTAAGAACAACCGTACGTTTTCAAGCAACCGTTGTCGTTTTTGATGTTTTTATGTTGTATTTTCAGGAAATAGAGACAAACATGTAAATGGAAGGAAATACGCGAAAAAGAGCATTCTGGATAAGAGTGACGGCCTGAGTGACGGCCCGTCACACATGTGACGGTCCGTCACAGTGACCGTCAAGTTGGGTAGTGCCACTGTCTAGTGGTGACGGCCCAGGCGACGGTCCGTCAAGCCAGTGACGGTCCGTCAGCCTGGCCATCGCACCTGGGCAGTCGGTTACGCGGAATCCGAGCGTTTTTGGGATTTATTTCCTAGACTCCTATAAATACCCTATGTTAGGTTTATTTTATTAGTGAAGCTTTTTACAATAGTTTTAGGAGAGATTTAATAGAAGTGGGAAGCAAGAAACACGTTTGTCTACTTCTTGAATTCGTGTTCTTGATTTGTTCTTGGGATCTTGTTTTCTCGTTCTTGGAATAATTAAAGATTGTTTTCACTACATTGTAAGGATCTCTTTTCTTTATTACGAATATGACTTTCTTTTATTCTTCTACAAGCATGAGTAACTAAACCTCCCACAACTAGGGTTGTGGGAGCCATGGCTAAAGTAGCGATATAGATTCCGGGTAGCGACGAGTTCAATATATATGTTGTCACGTTGTTAATCATTCATTATTTAACGTTTTCTAGTGGTTGCAAACATTAGAACATGCCTAGGTTTAATTTGCTTGAGTAAAGAGATTAAAACCGGGAAACTTGATTAACGACGAGGATTCGAGACTACCAACTCTCGTCTTATGATTAATGTTGTAACTAGATTAATCTACTTGATGTTTAGGATTGAAATCTAAAAGCACACCTTTTCAAGTTCGAGAAAATTGAAAAGTAAATTTGTCTATTTGGTTGAGAAACGTTTAGACGATACAATTAATTCAATCACATCGTGACACACATATAGAAAGAACCCAGTTAAGCCTAGAATCGACATTGTTACCAATGCCATGGTAAACACTTCCCTAGTTTATTCTCCTACTGATTATTCTCATAAATTATTGTTTGTTTTGTTTACACATTGTTCACACAAAACCCCCCCTTTATTTACCGGAAACTATTGACCATTAGTCAATTAATTCACTAACGACTTAACTTTCACCATATTCTCTGTGGGATCGACCCCAACCTTTGTTGGGTTCTATATTTGACAACGATTGCTTACGCTTCGTAATTTGAGTGGTACTTTGAGCGTTATCACCTAGTTTCTTGGTGATAAGTCTGTTTCACTGGCTATCTGCTCTACGTTTTTCTCCACTAGGATTTTCCCTTGCTCTTTTTGCATACTAGAGGTTTAATCTAATTGTTGTTGCCTTATGTATGGACCTTATTTTTTGTTATTTAGTTCTTCATCTGGTGGTTCAAGAGTCCTTTCTTCATGATTTTCCCCCTATTCCTTGATAAATTACCATGGCATTATTTATTGATGTTATAGGTTCACTACTTTGATTGTGTTGCATGGTATTCTCTATATTTTCCGTACTATATGTCTCCTTCTCAGCTACATTCTCTTTTCTTGTGCTTACCTCCTTTGGTGTAATCTCACTGTTTATATTACTAGGTGCCTCTTTCTCAATTGCCTTATCTTTTTCTATATTGACTTTCTTTGTTACCTTCTCAATAGTTATGCCTTTTTTGTTATTGCTGATCTCATGTTCTTTTTGTCTATATTTTTTACTCCATTGTACAATAAGTAGCCTTTATCTGGGCTCTTAAAAATGTTATATGTTTACCCTTCTGGTGTTCAAGGGTTTTTTTTACTGCCTAGGAGGCCTTTTCAGCATATGTGCTCATCATTTGTACCTGTTATTCGTTCCCATGCAAATCCTTCTATTTAGGAATTTTTAAACTTGTTTTAATCTACTTCCTTCTATTAGATTCCTCAAATATTTTACTCTTCTCCACCTTGTTGTCTTGTTTCTCCTTTTCAACTTTTGTAGTTTTCTTGGAGTCATGATCATTTGTGAGGGCCTCATAATGATTATGTACCTTGATTGTGTTTTTTGTATATACATGGTTTTATTTTTTATTGGCACCCCCCTATGTGCATTATTTTCTTTTGTAAATACTCTATTATCCTTAACTGCTTTGAAATTCTCTGTATTGCATATCATCTTGCTATTATGTGAAATTCTTATTGTTTGTTTACCATAATTTTTTGATGTGGTATCATTGTGATCTTGTTTCTTGCCTTTCTCCTACTCTATATGTTTATCTTGATTCAAAGTAAGTTGCTTATCATAGGTGTTGTTTGTCTCCTCTAGTTGATTTTCCTTCTTAGGCGCCTTAAATTCATGGTATAATATTTTGCACTCCATTATAGTATGTCCCTGTAGCATACACTCCACACACTATTTTTGTAGGTATTCATATATGATTTTGACAGATTTTGCTCTTGTAGCCTAGTCTCCTAATTTAATATATCCATTCTGACTATTTATGGTAAATCTGATAGTAAGTCCAAGACCATGACTTTGGCATACCTAGGTCTAATTTTGTTGATTGTTGCCTGTCACGACCCGAAACTGAGCCATGATGGCGTCTAGACAACCTCCTAGTAGACAAGCCAAACCTAACCATGCGAAAGATAAAACAATAATTAAACTAAGGAAAAGCACAAATATAAATTAAAAGACAGGGCCAATAGCATAAATACATACAAACGTACAAAATATACAAAAAAATTCCCTAAAGTGACCGAATAGACAAAATAACACCATAACCAACCCGGACCTGGTGTCACTAGTACATGAGCGACTAAGCAAGGAGTAGGTATACAACAGACTTTGTCTATACAAAATACAAAATATAGACAGAATATACAAGATGGAAAGCATGTAAAGTCTCCAAAAGCGTCGGGACCTCACCGCGATACGAACTGCAATAGGCGTTGAACGACAGGAAGGTCAATGAGGGTGGCTCGTACTAATTGCTGCATCACAAAAAGATGCAGAGTGTAGTATGAGTACCAAGACAACGGGTACTCAGTAGGCATCATAGGCTGATCGAGCGCAGAAAGATAATATATAGATAATAATATACATAAAAGAAGTAAATATAGGGATCCACCTAAATCTAGTTACACAGCCAAAATCAAAAGAAACAAACCAATAACAGGTGAAGCAAGGCAGGAGCCAATCCTAAAACAACAACAATCCAAAAGCACCAACCAATGTAATGTCATGAGAATGATATAATGTATGAATGCATAATAGTATAAACCCAGAATACCGCATCGGGCACCCAGAATATCGCATCGGACTATGCATATATATATGAGCAGATGAATGGAAGGTAAAACCTCAGAATAATGCATCGGGGGTCCGAAATACCGTATCGGACTATAAGTAATGCATAAAATTGTGTTTTCCCATTTTTCCTTCATAAACCCGTAGTAAAGTACAATACAATTCAGTTCAAAATCCCCAAATTCAACATACCCATAGTAAATCTCAATTTAAAACCAAAACCCTTTGAACATGCTTTCCTTCTATATCCATGAGGTGCGAAGCAATATGAACATGAAATAACCAACCAGGGAAAGAATCATTTACAACAAGGCAAAAACTGGGAAAAAGTACCCTCCAAACCAAGAGAACTGACCTGGAACTCCATCTAAATACAATTTATGGCCTCGAGCCCATAGTTACACACAACAGTAGAACAAAGCGAATAAAGTAGGGAAATGATGCAGAAATTCACCAAGATTCTCTACTATACTCCTAAAACCTCCTAAAATCAAACTAGTGATTCTAAGCTAGCCACAACGATACTACAAGCTCCTAGGCGAAGGATAAACATGATAATTCTTTACTATAATCCGTAATGGCCAATTATAAGCGGTAAATAGAATTTAAGCCTAAACCTATCTAAAATCGAACCTAACATTCCAGTATCAAATAAATATATATAATCTAACTATAGTCTGTCTAGAAAGTAAATCGTAACCTACCTCGGGGCTGAATTTCAAGCACGAACCGACACTCATATGCCTTCCCTTTCTGAATTGCCTCAGAAAGTTGCCACGCTATCAAGAACATAATCTAGGTGTCAAAATGAGAAGAACAACACCTATATTGCTATACGAAAAATTAGGCCAGAAATCGGGCCGGAAAAATGACCCTCGAGGATCGCGCAATGAAACACAAAACAAAATTCACAATTCTGCTCATGGTGGATATAGGAACCCATGCTCAAAGTTTGAGCATGAATGGAACTCATTTCGAGGCCCAAAACAGCCCCGAAGTGCTACTAAAACAAGAAACCAATAATGGGAAAAAGATTCAAGGATGGAGGGCGGAAACTTACCCAAAACCGAGATAAGAAACGCCTAGGAAGTGAGCCTCACAGACCCACCAATATGATGCTCAAGAATAGACCTCTACAAGGATCACCCAAGTTTCCAATTTAGCCAACAATGGAGTTTCAGCGGGAGCATTACGAGAATTAACACGGAAAGAGAAGAGGGGTGACAAGGAAACTTGCCGGATGAAGAAAACTGATGCAAGGAAGCTGGAAACAGAGCTTGCAACAGGACCTCCATGTTTTCGAGGAAGAGCAAGCAAGACCATCGCGGTTGCGACACACCAGCAACGCAATCGCGTAGAGTAGGCCCCTGCCTGCTTTATCGTGAACGCGAAGAGAAACCTTCGTGATTGTGATGGTCAAGAAACTAGACCATCGCGAATGCAATGGAAGCCTCGCGATCGTGAAGACCAAAAATGGTCTGCAACTTTATTGCAGCAATCAATAATTCACAAGGCAGAAAAATTTATCCGACAGACTCAATTGAATCAATGGAACTCCCAACGGAGATTGTTTTAATTAAAAGTGAGCCCCGTGCCCAAAACTGACTCGGAACTAAATACCTCAAAATAATTTTGAAAGCCCCGGGACTCAAACCAAAGGTTCCTCTAGCCCAAAGTCCATATTTCGGATCTAACAGCACTGACAAATTTTCCATCCGAGGTTGTCTTCTCCGAATATTGACCAAAGTTTACTAGCCAAGCTGGCTTGAAAACACAGAAAGCAACAAAAAACCAAATCGAAAGCACTCAGACCCAGAACAATGGTCCCACTAAACCAAAATCCACATTCCAGAGCCAACGGAACTGTCGAAATTCAATTTTGAGCATGTTTACCAAGAAAGTTGACCAAAGTTAAAGATTTTATAAGTTCAACTTCTAAAATAGGGAAATGGTCGTAACGACCTAAAGAATGGCTCGGGCACAAAACCGTCAGTCCCAGCAAGTCATAAATGACCTATAGTTTCTAAGGGAAAGCTCAATGCAGAAAAAGCACGGAAAATGGAAAATGACCTCGAGGGTCATTACAACATCCACTACTAAAAGAATTTTCACAAAAGTTAGAAAAAGGATAGTACCTAAAGACTCGAAAAGACAAGGATAACGAGGTCATATGTCAATCTCAATCTCCGAAGTGGCCTCCTCGACAGGACGATGCCTCTACTAAACCTTAACTGATGGAATCTCCTTGGACCTCAACTTCCTAACCTGCCTATCAAAAATAGCAACAGGATCCTTCTCAAAGGCTAAGGACTCATCCAACTGAACTGACTCTAACTGAAGCACATGAGACTCATCCAGAATATACCGCCGCAGCATAGAGACATGAAACACAGGATGCATACTAGAAAGAGCAGGAGGCAAGGCTAGCTCATAAGCAACCTCTCCAATATGACGAAGGATCTCAAATGGCCCAATGAACCTCGGATTGAGCTTACCCTTCCTCCTGAACCTCATAACGCCCTTCATGGGCGATACCCGAAGGAACACACTATCACCCACCATGAACTCTAGATCTCAAAATCTCTAGTCAGCATAACTCTTCTACCTACTCTAGGAAGTGCGAAGTATCTCCTGTATAACCCAAACTCTATCCATAAAATCATGACGCAAGTCGGTACCCCACGACCTAACCTCGAAAGCATCAAACTAACCCATCGAAGATCTACACCGCCTGCCATACAAGGCCTCGAATGGAGCCATCTGAATTCTGGAATGGTAACTATTATTATATGCAAACTCTGCCAAGGCTAAACACTGGTCCTACTGACCCCCAAAGTCAATAACATAGTCTCACAGCATATCCTTCAAAACCTGAATAGTACGCTCTGATTGACCGTCTATCTGCAGATAAAAAGTGGTGCTAAGATCAACTCTAGTACCCAACTCTCTCCGAATAGACCGCCAAAAGTGCAAAGTGAACTGAATACCTTAGTCAGAGATGATAGCAACTTGCACACCATGCAAATGGATAATCTCCTTAATATAGATCTGAGCCAACCTCTCAGAACAGTATGAAGTCTAAATTGGCAGGAAGTGAGTAGACTTTGTCAACCTATTTACGATAACCCAAATAGCATCAAATCTCCATAAAGTGCATGGCAAATCAACTACAAAGTCCATAGCAATCCGCTCCCATTTCCACTCCGAAATGAATAGCCTCTAAGACAAACCACCTAGCCTGTAGTGCTCAAACTTCACCTCCTGACAGTTCAAGCACCTAGATACTAAAGCTGCGATATCCCTCTTCATCCCAAACAACCATTTGTGCTGCGTCAAGTCACGATACATCTTAGCTACCCCAGGATGAATGGAATATCTAGAACAGCGAGCCTCCTTAAGTATCAATCTGACTAAGTCACCAACTCTAGGAACACAAATATGACCCTCGATCCTCAGAATACCCTCTGAATCTAAATCTTCTTCCTAGCCGCACCGCCCAACACTTTGTCATGAATGATTCTCAACCTCGCATCATCAAACTGTTGTGCTAGAATCTGCTCCAACGGGGAAGATCTAGCCTCAATACAAGAAAGAATACGGCCCAGCTCAGAGATGTCAAGTCTAACAAACCTGTTAGCCAAGGATTGGATGTCCCAAGTTAAAGGTCGCTTCTCTATCGCTAAGAAAGCCAAGCTACCCATACTCACCTCCTTTTCGCTCAAGGCATTTGTCACCATAATTGCCTTGCCCGGAGGATAGATAATAAAAATGTCATAGTCCTTCAGTAGCTCTAACAACCTACGCTTCCTCAAATTTAGATCCTTCTAGTTTAAAATGTACTGAAGACTATGATGGTCAGTAAAGATCTCAAAATGCACACTATAAAGATAATGCCTCCACATCTTCAATGCGAAGACTACCGTTGCTAACTCTAAGTCATGGGTGGGGTAGTTCCTCTCATGAACCTTCAACTGTCTGGAAGCATATCTAATAAACCGGCCCTACTGCATCAACACACAACCCAAACCAATACCTGAAGCATCACAATATATGGTAAAACCCTAACCCTCGACCGGAAGAGTAAGAATCATAGCTGAAGTCAACAAGGCCTTGAGCTTCAGGAAGCTCGCCTCACACTCATCTGACCACTAGAATGGAACATTTTTCTGAGTCAATCTAGTCAATGAAGCTACTACCAAAGAAAATCCCTCCACAAATCGTTTGTAATAACATACCAACCTGATGAAACTGTGAACCACGATAGGAGAAGTAGGCGTAGCCCAATCACAAACTGCTACGACCTTTACTGAATCTACCATAATCTCATCTTTGGATACCACGTGCCTCAAGAATGCCGCAGACTCAAGCAAAAACTCACACTTAGTGAATTTGGCATACAACTGGTGGTCTCAGAAGGTCTGAAGTACATCCCTAAGATGCTGCTCATGCTCTTATCTGCTCCTCAAATAAATTAGAATGTCATCGATGAACACAATCACAAACGATTCCAAGTAGGCACTGAACACATGGTTCATCAACTCTATAAATGTTGTTGGGGCATTAGTCAACCTAAAAGACATGATTAGGAACTTATAATGGCCGTATCGAGTCCTAAATGTAGTCTTTGGGATGTCCTCAGCCCTAATCCTCAACTGGTGATAAACGGACATCAAATCTATCTTAGAGAATACTGCCGCTCCCTGTAGCTGGTCAAACAAATTATCAATAAGCGACATCAGATATCTATTCTTAATTGTAACCTTATTCAACAGCCTGTATTCAATACACATATGCATAGACCCGTCCTTCTTCACAAACAGAACTGGAGCCCCCACGAAGATACACTAGGCCTGATAAACTCACTACTCAACAGATCCTGGAGCTGATTCTTAAGCTCCCTCAAATCAGCAGGTGCCATCTGATATGGAAGAATAGAAATGGGCTTGGTTCCCGGCTCAACATCGATGCCAAAATCAATGTCATGATAAGGAGGAAGACCCAAAAGATTAGAAGAAAACACATCCAGATACTCACAAACCACAAGAACAGACTCACGAAGAGGTATTGTGGCACTAGTATCATGCACGTAGGCAAGATAAGGTAAGCACCCCTTATCAATAAACCAATGGGCGCTCAGAAAAGATATAACTCCCCTCGGCATGTGGCTAGAGGCACCCTTTCATATGATAGGAGGGATACCAGGCATCCAAAGAGTAACAGTCTTGGCAAAGAAATCCAAGACCGCATGAAAAGGAGACATGCAATCCATGCCCAAGATCACATCAAAGTCAACCATATAAGGAACAAACAAGTTTACCCACGTGTCGTACCCCAAGATAGTCACCACACAAGCCCGATACACCTGATCCACTACTAAAGAATCACATACTGGGGTAGATACACTCAAGGGCGTAGCCAAGGACTCACAAGTAGATTACAGACGATTAGCATAATAAGCAGATACATATGTGAATGTAGACCCCAGATCAAACAAAGAAGAAGCAGACTGATGGCAAACAGAGATCGTACTTGTGATAACAAAATCTAAAGCCTCGGCCTTTATCTGGCCTGGAACTACATACATGTGTCCCCGACCGCCACAACAACCAAACCTACCAAACTAAGGACCAATTTTAGTACCCTGGAGACCACCCCTACTACCCTATGAACCACCTATAGCTGGTGGTGCTAGAGCCCTGGGGGCCTAAACCAACTGATCTTGTTACCTAGGGTGTTGTACTAACGGGCACTCTCTAGCAAAGTGGCCTATCTTGCCACACTCATAACAACCCTGACCAAACGTACTCCACTATGAAGACCCATTTCAATCATAATAACCACCATGACCTATGGACCCTGAATGACCACCTCGTGGAGCAGGAATGACACTTTGGCTACTCTAACCCTCAGTAGTCTGTAATGCCGCCTGAACAGGCTGGCTCAGCTGGAAACGTTGTTGGTGCTTACCTCTACCATAGTAGCCTCTACCCTGTGAACTACTAAAACTACTCTAATGGAGGGGCCTCTTATCGCTACCCCCTTTGGCCTCGTGAAGAACACCCTAAATAGTGTAGGCATGATCCACTACCTTTATAAAAGACTGAACCGATGCTACCATCCCCTCTATGGCCAAGAGAGGATGCAAGGTCAAACCTCAAACAAAGTGGCGTATCCTCTCATGCTCGGTTGGTAGAATCATAGTGGCGTGTCTGGACAACTAATGGAACTGAACCTCATACGCAAACACAGTCATGGAGCCCTGCTCCAACCCAGCAAATTAATCCATCATACGCTCTCTTATGCTACGCGTTACATACTTCTCCAGAAAAGTTATAGAGAACTGATCCCAAGTAAGCGGAGGTGACCTGGCTGGTCTGCAAGCAATATATGACCTCCAACACTATTTCACTGGACCATTTAGCTGAAACGCAATGTAATCTACCCCATGTGACTTAACTAACCCCAAATAATGTAACCTCTCCTGGCAGCTAGTCAGAAACTCATGCGCATCCTCCCTAGAAGCACCTGAAAATCTCGAAGGACCAAATCTCAAGAACCTACATAGCATATTTTGCTCCTCAAAAGACATAACTGGCACTGCTGGGATAGGTGGAGAAACTGCAGAGACCGGTAAACCTCTAATCTGGGAGCCACAATAGTAGGTTGTGCCCTTAAACCCTATGCTGCCACCTCAGCTGAAGTCTTAGCCTCAACTCGAACCTGAGAACCAGTCGGACTGCTCGACAAAGCTTTTGGTGGATTCATACCCTCAAGGAACCCCAACAATCAAACCAAGGTGTCCTGCAACACTAGAGTAGCCACAAAACCTGCCGGATGCTGGGCTGGCCCCATATGCTCCAGCTCATACTGAACCTCATACACTCTAACCTCAGGCTCTGGTAACGGTAGTCTATCCCGGGATCGAGATGGTACCATAGCTCATGCCCCACCTTAACCTCTTGCTCGACCTCTACCCCATCCCCTAGCTGGGGCTCTAACTGCAGGAGCGGGGGCCTTGTCCATACTCACTGCAGATCTCATCTGAACCATCTGATAAAGAGTGAAACAAGTATACTTAGAAGTTGATCAAGCCAAGAACGCACGACAAGGAATTAAACAATACGACATATTTCTTAGGAATGTTCTATAGCCTCTCACAGATTGGATACGAATGTCATCTAACGGATCCACGAGACTCTACTAGACACCTTGCTCTTGTACTGGAAAGACCAGTGAACTCAAAGCTCTGATACCACTCTGTCATGACCCAAAGTTGAGCCATAATGGCGTCTACACAACCCTCTAGTAGACAAGCCAAACCCAACCATGTGGAAGACAAAATAATAATTAAATTAAGTAAAAGCGGAAGATATAAATTAAAAGATAAGGCCAATAGCATATATACATACCAACGTACAAAACATACAAAAGATGGCCCTAAAGTGATCGAATAGACAAAACAATATGAGAACCAACTCGGACCTGGTGTCACTAGTACAAGAGCGACTAAGGAAGGAGTAGCTATACAAAAAACTTTGTCTATCCAAAATACAAAAATATAGACAGAATATATAAGATGCAAAGCATGTAAAGTCTCCAAAAGTGCTGGGAGCTCATCGCAATCCGAACTGCAACAGGCTTCAAATGACAGGAAGGTCAATGAGGGTGGCTCATACTAGGTGCTATATCAGAAAAAGATGTAGAGTGTAGTATGAGTACCAAGACAATGGGTACTCAGTAGGTATCATAGGCCGACCGAGCGTAGAAAGATAATATAGATAATAAGATAAAGGAAAGCAGTAAATATAGGGATCCACCTAAATTTAGTTATAAAGTCAAAATTGAAAGAAACAACTCAATAATAGGTGAAGCACGACAGGAGCCAATCCCAAAACAACAAAAATACAAGAGCACCTACCAATGTAATGCCATGAGATGATATAATGTATGAATGCATAATAGTCTAAACCCAGAATACCGCATCGGGCGCTCGGAATACTGCATCGGACTATGCATATTTATATGAGTAGATGAATGGAAGGTAAAATACCGGAACAATGCATCGGGGGTTTGGAATACTGCATCAGACTCTAAGTAATGCATAAAATAGTGTTTTCCCACTTTTCCATCCAAAACCCATAGTAAAGTACAATACAATTCAATTCAAAATTCCCAAATTTACCGTAGCCATAGTAAATCTTAATTTAAAACCAAAACCCTTTGAAAATGCTTTCTTTCTATATCTGTGTGGTGCGATGCAATATGAACATGAAATAACCAACCAGGGAAGGAATCATTCACAACAAGGCAAAAACAGGGGAAAAATATCCTCCAAACTAAGAGAACTGACTTAGAAATCCATCCAAATCAAAGTTATGGTCTCGGGCCCGTAGTTACACACAATAGTAGAACAAAGCGAATAAACGAGGTAAATAATGCAGAAATTCACCAAGATTCTCTACTCTACTCCTAAAACCTCATAAAAGCAAACTAGGGATTCTAAGCTAGCCACAACGATACTACAAGCTCCTAGGCGAGGGATAAACATGATAATTCTACACTCTAATCCGTAATGGCAATTATAAGCGATAAACAAGATTTAAGCCTAAATATATCTAAAATCCAACCTAATGTTCCAGTATCAAATAAATATATATAATTTAATTATACTCAGTTTAGAAAGTAAACCGTAACCTACCTCGGGGTCGAACTGCAAGCATAAAGTGTCACTCATATTCCTTCCTCTTTTGAACAGCCTCAAAAAGCTTCCACACTATCAAGAACATAATCTAGGTCTCAAGACAAGAAGAACAACACCCATATTGCTATACAGAAAATCGGGCAGGAAATCGGGTGGGAAAAATGACCCTCGGGGCCTGCACAATGAAACAAAAAACAAAATTCACAATTATGCTCGCGGTGGATTTAAGAACCCATGCTCAAAGTTTGAACATGAACGAAGCTCGTTTCAGGGCCCAAAACAGCCCCGAAGTGCTACTAATTCAAGAAACCAACACTGGGAAAAATATTCAAGTATGGAGGGCGGAAACATACCCAATACCGAGACAATAAATGCCTAGGAAGTGAGCCTCATGGACACACAAATATGCAGCTCAAGAACAGACCTCTACAAGGATCTCCCAAGTTCCAAATTTAGCCAACAATGGTGTTTTGGCAGGAGCATTACGAGAATTACCAAGGAAAGAGGAGAGGGGTGACGAGGGAACTTATCGGATAAAGAAAACTAATGCAAGGAAGCTGGAAACAGAGCTTGGGAGCTTATCAATGGAGAAGTTCAAAATGTTGGAGGAGAAAATGAAGTGGACAACTTAAATAGTTGTCTGGGGTCCTTCATCGCGATCGCATCAGGACACCCACGTTTCCGAGGAAGAGTGAGTCAGACCATCATGGTTGCAACAGGCCAACCATGCGATCACGTAAAGCAGGCCCCTGACTGATTCATTGAGAACGTGAAGAGAAACCTTCGTGATTGCTATGGTCAAGAAACTAGATAATCGCGAACGCGATAGAAGTCTCGCGATCGCGTAGACCAAAAATGGTCTGCAATTTTATTGCAACAATCAGCAATTCACAAGGTAGAAAAAGTTATCCGATGGACCCTTGGGATTCAGTCAGAACCCCATGAACACAAACCAACCATGCTACCCAACCATAAATAGCATTCCAGACTTAATGGAATCAACGGAACTCTCAACGGAGATCGTTTTAATGAAAAGCAGGCCTCGCGAACAAAACTGACTCAAAACTCAATACCTCAAAATAAGTCTGGATGCCTCGGGACCCAAACCAAAAGTCCCCTATCCCAAAGTCAACATTCCGGAGCTAACAAAGCTGATAAATTTTCTATCTGAGGCCGTCTTCCCTTAATGTTGACCAAATTCAACCCTACAAGCCAAATTGGCTTGAAAACACAGAAAGTAACACAAAACAAAATGAAAAGTGCTCAGACCCAGGCCAATGGTCCCACTAGACCAAAATCCCCATTCTGAAGCCAGTGAAACTATTAAAATTTGATTCTGAGCATGTTTACCAAGAAATTTAACCAAATTCAATGATTTTCTAAGTTCAAGTTCTAAAACAGAGAAATGGTTGTAACGACCTAACGAAAGGATCGGGCACCAAAACATCAGTCCCGCCAAATCATAAATGACCTGTAGTTGCTGAGGAAAAGCTCAAAACATAGAAAAAGCATAGAAAATAGAAAATGACCTGGAGGGTCATTACATTGCCAAGTCTAGGTGTAGTGGTTTGTCTACTACTAATGCAAGTGAGAATAATGACTCCTTAACATAGTATGTGGGTACCAGATCAGGTAAATAATTCAAGCCATAACTTTTGAGGTTTCTTCATCAATTTTAAAGCGTGAGTATATTAATGGTCTCATATAATATGAGTAATTATCCTTCAGTGTAATATAGCATGCTCCTCTAGAGGTTAAGCTTATGAAATATGCAATCAAAGACAACTTGATCAAAACATAACGATTTCAAAAAAAGTCAATCTGACACTCATCTTTAATATTCCATTGTGTTGGGATTCCTTTTGAAGTTCATCTAAATTTGGACATCCATAAGAAATATTCCTACCATGTGTATTGCTATTTTTTAATGAGGTTTTTTTGTTTCACTTCATCTTCTATCCATAATATCCAAGATTCTCCATAAATGAATATAATAGGCTATATTGATATAGGGCGAACGTCCATTGTGGGTGCATATTAAGCATCATAGGCTTCATTGTATTTGTGAAGTTCATGATTGATATTGTTGTTGCTTCTAACATTAAATAATTAGAGTTTGAAAGGGTTCAGAGGTGAACGTCCATCGTGAGAGACAACCCAACTACTAGAGGAAGCTGGTGATGATTCTAAAAAGCACCCTCTCGAAGGAAGTGATAGCGATCACAAAGCAAAACAATAAGTAACCCAACAAGATGTCAGGGTTGAATCTATGAAGAATAGTACAATAGTAATACCACTAGATGTCAGAGTTCAATTTACTAGTTGTGAGTAATTATCCGAACATTTTAAAATAAATTTTAGGGAAAAAGATTTGGGAATTATCAAATGGCAAGTAACAAGAAAACGTTGTAAACACGATTAGAATTCAAGAGTAGGAAAAACTAGAGGTATGCTTCCGATGGGGTTCTACAATGGGATAGCAATTGATTAATCATGCAAAACTTTCAATTAAAGATATGGGTAGCTTGGTTAAAGCTATATTTGGTAGGCTTTCCACCCTCCAAATATATGTACCATGGTGTTTTCTCAAGCACCATAACTTTACCTTAAACCAACCAATTAATACTTGGGTGAATCAAACTATCTCTAAATTTGATTCTTAGATGAGAATTTCCTTCAATCAAGCTATTTCTAGCCTTAATCTATGGTGGAAATCCCAAATCCCAACTATTGAATTCTTACCCAATTTATGAACTCCTCTTTCAAGCAAGTACAAAATTAGTAATCTCAATAAATATTTGCAACCATTAATTTTATAATTAAACAATGAAGAATTCAATAAACCTATACTAAATAATTAATTATAAGCATAATTAATCAATATCCATACCCAAATTCAAACACCCATCATGCACATACCCTTAGAATGGGATTTAGTTGCTCATATTAAGGGAACAAAAGAATCTACCAATTGAGTTTTCCAAAATTCCATTCATATTATTAGCTAAGTTCCAATTTCAATCTCAAATTCCTTACAAATGGTGTTTTCCAATGATGATAAAGAAAAGAGAAAGTGTACTCTCAATACTTTTTCTTAGAAAGTATAAAATTAAATAATCCTTCTAGTACAAAACCCAAAAAGGGTTTTAAAACCTACCAAATATGTCACAAGTAGTTGGACAAAAATTCCCTTTGGGGAAAGTGTGTTTGATGTGTGACGACACCTGCGATCGCACCATAAGGTTTGCGGATAGCAGGTGCCTTTCTCTTCAGGCAGTGAAGTCCAGCAGGAGGTCCAATTCAGGTGTGAAAGAGAGGAAGATTTCCATTTGCATTATGCAGCTCGCATGTTGGTAACTTCTTAGGCAGTTTATGATCATCCATGTGGGATGGAACCTTTAAATGCAGGTGCCTCTTTGTGGCTCGCACGTCATTTTGCATCTTTTGACAATTTCTTCCCCATTCTGATCACCTTTTGTAATAACTCTTCCGATCATTTACATGTTTTCACCTTTTTTATACTGTTAAATCTTTCTTGTAGTAGCCCCAAGTCATTTATGGCTTGGTGGTACCGGTAGTCCAGTGCCCAAGCCATTTATTTAGTCTTTATGGTCGTTTCCCCATTTTAGAGCCTTAACTTTGGAAATTGTTGACTTCGGTCGACATTCTTAGAGATCATGCTTGGAATTGAATTTCCATAGTTCATTTAGCTCCAGAGGATGTATTGTGGTCTAGTAGGACCTTTGTTTAGGATCCGGGAGCTTTTAGTTTGGAATTCCCTATTATTTTGTGTTTTCAGGCCAGTTAGGCTTGTAAGGTTGATATTGGTCAACATTTGGAGAATACGGCCTCGGATGGAAATTTTTATCAGTGTTGTTAGCTCTAGAATATTGCTTTTGGTCTAGAGGGAGTATTGGTTTGGGGCCCGAGGCTTCAAGACTTAATTTTTGGCCTTGGTTTCCACTTTTGTTTTGGTTGGCCTAAAGATTGATTTTGGGTGCAGGGCCCACTTTTCATTAAATCAAACTTGGATGGAAGTTTCATTGATTTTGTTGAGTCTGAACTACAGTTTCCAGTCGAGTAGCATAATTCATTTGCATTCATGGGACCCCGGATGCATCCCGATGGTACATCAAGTGAAATTTTAGCCTTCGTGAACTGCTGGTATTCAGTTGCTAGTATGGCTAAAATTTGTTCATCGCGATATTAAAGTATACCATCATGATCGCAAAGGTCTGAATCTTTGTTCATCCTAATTTTGAAGGGTTTTCTCGTTATAGAAATGAAGGCCCTGCTCCTTTGTTCATCGCGATCTCGAAGGGTTTTCTCACGATAGCGATGAAGGCCCTACTCCTTTATTCATCGCGATCTCAAAGGGTTTTCTTGCGATAGCAATGAAGGAACTGCTCCTTTTTTCATCATGATCTCAAGGCTAACCATCACGATAGCGATGAGTTAGCCCGCTTGGTCATTTTGATCTCGAGATTTTTTGTTGAGATAGCAATGAAAAAATCCCTGTTAGTATAAAAATTTCTCCTCCTTTGTCTCTTCTTCATTTCAATCTGTATATCCTCCATGGTTGAAGAGCTCTAAGCTCAATATTCAGTGTGGAATCATTCTAGAGTGATAGGATGATATATTTCTTGACCGTGATTATTCCCTTATCATAAATTGGTAAGTTTTCTTCCACTAAATTTCCTTGTTAATTCCCTCATTTTCCCTTAGCTTCATAGGGCTGTTTGCCCCTTTATCCTTCACATATCATGCTCAATTTTTGAACATGTTCTTTTGGCAAGGTTGGGAACATCGTGTTAACTTTCATTTTTCATTTTGAGTTGCGGGGCCCACGGGCTCACTTTTGACCCAGATTTTGACCCGGCTCATCTTTTAGAAACATGGATGCCATTAGCTTCGTATTAATGCATAGAATATATTGTTGATATATTTTTCATGATTCAGGGCTTCGTGGAGTAGTTCAAGTTTGGACAACATTGTTTCAGCAGCTAGTCATCGGACATCATGCAGGTTACGGTCTTCCCTACCTTAGACTTTGCATATATAGGCTATAATTGCATTAATTAGTATCCTTGGGTTGGTTATTCTAGGTTGGTACCCTAGGCCTTGTCCGTCTCTTCTATCAATTTATTTTTATGTTATTTATAGTACTGATTGTAGTATTGTAATATTATCCTTGTGGCCCTGTGTGGCCTTTGTATAAGCCTTTGGACCATAGAAAGTGGGATATTTGCGAATGTCAAATAAGTCCTAGACATTATATGTTACTTTAGGCTGGGTATATGTGTTGTAGAGCTGATTGTGCCTGTGCAGGGCCGATAAGTTATTTGTGAGCCATTGCGTTAATCTATTATTTGCGAGCATATCATTCATGCAAAGGATTTCTACATGTTTTACTACTGTTTTGGCTTTGGACCTGTTATAAATAGTTTTCCAAACATTACATGTCCCCAAGGGCCCATTTCTGGTAAAAATGATTATAAAAGGATTTTAGAACTGGTTTTATGGATCTTCTTGGGGTAAAGAAAATACTATAATGATTTTATCATCGATTTTCATACTGACAATAGACTCAGCTATGTCGTAGTGCTAGACATGTTTTGCTATAGATTTAGACCTGGATATACTTTGGGCACCCTTTTAGGGGTGTTTTGAGACTGTGACTCCTGATTTAGACTTGGATACATGTCGGGTACCTTGTTTAGGGATTCTGAGATTTATTTCAATGATTTAGACCCGGATAGACTTTGGGCATATATTTCAAAATTTCGGTTACTACTTTGGATTCGGATACACTCTGCATGATTATATTGAGATTCATATTTTAGTATATGGTCATAGACCTCCATGGACCCTGTAAATCCGGGACTAGGGGCTATGTGCTAAGTATGAATGAGAAGTGGTATACGATATGGTTAAGGTATACGGGTTGTGTCCTTCAATGAATCCTACCTACTGGGCCAATAGGAATTGGAGAAGGTACATACAGGGTTATAATCACACCAGTTCCATCATATCACATCATCATGCATATTATATTTAGATTCCACCTTCTTTTTGATGTTTTCTCAGTGTACACTCTGATAGTATATGATATCGGAGGGTTTGTTTTCATTTGATTGTGTTCCTCAGGTGTATGGGTGCTCGTTAGGACTGTAGGTCGATTATATTACTTATATCTTTTTTAGATCTTGTTATGGCCTTCGGTTATTGGCGGACAAGTGCATTCTAGCCTGTTGAGGTTCTGATTACTTGGACATTTGATCATTGAGGGATTAGTGGGTCATTTACTACTGTGGAACTTTTTATGTGGCCTTCTAAATAGTTGTGGGTTAGGGGATCCTATCCTTTATCGTGGTACTAATTAGTATCATTCGATTCTCCATGGTGTAGCTTGTTTCATCCTAGGGTTATACTTATGAGGTTGATTATGTTTGTTATTATCTTAAAGTTAATTTTTAGCATAATTTTGGTAAGTATATTGCTGCTAGCTTGAGTATGTTTAATTACTTCACTTTTTCCCTTTTTAAATTAGGTTACCGATATATCGCCATCTTTATAAACTCTCTCTTTATATATATTGTTATTGCAAAGACTCCAGGTGTGTTCTTCTTTCCTTCACCTATATTCTATGTTATATATATCCTCTGTGGCTAGAATAGCATGTTTGTAATTCTTGTTGACTTCTATCTGTGCTAGTTTCCATGTGCTTTCTCTATTGCTTCTGTGACTACTTTATTGCTATCTGCTATTGACTGCCTTTATATCGTATATGTGCTCAGTCGGCCGACAATGCCAACTAGATACCCATTGCTTAGCAATTGGTGCTCATACTACACTTTTGCATCTTTCTGGTGCAGATATTAGTGTGAGATCTTATCATTGATTGAGTGAAAACTCATACAGCCTTTGGGTATTCTATACTAGGGTGAGATCCTACCGATCGAGGCCTGACCATATCTCATCTCCTAGCACTATTACTCATTGTTTATTTAGAGACAGTTGTATTTACTATTTTGTCATCTCTAGCACTTGTATTCTATTAGAAGCTCATGTACTATCGATACCAGGTATTTGGGTTTGGTGGAGTTTCCTTAAGATTATATATTTAGGTTGTTTGCTTTTGTGTTGTCCTTATCTTATATCTGCTTCCACTTGTTTTATGCTTATTGTGCGTTTTGGTTAGGTAGTAGCCCATTACTAACCATTTTGGGCTACGGGGATTTGTATGCCTACTAGGGGGTTGTAGGTGCTATCATGACCTAAGAAATCTAGTTGTGACAGCTTGGTATCACAGCTCTAGGTTCTCCAGTGTTGTTGGTATAAGAGCGAGTGTCTAGGTAGAGTCTTGTGGATTGGTATGATAACGTATGTATCCTATCTATGGGAGGCTGCATGATATTATTAGGAAAAGTTCCATACTCTTGGCTCCTTATCGTGTGTTCCTGACTCTATTGAATTCTAAACTTTGTTGTTCCATTCCTTCTCAGATGCCTAGCATGAGCACGACAGTGGGTGATATCGAGGCTTCTGTGCTTATTGCTTCAGTGTTTCCTACTGTGCAAGGATTTTAGAGTGAGAGTAGACCGCATCCATTAAGGGGTTTGGGGCTAGCCTAGCCTCCGGTAGTGTTTCATGCTACCCCAATTCTTCAGGACACCATTGCTAAGACTCTGATTCTTCTGGTAGGTGTTTCAGTACCCAGGTAGGGGAAGTACCTGGTCCTTCGAGCGGTGCTTTTGTTAGGTTTGAGATTCCAGTTCTATAGCAGGGTTGTATGTTGGTATTAGAGTATGAGGCAAGGTTTCATGAGGTGATTAGGTGCACTTCTAGGTCTGTGCCGGCAGAGTTTGAGAGAGTTAAGATTTTCATTGAAGGATTGATTTCACCACTTTATTTGGCGACAGTGCACTTGGTGATAGTTGGGACTACCTTTCTTCAGGTGGTTGACCATGCTTGGGCTATTGAGGGGTTATGTTTTGAGGCTTATAGAGGTAGTGGTAAGAGGCATCGCTGTCAGGGCAGTTTTCAAGGTTCTCAGACTTGAGGTAGGGGATTCTAAGCCCGAGATCGATTCCATTGCTTCCTATCTAGTAGGCCCATTTCAGTGGCTCTGCGAGTTTTAGAGGATGGTTGTATAGAGCAAGTTAAGCAGAGTATACATAGTGTAGGTTAGGTTCTTCGAGGTTTACATTCGGGGTGTGTAGGCTGTGGTGGCCGGTCAAGTTTAGTGAGATCTTCCCTCCAGACTTCATCTGGTAAGGCTTGTTTTCAATTTGGTGAGTATGGGAATTTTGATAGGGATTGCCTCACGATCATACCTTCCAGTCAGTAGGGTCAGCAGGTTTTATCTACCATGGCTCCAGTGCCACCGGGTAGAGGTGGCGTGCAGGGTAGTAGAGGTGGTCCCCATTAAGTGAGAGGTGTTGCACAAGGTTGTAGGGGTGGTCCCAGGTGGTGAGAGGTGGCTTTTAGCCAGGTGGTTCAGGCATCCATCAAGAGTCGACAGGCACTGTGCATTAGAGCAGGTCTTTCTGAATTTATTAGAGTTATGGAGTGGTTGGCCACTATTCTAGAGATCGTCCCCACCTAGGGATGACCAAGCCTTCAGCATCAACTACTCAAGCTAGTGATAAAGACCGACAGTCTGATGCCCCTCTTGTTAGGCCAGAGGTGGAATTTCTAGATATCATTGCTACAAGTACGACTCTTTGTTACCATTAGCTTGTGTTGGCATTGTTTGCTTTGAGAATCTACCCTTTTTGTGTACATGCTTATATGCCTACCTGTTTCTTGTTTTGTTGTATTACTACTTAAGTTTGTAGTGTTTGTGTGTACAATTTCTCAGTAGATTTATTCTTTTTAGTAGTGGATGGGGTGTTCTTTCCTTGAGAGGTGACTACCCGGGGTTGTGACTCATGGGTAGGTCTTGTTAGCCTCATTTCTTGTGTCCCTTCTGGTTTTAGAGTTGGTTTGGGTATTTCTTTTCTAGCAGTCTTGGGTGGTTGTTGCCTTGCCAGTTATCTAGCGTTTGCTAGGAGTTTTTTGTTGTGTGGTATGGTACTTATGGTTTTGTACCAAGAGAAGTTGTTTTGTCTTAAGGAGAATGTTGTTGCTTATGCCAGTGGGCATTGGATGTTTTTACTTTTCTCAGGAAATTAGAATCAACCTTCTTCAATTGTTTGGTTTAGGAAGTTAGCAGGTATATGAGTTGCTTTCCTTGTTTTCCCCGATTCCAGTTGGGTTAAGTTTTGACTAGGCATTGTGGTTGAGTTTTGGCGGTGGTATTGCGGTTGAGTTTTGACCATAGTATTGTGGTTGGGTTGGGCATTCAGCCTATCCTTTTCCTGCTTTATCAAGTGTCGCTAGTATAGTTGTGGGAGCTAAGGGAACAACTCCAAGATCTTCTATGAATGAGTTTTTCTGGTTCAGGTTACCTGTGGAAAGGGTTTCACTTGGTTTGACAAAGGAGGGAGATGAATCCTTGTTCATATTTATGTATTCTAGTAGCTGAATGAGGTGACAATTGAGGGTTTGCTTAGGTTTGTATGTGGATGTCTTGATTTAACTTACTACAGAGTGCAGTGGCATCTTCCCCAGATGAATTCGAGGTCACAATTCCTTCCAGTAGAGATCGACGAGGTAGGTATTTCCAGTACTACCTTTGAGAGCTTGTTGCATCGACTGTGGGTTCATTATTAAATCCTTAGAGGACCCATGTCTCAGCAGCATCTACAAATTTGGGCAAATTATATATTTAGAGCCTAGTTGGCTCCAATTTCTATAGTATTCATTAGCAACGTGTCAGTTTACTCAAGGGTTCAACTAGGGCATTGATTGGCAATTGGAGTTGGGTTTCAGAATCGTAGGCTAGTAGGTTATGTCAGATGGGTCGTGCCAGGTTCTCTTCAATTGTAGCATCTTTATGCCAGAATGTAGTGAGTGCAGTCAGTTTAGCTTCTCTATCTCAGTTTTAGAGCAGCAGTTGGCCTTAGACATCCAGTCCTTAGCTAACCATTTAATTAGGCTGGACTTGTCAGATCCTAACAGAGTTCTTTCTAGAGTTGAGGTCCATTTTACCTTGGTGGGACAGATTCAGCAGTGTTAGTTCAAGGATCAGCAGTTGTGTATTATATGTGATCAGATTGTGCGAATTGAGGCCAGCAAGGCTACTTTGGATTCTAATGGTACTTTGAGGTTGGTGGTTGCCTTAGTGTTCCGAGAGTTGGAGGCTTAATTAGTTGATTCTATGAGGGTTTTTTGTTGCATGGGGTTCCTACATTGATTAGGTTCTGTTAATACGATCTAGGAGTTATGAGATGTTGGTTGGTTTTGGAGTTGGTGGTGTGCGTATGGGTACAGTAGAGTAGAGGCTTTGAACAAGAGGGTGAGTTGGAAGATTGTGAAGTTTTAAATAAGCTAGGTGGCAACCGCGGATGGTATAGGGTGTTTGACTTGATATTCGCAGCATGGTGGACTTTTTTTTGAGGTGAGGCTAGTAAGGTGATCCTAAATCTGAATGGTATTTCAGTATTTGAAGCAGGAGCGGTATTCTTAGAGTTAGAAGCTTAATTGACAGCTCTGGACTTCGTGGTACGCTTACCACACTGCTTGCAGAGATTTGGTTTTGTTTTTGGTTCTTTTTGGGCAGGTTTCCTTGGTTCATTTGCTTTTAATCGATCAAAATTTAGCATGGTTCAGGGAGGTTGGTTTTGTCTAACAATTAGGATACTTCTCCTTCAACCCATGGTGTTCATCCATGTCATTCTTGACCCTGGTATGCTAGTTGTTGTTGGGCACCAATGATTATTTTAGTTGGGTTCAAGTATTGAGATTGATCTTAGCAGAGGCATATGTTCGTTGGTTGATAGTCCATCACGACAGGTTACTTTAGTTTTCAAAGATATTCTATGGGTTGTTATCTTGGATGTCATAGGCTAGTAGTCTATGGCTTGGGTTAGAATAGAGTTTAAGTTTGAACGTGAAAACATTCGAGGTTGAGTGCAGTGAGAACTGAGAATCTTTGATGGGTTAGTTGATGTTTCAAGGGTGGCTCGAGTGTTAGAATTGTGTGAAAGTTGGTGGTTATGGTGCAAAGGATTTAGGTTAGATAGAAGAGTTTTGCGAATCAATGAGTTCATGAGTTTGAGGTTTGGTTGGTAGCTTTTCTGGGTGCACCTGGTTGTGTTATTGATGTTTTGAGTTCCTTGTGATTGATCGCCTTAGTTCTTTTAGTTTTGATGTTGTGTCGGTGTATTCCGGTTTAATTTCATAAAGTTCAGTTGGGTTGAAAGGCCTTTCGAGTTTTGGAAGTTAAAGGTTGGAGTTAAGTTTGGCTTGTGAGAAGTTGAAGGTTGTGGTGGTGTTCTTTGGTTTAGCTCTGTTGGGTGCCGTCAAGTCGAAGAGGGTACCTGGGGTTTCTGAGAGAGCGGTGCAGGCTTTGTATCCGTAGTTGTTGAGTCTCTGTTATTTCCTTCTTTCATTACTTTAGAGGTTGAAAGTCCTTTTTAGTAGTGGATGATGTAATGACCCTTCCAGTCATTCACGCATTTTCACCTTCTTTATACTGATAGAGCTTGCCAGTAATGGCCTCAAGTCATTTATGGCTTGCTGGGACTGGTAGTCTGGCGCCGGAGCCATTTGTTTCGTCTTTATGGACGTTTCCCCATTTTAGAGCCTAAACTTTGAAATCACTAACTTTGATCAACATTATTAGTAATTATGCTCGGAATGAATTCCGACAGTTCTGTTAGCTCTGGAGTGTGTACTTTGGTCTAGTTGGACCTTTGGTCGGGATCTAGGAGCTTTCAGTTTGGAATTCCCTCTCATTCTGTGTTTTTAGGACAGTTAGGCTTGTAGGGTTGACTTTGGTCAACATTTGGAGAAGACAACCTCTGATGGAAATTCCATCAGTGTTGTTAGCTCTGGAATGTCGTTTTTGGGCTAGAGGGACCATTGGTTTGGGTCTTGAGGATTCTGGACTTGATTATTTGCCTTGGTTTCCATTTTGGTTTTGGTCGACCTAAAGGTTAATTTTGGGCAAATGGCCTACTTTTCATTAAATCGACCTTGGATGGAAGTTTCATCGATTTTGTTGAGTCTGAAATGCCATTTTTAGTAGAGTAGCATAGTTTTTTTGCATTTGCGGGACCCCAGACGCATCTTGAGAGTCCATCCAGTGATATTTTAGCCTTGGTAAACTGCTGGTTTTCAGTTGATAGTAAGGAAAAAAATTGTTCATCACGATCTCAAAGGTCTGACTATTTGTTCATCGCGATCTCAAATTGTTTTCTCGCGATAGCGATGAAGGCCATACTTCTTTGTTCATCGCAATCTCAAAGGTTTTTCTCGCTATAGTGATGAAGTCCCTACTCTTTTGTTCATCATGATCTCGAGGCTAACCATCGAGATAGCGATGAGTTAGCCAGCCTGGTTATCGTGATCCTAAGTGTTTTTCTCGAGATAACAATGAAGAAATCCCTAGTAGTATAAATATTTCTCCTCCTTCGTCTCTTCTTCATTTCCATCCACATTTCCTCCATGGTTGAAGAGCTCTAAGCTTATTATTCAGTGTAGAATCATTCTAGGGTGCTGGGGTGATATATTTCTTGTCCGAGATTGTTCCCTTGTCGTAAATTGGTAGTTTTCTTCTTTAATTTTCCTAAATTCCCTCTTTAATTCCCTCTTTTTCACTTTTCTTCGTGGGGGTTGTTTGTCCCTTTAACCTTCATGAATCATGCTAAATTTTTGAGCATATGCTCCTTGTAAGGTTGGGAACATCGTGTTAACTTTTATTTTTGATTTTGGGCTATGGGGCCTACGGGCTTGCTTTTTACCCAGATTTTGACTCGGCTAAATTTTTAGCAATATGGGTACTGTTAGCTTTGTATTTATTCATAAAATATGTTGTTGATAGATTGTTCATGATTCAGGGCTTCACAGAGCAGTTTGAGTTTGGACGATGTTGTTCTAGCAGCTAATTATCGAACATCAGGTAGGTTACGATCTTCCCTACCTTAGACTTTACGTATATAGGCTATAATTGCATTAATTAGTATCCTTGTATTACTTATTCTAGGTTGTTACCCTAGGCCTTTTACGTCTCTTATGTACATTTATTTTTTATGTTGTTCATAGTACTCATTGTAGTATTGTAATATTACCCTTGCAGCCCCGTGTGACCTTTGTATAAACCTTTGGGCCATAGATGGTGGGATATTTTGGAATGTCCGCGAGTCTCGAACATAGAGATGTTAATTTAGGATGGATATCAATGTTGTAGAGTTGATTGTGCCTGTGCAGTGCTGATAGGTTGTTTGTGAGTCATTGGACTAATCTATTATTTGCAAGCATATCATTCATGCAAAGGATTTTCTGCATGTTTTAATACTGTTTCGGCTTCGGGCCTATTATAAATGGTTTTCCAAACATTGCATGGCCTAGTGGGCCCATTTTCGATAAAAAATATTATAAAAGGATTATGGAACTAATTTTGTGGACCTTCTTGGGGTAAAGAAGATATTATGATGAATTTATCACTGGTTTTTATACTGACACTAGACTCGGCTATGACGTAGTGCTAGACATGTTTTACTATGGATTTAGACCTAGATATACTTTAGGCACCCTTTGATGGGGGTTTTGAGACTGCAACTCTTTATTTAGACCCGGATACATGCTGGGCACCTTGTTTAGGGATTCTAAGATTTCTTTCTCTGTTTAGACCCGGATTGACTCTGGGCATATATTTTGAGATTTCAATTATTATTTTGGATTCAGATACACTTCGGATGATTATATTGAGATTAGCAATTTAATATGTGGTCACGGGGACCCTGCCGATCCTGGACCAGGGGCTATGCACTAAGTATGCTGGAGGAGGGGTATATGGTGCAGTTGAGGTATACAGGTTGTGTCCTTCCATGGATCCTACATGTTGGGACTATAGGCACTGGAGAAGGTACATAGAGGGTTACTATCACATCGATTTCATCATTTCACATCATCATGCATATTGTATTAGAATTCCACCCTTGTTTGTTGTTTGTCAATGTACGCTCTGGTAGTATGGGATGTCGGAGGGTCTGTTTTCACTAGATTATGTTCCTTGAGTGTATGGGCACTCGTTGGGACTATAGGTAGATTATATAGCTTATATCTTATTCTAGAGCTTTTTATGGCCTTCGGTTATTGGTGGATAAGTTGATTCTAGCTTGTTTAGGTTCTGATTGGTTTAACTTATTATCATTGAAGGATTAGTGGTCCTTTATTGTTGTGACCCTGTTTATGTGGACTTTTGGGCAGTTGTGGGTTAGCAGATACTATCCTTTATCATGGTACTGATTAGTGGCTTTTGGTTCTCTGTGGTGTAACTTGTTTCATCCTAGGATTATACTTGTGAGGTTGATTTTTGTTTGTTATTATCTTGAATTTGGGGCTTTAGAATGATTTCGTTAAGTATATTTCTACTAGCTTGAGTATGTTTAGTTGATTACCTTCTTTCCTTTTTTACTTAAGGTTACTAGTATACCAACATCTTTCAAAACTCTATCTTTATATATTATTGTTGCAAGGACTCCAGCTGCATTCTTCTTGCCGTCTCCTTTGTTCTGTGTTATATATATCATTTGTGGCTAGCATAGCATATTTATAATTCTAGTTGACTTCTATCCGTGCTAGTTTCCATGTGCGTTCTCTATTGCTTCAATGACTACTTCTTCATTATCTTATATTTGCTAACTTTATATCTTATATGCGCTCAGTCGGCCAATGATTCCTATTGAGTACCCGTTTCTTATCAATTAGTGCTCATACTACACTTCTACATCTTTATGGTGCAAATATTAGTGTGAGCTTTCATTGTTAATTACATGGAGACTCGTGTAGCTTTTGGGTATTCGAGACTAGGGTGAGCTCCTGCCGATCGGGGCCTGACCATATCTCATCTCCTGGCACTGTTAATCTTTGTTTATTTGGAGACAGTTGTATTTACTATTTTCTCTTCTTTATTACTTGTATTCTATTAGAAGCTCATGTACTATAGATACCAGGTCTTTGGGTTTGATGTAGTTTCCTTAAGATTATATATTCAGGTTGTTTGCTTCCGCGTTGTCCTTATCTTATATCTGCTTCCGCTTATTTTCTGCTTATTGTGCATTTTGGTTAGGTAATAGCCCATTACTAACCATTCCGGACTACGGGGATTTGGTTGCCTACTAGAGGGTTGTAGGTGCCATCATGACCTGAGAAATCGGGTCGTGACACCTTCATACTTTAACTTCATTTTAAGCTCTTTGGGTTCAATTTTATTGCTTTCTTAATTTGACCAAGAGTACGTGCATTTACGTTAATAAAGTCAATAAGTACCTCTAATTCTCATCAAAACATGGAAATAATTCATGAATAAAGGCTCAATAAGTTGGTCGATTACCAACTTATCAGCTTGCCGCCAACCAAATTGTCCATGATCGCAGCGACAAACCTCTAGGGGTTGTCTTGCATAAAAGAGATAATATAGAGCGAGATTTTTTTAGTTGGTTTTTTCCTGCCTCTAACTAGGTTAAAAATCAGAAAATAGATTTTCTTGATCCATTTAAACCCAATTTAAATTTATGTCAATTTTCTTAACTTTGGTCAAATTACAACACTAATATACTATAACACCCCACCCATTCGAAATATTTAAATTAACTCATACTTTTAGGATAGGATTAAGAGTGCTTAATATTCTAATTAGGATGTGTTATGAGGTATTCAAATTTCTCAATGGTCGTATGTTAAGTATTGATATCAAGCAAGTTGTGAAACAAAAGTCTGTAAAATGTATCACAAATTACTTTCATAATTTCTCTAAAATTTAGGTTAGATATCTCATAGCTTTTCTCCCTATCTATAAAGAATTAGAGGAACCACTACCTATTATATCAAAGGTCTACATGTCTAGTTTCAAACATATTAAACCATTTGCCAATATAACTTCAGAAAATAGAGATATTTGTATTTTCACAAGACTGTACAAGCAAATGTGTAGGGCAGGCCCCTAGGTTGGTGGAGCTTATAGAAACATCTTCTTCATTTTTATTTCAGTAATTTCGTCCAAAAACCCTGACAAATGAGAGATTTGAGCTCCAAAATATTTCGTGGATCCTACAGTTCTTAGGTCGGAAGCTTCATGGAAGTTTTTCTACGTTATGAGCCCGTTATTGTAGTATAGTTTGTCCCATCAATTTCATGGTGTATATTTGTGGGGGTTATGACAGTGGAGTTCTACCTGCATAGGGTGTTCATGGAAGCATTTTATGAATGTGTAGCATGTGGTCTGAAGGAATGGGTAAAACTGCGCAAGCCATGTAAATTCATCGAGAAAAGGTATGTTAAAGCTATTCATTCTTCTTGGCATATTTTTGTAGAGCCTAAGTATGATAGGGCTAGTATATTATTATCGAGATACTCGTGGATATAATTGTCGTGTTGACGGCTTGAGTAGTTATATCTATTCCTCATTGGGATTCTTATTCTATAGATAGCAACCTCGTGTTAGACACGACTTAGAAAGTACTTGTATAGGTTGCTTAGAGCTTATTTGTTTACCTTTTGGCTACTTGAGTGTTTGTGACATTGTTAGGATGGAGGTCGTTTGTAGAACATTTGGTACTACAATTGTATTTCTTCAAGACCAAAGTTACATATTGGCCAAATCCTGTGAATCCATCTTGATTTACATTTCGATTGAGTCATGTGATGTTGTTATAGGTGCTCAGTGATACAATAAGTAGTATGTTCAGTTATACACAACCTTTGGACTGTTCAATTATAATCATAGATATAACATGATCCTCAATTTTGTAGAGCCAACATGCCCCTCAGCTATATATAATCTGTTCACATACGGACTATTCAGTTATACAGTGTTGTTAAAAAGGGTTCTTGCACCAAGGGCATTATAGAGACAAGCCTACAGACTATTAAGTTAGCCAATTATACAGATCACCTTAGAAGATGAGACACATATATAGATGGCCTCAAAAGGCGAGACACATATTTAGATTGCTGAGAAAATGAGATATAGAGCCTTTGGGCTAGACAGATATACAAATAGTCTATTGACCAGACATTAGTACATACAATCTTTAAACTAGAGTGTAATACAGATTTCCCACACAACCAGAGAGTTGCCAGTAGGGGAATATAGGATGATTAGAATTTGTTGAGCTTATAGGGGCCTGGGAAGGTTGAGTTGCTTACTGTTTGTACCTTTCAAACTTGGAGGGCCCAATTAGATTCTTCTTTAATTATTATTGTGTCAGTGGAGTCAATAGCTAGTAGATTAACTTATAACTATCCCTGACTCTCCTCCCTCAGTATGTTTGTTATTATATGATATCATTTAGTTGATTCTATTGAGTTGACTATGGAATTAATGACATGTTATAAGGTTGTGCCAGGAATAGGTAAGTACATTTAGATTACCCTCTAACTCTCTATATGAGTATTTAAAGTTCCTTTGATATCAACTTCAGTATTTCATAGATTTAGTGTAAGAAGGGGTACTCGTATTATATTTGGCCCATTTATCTATACTTACATTTGGTACTTTATGATATCTTCTAAATTGTTATTTTCCTTGCATACTCAGTATATTATTTCATACTGACACCTTGACACTAAGGTCACTTCACTCATGCCTGTAGGTCCTGATAGACAGGTAGATAGGCTTCCTCTATAGTGTTCAAGTTCTAGCAGATTGTCTAGCTCTACTTCTTTCAGAGTTGCCATATTTAAAGGTTTGTCAGTCTTTTGCTATAGATAATTGATGGGTAGTTGAGGCCCTGTCCCATCCAAGTATAAAACTCTTAGTGTCTTACAGATAGGGGATTGTATAGTTGGGCACTATCCAACATATTGACCTTGTTACTTCCTTACTATCACCATGACGGCTTTAATGTACTTTGTATATAAAATTTATGATTTTGGGTATCATGGTGACCTCAATGACATATATAGCATTCTGTGGTTATAGATATCATGGTCGAATTATTGGCGCACATAAAGACTTGTATTTTCTATTATAATTTACTGGGTTAGTTGAGATATTTCCTACAGGGTTCTCTACTAGTGGCCTTGCTGCCTAGGGCTTATGATAAGCTAAGATATATTTTTTTTTGTATTTGTTGAGTCTAGATGATATGCTCCAGTAGCATACATGGCTAGTAGGATTGGCTTAAGGTCATATATGGCACTAAGTTCCAGTTGTGTCTCCTGAGGTTGGGGGATGACAAATATGATATCAAAGTAATATCATACCCTAAGAAGTCTGCAATCCGTGTATGGTAGTGTCTTATTTATAAATGGGTTGTGCACCATATTTTATATGCAGGGAGATACATGGCATATATGATTGGCTATATTTCTTTTATCCAGATCATGTGATAAAGCTAAGTCGGGAGGGGTTATTTGTTATTCACCCTCAGATAAGATCACCTAGTAACTATCTATTAAGGTCAAACTCATACTAGGCTAAGAGGCTAAGTAATAGTACTACTATGAAGGCAGCTCTCAATTTATAACCGCTAGTTGCAGTTTTAACTTCTATAGATTGTGTGCTTCAGATATCTCAATCTAGATAATAACCTATGTGGATCCCTTTATATCAAGCTCAAAGATGAGTATTTTGAGATTATAGTATGAGAAGTTTTATGTACATCTTGGTCCTATTGTGTTTTATACCAAATTTTAGAGAATTGTTGTTTGACCAAAGTTAATATGGAATAAAATTAAGGGCTAGACATAGTTAATGTGTATGGAGGTGCCAAAAATATCCAGAGGTATAGTAACAGATGATTGTTCAGGTAAATAGTAATTTTATTTGAAATTTCCTGCATTATACCTCAATAAGTCAAGTTAATATTTACATAAATGTAAAGCTTCTAGATAGGGAATAATTTCCCTAAGAGATAGAAAATCAATCGTGTAAGTGGCAGGAGTACTAGTTGGTTACTGAGTTAAGTCAGTATAAGTTTATATGCAGTATGTGTTTTAAAGTTAATTGGTGTATATGTTTCTTTCTTTACAATTTAGCTGATGTATATTACTTGCTTTATAGATTTTTAGTTGCATGTTATTTTCTCTTTTTATGTATCGGCTCTCGTAAGATGTTGATATAATGAGTAAACTGATCGATCATAGAAAGCATGCTACATCAAGGAAATTAAGTATGTGCTGGATATTTTATGTGCTACATGATGACTTGCATGTTAGATAAATACTATTGATTGAGTCATGAAATAATTTATAATTACAAAGGTTGTAGAGGTAACCAGATTAAGTCATTAAAGGGTATAAAGGCATGTATTCTGATTTGTGTACTTCCAAAAGCATTCGTGTTGCATAGCTTATGTCCTAAGTGTACAAATGTCCTCGTATTTGCTATCAGCATGTTAACTTGCTAGATATACACCCTTGGGGGAGGGGGCCATTTACTTGCAATTGATTGCGTCATGAGTCCCCTGGTAGGAGGGTCTGTGCTATATTCTTCAGTGATTATATGCTAGTATGTCGTGAAGAGAAGGAACGATTACCATGGAATCTTTGTTGCATAAAATTTCTAATTCTTTTAGAAAGAACACGTAGTTACGCTATGTGTTTTGCACCCCCTTTTATTAATAAAATTTATATTACATAAACATGTTTGTCATAAGTCAGATGTATAGAAAAAAAAAATTTCATAATACATATCAACCTATGTAGGGAATGACAAAAAAATTTGACTGAAGAGTAAAATAGCTCTATGAGCACTTTGTAGTTTGCAAGGGCATAATATGCCTATGTGGACAAGCCACCAAAAATCTATATGTGAACATGCCATGGTGCATCATTGGGAAAATTGTATATACATCACAGGCTACATGACATAGGGTTATATATGCTATTGTATTCCTAAGCTTATTCGCATGTCTCCTAAGTACCATTTAAAGGTCAAGGATTTATGAAATTATCTATGCTATGGGTTTCCTATTTTGCAACTTTTAAGCTACATGAAACACTAGTGCTTGCTACTTGCTTATAATAATCTTGCTTACATGTTACATGGAGTGCAAATACATGTGTGTTCTCAAACACTGCAGTAATATTCCTCATGGAAGTTCAAGGAAACCTATGTCACAATTGTCTTATTTATTTGTCTGAGCATTGTTTGACTAACTACTCTATACGGCTCTTTATATTCGATTTGACAAGCATGAACTATGTCCTCGATCAATTGCAAGCATGTTGATTTAAGATACATAAGTGTTTGTAAATTCTAATATTAGAAAAGGGAGTCCATAAGGAGATAGTACCTAGGTCGTTAAAGTATTAGTTATTTCATGTTGTTATAGGGGTTGAGTTCCAAATATATCATAAGTTTTGAGTCTTCCCTAGAAAGAAGATTATGAGGGTTACTCTGTAATAGTCTTATGTGGTAGTAAGAGGTTCCTTGTGACACTTGTTTATGTCATGTTAATTGCCTAGGGTCTATTAATTCAATAATCGGGATCTATTTATGTGTGTGTTAGAAGTCATATGTTTGTAGGTTATGGGAAGATTTTCAGTGGGTTATTAATGTTACAGCTCGTAGTCGATATGATATGAGCCCAAAGGTCACAAAGTTAAGCATTATATCTCTTCCAGTTTATATTGTTAGAGCATCTCAGTTTGACTTCTTATATGCTACATGATTAGTTTTTGTAAACACTAGAATATAGTCACTCATAGGATATAGGTTATATGTGATATATTCCAAAAAAAGGCAGTACATGTAGTTTGTCTATTAGATGCACCGTGAATTATTCATATCCTTGATTATTTTCTCTATAAAATTATATGCTCAAACATAGGTTTGTATCAGGAATTAATTGTGCCCATGTCATAAAGTATTTAATTCCCCTTCATGAGTATAACCAGTCATCTGCTTATAGGCCAGATGTTGTATGCCATGCGAATTATGTGCATAGATGGGGAAATTAGCATTTGAGAGTCAAGTATTTTGTTATGCAGTGTTTAGAAATGTACTAATTACTAATTTAAGCATGTATGACTTGTGTGTTGTAATTGTAAATGTGCATGCTATAAGTTGTTACCACCTAAGTGCCCACGAGGCTCTAATGGAGGCCCACGGGCAATACCATTGCTATCGGGGTTTTGTGTTAGATAGCATGATGAATTTTAGATCATAACCTATTTTCCTGCGTTCTACCTCTTTAGAGTTTATAAGTTTTTCTGATGTCATGCAGTTCACAACTCAATTGCATATAGGATTATATGTCTTTGCAGTCTAATTGTGCATGCGACACATGCCTAAGAGCTTACATGATTACTAGTTAAAGGGGCTTCGTTAATAAGTGCATATATATGCAATTATATACCTATGTACTTGATCGATATAAATTCAGAGTGATATGATTACTCGTATGCTAGATACCTTTCGAGGTAGGCCTGCGTAAGTAGGTAGAAGAGGATAAGTTTCCCATTTAAGTTGTTAACCATGTAGTATAATAATTAGGGGCATTCCTGCTTCACTTATTTTGTAGGCATAGATTATATTGCTTTGGGAAGTGCATAGGTCAGATTTAGTTGAATTTTAAAGTTTAGGGAAAGAGGGTAGAGTGGCCCTTATGAATTTAGATATCAAGTATTTTATATGCTTGGTTCAAATGTTTGTTATGACAAGTTGGTTTTGATAGAATATTGTATTGCCCTTTGAGGCATCTGGGCTATACTATTTTGCATTTCAGATTTTTGGGTAGTCTCATTTATAGAGGAGACTCTGCCAAAATTTTGGTAAATTCTTTAGACTTAGCCTTATGAGTTTGACTTACAGTTGAGGATGAACATTTCTAAGGGGGTAAGGATATAACACCCTTCCCATTTGGAATATTTAAATTAACCCATACTTCTAAGGTAAGACTAAACAATATTAGTTATACAGAGCATCCGGACTATTAGTTTTATTTATATAGCCGAGTGATCGTCAGTTGTGCAGAGCCAAGTGATCCTCAACTGTGCAGAGCCGATGAGCCCCTCAATTGCAATAGTTTGTTCAGTTACAGACTATTTAATTATATAGTGTCATCAAAAAGGGTTCCTACACAAGGGCCATTATAGAGCCATGCCGCCAGACCCTTTAGTTACCCAGTTATATATATCACCCTAGAAAGAGAGAACTAGATATGGTTGCCCTAGAAGGCAAGACACAAATTTAGATTGTCTAGAAGGCAAGATACAAAGCTTTTGGGTTTGACATATATACAAATAGTCTATGGACCAAACAGTAGTGCAACCAATCTTTGGACTAGATAGTGAAACATGATGTCCGCACTGTCAGAGGGTTGTGAGTAGAGGTGTGTACATTGATTAGAACCTGCTGAGCTTATGGTGGCCCAAGTAGGTTGAGTTGCTTGTTGTTCATGCCTGTCGAGCTTGTGGAGCCTGGTTATGTTCTTGTTTGATTATTGTTGCGTGAGTGGTGTCAGTATTTATTAGATTATATTATAACTATACTTGACTTTACTCCCTCATTACATTCATTATTATATGATATCAGTTAGTTGATTCTATTGAGTTTACTATGGAATAAATATATGCTATAAGGTTAAGTCAAGAATAGATAATTACATTCAAATTACCCTTTGACTCCCTATATGAGTATTTACAATGCCTTTGATATCAGCCTTGGTGTACTCACATTATCTTTGGTTCCTTGTCTGTATTTACATTTAGTACATTAGAGTATTTGTTCGGCTATTATTCACCTTGCATAGTTAGTACACTATTTCATACTCACTCTCTGAGCCTGAGGGCACTGCACTCATGCCTATAGGCCCTAATTAATAGGTAGATAGGCCTCCCTTATAGTGTTGTGGAGTTCCAGCATATTGTCCAGCTCCACTTTTTTTTTGAGTAGCCAGATTCAGAGGTTTGTCAGTCTTTTATTATAGATAGCTGATGGGTAGGTCTTGACCCTTTCTCTCCAAGTATAGTACTCTTAGAAGCTTGCAGACTGGGGATTGTATAGTTGAGAATTGTCGATCATGTTACTTTTGTACTATCAGTATGACGGCCATGTTGGCCATTGAATATATATATATTTTGTATAATTCTAGATATCATGGTGGTCTTGTTGTCCCGTATAGGGACTTGTATTTTTTGTTATAAATTATTGGGTTAGATGAGATATTTGCTGCAAAATTCTCTTAGCATGGCCTTGCCAATCTAGGGCTTTTGATAAGTCGAGATATACTTGATTGTATTGTTGAGTATAGCTGGTATGCACCAGAAGTGTACATGTTCAATAGGATCAACACAGGGTTAAGTGTGGTACCAAGTGCCAGTTGCGCCTCCCGAGGTTGGGGAATGAAAAATATATTTAATCATATTTTTAATATTAAATAAATTATTATTGGAATCTGAATTAAAGTTTGAATAATTTATTTTTCCTTACAAAAAAAGCTTAATTTTCTGGCAATGTATGAATATTTTGGATTAAGCTAAATATTTTTTTATCAAAATTTCACGAATGTAATGACACTTTAGGTCATTTACACACTTTTGCCTTCTTTGTACTATTAGAGCTTGCATGCAGTGTCCCCAAGTCATTTATGGCTTGTTGGGACCGGTAGTTTGGTGCCCGAGTTGCTTGTTTGGTTTTTATGTTTCCCTATTTTAGAGGTTTAACTTTGGAAATTGTTGACTTCAATCAGCATTCTTTGCTATCGTGCTCGAAATCAAATTCTAACAGTTCTTTTAGTTCCGGAGCGTGGACTTTGGTCTAGTTGGACCTTTGGTCAGGATCCGGGATCTTATCTGCTTGGAATTCTTTCTCATTCTGTGTTTTCAGGCCAATTGTGCTTGTTTGGTTGACTTTGGTCAATATTCAGAGAAGACGACCTCTGAGGGAAATTTCGCCAATGATGTTAGCTCTGGAATATCGAGTTTGGGTTATGTAGTTGGCTGGTTCAGGTCCCAGGTAAGCTGGGCTCATTTTGAATGTTTGGTTTGTTTTAGCTAGTGTTTACTTGGGTCAACATTCCTCCAATATAACCTCGTATGGATGTTTTGTCAATTCCATTGAGTCCTAAACGTCATTTTCACTTTAATAGCATGTTTGGTTTTTTAGTATCGGGTTCTGATTGTTCCCAGAATGCCTCGTAGAGTTTTCAGCTCAGCTAGTTTTCTGCTTCTGGTGGCCTTCAGTGCGATAGTGCCCGGGCAGCGCGACAGTGCTAGCCAGCCGCCCAGCCTTTAGCGGAATCGCTCCCGGCTAGTGCAATAGCACCCAAGCTCCTGGCCACCCTTCAGCGCGATTGCGCTCCTTTAGCGCAATAGCGCTGGCTTGCGCCCAGGCCTATAAATTCTCTTTCTTCATTTTTCCAGCCATTCTTTCAATGTCTCTCCGCTCTAAAATCCATTTCTCTAACTAGAATCTACTCTAAATAGATATAAGCTTTGGGGAATTCTTCAATATATCGATTAGTCTTGCTCTCTCTTCGATTTGGTAAACTTTCTTCTTCCCCAAAGGCTTCTTACCCATGACTTAACCTCCATTGTTGTGTTTCTCAAGCTTGGGTTTTCCCTTGTAGAAGCTTCTCATTTTTGGTTGCATGCTCGTGGGTTCGGAGAATTCACTTCCTAGGCGTGTTCCATCTCTTCGTGGTAAGTAGTTCTTGCTTTGAATTCCGGTTTTATTCTTAAAAATCCATCTTTAATTCCACTCTTGAGCGGGCTGTTTTGTGCCCTTTTGCATGGCCAAATTTCGCACAATTGTGGAGCATGTTCTCTTGGTTTTGTTGTGGTCATCGTGCTTCTTTTCGTTTTTGATTTTGGGTTGTGGGCCCTGCGGACCCCCTTTTGACCCAGCTATAATGATAGCAATATGGGTATCATTAGTCCTATTTTGAAGCGTAGAATATTATAATGATAGTGTTTCACAAATTAGAGCTTCTCGGAGTAGCTCAAGTTTAGACGATGATGTTCCTGCAGCTAGTCGTCGGATGATAAGTAGGTTATGGTTTTCCCTATCTAGACTCTACGTATATAGGCTATAACTACATTAATTAGTATCCTTGGATTGGTTATTTTAGGTTAGTACCCCAGACATCGTCCGTCCTCTTCGGTCCATTTATTACATACATTGATTATAGTATTCGAGGTAGTATTGTTATTTTACCCTTGTGGCCCCATCTGGCCTTTGTATATGCCTCTGTACCATAGACTGTGGGATATTTAGGAATGTCCGCGACTCCCGGACATCGTGAAATTATTTAGGCTTGTTATATGTGTTGTAGAGCTGATTGTGCCTGCGCAGGGCTGGTAGGAATGTTTCTGACCCATTGGACTAATCTATTGTTTGAGCGCATATCATTTATGCAAAGGATTTTCTGCATGTTTTACTACTGATTTGGCTTCGGGCCTACTATAAACAGTTTTCTAAACTTTGCATAACCTCGAGGCCCCATTTTCGATAAAATGATTATAAAAGGGTTTTGGTTCTGATTGTTTTTAAACCTCTTGGAGTAAAGAGGATATTTTGATTATTTCACCACTGGTTTTCATACTGATACTAGGCTAGGCTATGTCGTAGTGCTAGACATGATTTTCTATGGATTTAGACCCGAATACCTGTCGGGCAGCCTGTTTAGGGACTTTGAGACTTGATTACTGATTTAGACCCGGATACACTCCAGACACCCTATATAAGGGTTGTTAAGATCACTACTTTTGTTTTAGACCTGTTTTGATTTCGAGAATGTGTTACGAGATTCTAATTATTGATCTAGATCTGAAAATACTTCGACGGTTGTACTTTGAGATTCGCAGTTTTAGTATGTGGTCTATGAGTAGACCTTCATGGACCTTGCTGATCGAGCCAGGGGCTACGAGCTGAGAGTTCCTAAGAAGGGGTCTACGGTAGACTTGAGGTACTCGGGAGAATTCCTTCCATGGATCCTTCCTCTATTGGGCCTTTTAGGTACTGTAGGAGGTAACATATGACACTACTATCACACTTGGTTCCATCAAATCACACCATCATGCATATTGTATTCAGATTCCACCCTTGTTTACTGTTTGCTCATTGTACGCTCTGGTAGTACAGGCTGTCGGAGGGTTTATTTTCACTTGATTATGTTCCTCGATTGTATGGGAAGCCATTGGGACTGTAGGTAGATATTATTGCTTAACTCATATTATAGAGCTTGTTATGTCCTTCAGTACATGGTAATTTAGCGAGTTCTAGCCTGTAGAGGCTACGATTATTGGATATTTTGATCATTGATGGATTAGTGGGTCCCTTATTGATTTAAGGCACTATTTATGTGGCCTTATGGGTAGTTGTGATCTAGGGAGTTTTATCCTTTATTGTGGTTCTACTAGCTTGAGTATGTTTAGTTGACTCCCTTCTTTCCTTTTTTACTTAAGGTTACTAGTATACCAACATCTTTCAAAACTCTATCTTTATATATATTATTGTTGCAAGGACTCCAGCTGTGTTCTTCTTGCCTTCTCCTCTGTTCTGTGTTATATATATCATTTGTGGCTAGCATAGCATATTTATAATTCTAGTTGACTTCTATCCGTGCTAGTTTCCATGTGCGTTCTCTATTGCTTCAATGACTACTTCTTCATTATCTTATATTTACTAACTTTATATCTTATATGCGCTCAGTCGGCCAATGATTCCTATTGGGTACCCGTTTCTTATCAATTAGTGCTCATACTACACTTCTGCATCTTTATGGTGCAAATATTAGTGTGAGCTTTCATTGTTAATTGCATGGAGACTCGTGTAGCTTTTGGGTATTCGAGACTAGGGTGAGCTCCTGCCGATCGGGGCCTGACCATATCTCATCTCCTGGCACTGTTAATCTTTGTTTATTTGGAGACAGTTGTATTTACTATTTTCTCTTCTTTATTACTTGTATTCTATTGGAAGCTCATGTACTATAGATACCAGGTCTTTGGGTTTGATGTAGTTTCCTTAAGATTATATATTCAGGTTGTTTGCTTCCGCGTTGTCCTTATCTTATATCTGCTTCCGCTTATTTTTTGCTTATTGTGCATTTTGGTTAGGTAATAGCCCATTACTAACCATTCCGGACTATGGGGATTTGGTTGCCTACTAGAGGGTTGTAGGTGCCATCATGACCTGAGAAATCGGGTCGTGACACCTTTATACTTTAACTTCATTTTAAGCTCTTTGGGTTCAATTTTATTGCTTTCTTAATTTGACCAAGAGTACGTGCATTTACGTTAATAAAGTCAATAAGTACCTCTAATTCTCATCAAAACATGGAAATAATTCATGAATAAAGGCTCAATAAGTTGGTCGATTACCAACTTATCAGCTTGCCGCCAACCAAATTGTACATGATCGCAGCGACAAACCTCTAGGGGTTGTCTTGCATAAAAGATATAATATAGAGCGAGATTTTTTTAGTTGGTTTTTTCCTGCCTCTAACTAGGTTAAAAATCAGAAAATAGATTTTCTTGATCCATTTAAACCAAATTTAAATTTATGTCAATTTTCTTAACTTTGGTCAAATTACAACACTAATATACTATAACACCCCACCCATTCGAAATATTTAAATTAACTCATACTTTTAGGATAGGACTAAGAGTGCTTAATATTCTAATTAGGATGTGTTATGAGGTATTCAAATTTCTCAATGGTCGTATGTTAAGTATTGATATCAAGCAAGTTGTGAAACAAAAGTCTGTAAAATGTATCACAAATTACTTTCATAATTTCTCTAAAATTTAGGTTAGATATCTCATAGCTTTTCTCCCTATCTATAAATAATTAGAGGAACCACTACCTATTATATCAAAGGTCTACATGTCTAGTTTCAAACATATTAAACCATTTGCCAATATAACTTCAGAAAATAGAGATATTTGTATTTTCACAAGACTGTACAAGCAGATGTGTAGGGCAGGCCCCTAGGTTGGTGGAGCTTATAGAAACATCTTCTTCATTTTTATTTCAGTAATTTCGTCCAAAAAGCCTGACAAATAAGAGATTTGAGCTCCAAAATATTCCGTGGATCCTACAGTTCTTAGGTCGGAAGCTTCATGGAAGTTTTTCTACGTTATGAGCCCGTTATTGTAGTATAGTTTGTCCCATCAATTTCATGGTGTATATTTGTGGGGGTTATGGCAGTGGAGTTCTACCTGCATAGGGTGTTCATGGAAGCATTTTATGAATGTGTAGCATGTGGTCTGAAGGAATGGGTAAAACTGTGCAAGCCATGTAAATTCATCGAGAAAAGGTATGTTAAAGCTATTCATTCTTCTTGGCATATTTTTGTAGAGCCTAAGTATGATAGAGCTAGTATATTATTATCGAGATACTCGTGGATATAATTGTCGTGTTGACGGCTTGAGTAGTTATATCTATTCCTCATTGGGATTCTTATTCTATAGATAGCAACCTCGTGTTAGACACGACTTAGAAAGTACTTGTATAGGTTGCTTAGAGCTTATTTGTTTACCTTTTGGCTACTTGAGTGTTTGTGACATTGTTAGGATGGAGGTCGTTTGTAGAACATTTGGTACTACAATTGTATTTCTTCAAGACCAAAGTTACATATTGGCCAAATCCTGTGAATCCATCTTGATTTACATTTTGATTGAGTCATGTGATGTTGTTATAGGTGCTCAGTGATACAATAAGTAGTATGTTCAGTTATACACAACCTTTGGACTGTTCAATTATAATCATAGATATAACATGATCCTCAATTTTGTAGAGCCAACATGCCCCTCAGCTATATATAATCTGTTCACATACGGACTATTCAGTTATACAGTGTTGTTAAAAAGGGTTCTTGCACCAAGGGCATTATAGAGACAAGCCTACAGACTATTAAGTTAGCCAATTATACAGATCACCTTAGAAGATGAGACACATATATAGATGGCCTCAAAAGGCGAGACACATATTTAGATTGCTGAGAAAATGAGATATAGAGCCTTTGGGCTAGACAGATATACAAATAGTCTATTGACCAGACATTAGTACATACAATCTTTAAACTAGAGTGTAATACAGATTTCCCACACAACAAGAGAGTTGCCAGTAGGGGTATATAGGATGATTAGAATTTGTTGAGCTTATAGGGGCCTGGGAAGGTTGAGTTGCTTACTGTTTGTACCTTTCAAACTTGGAGGGCCCAATTAGATTCTTCTTTAATTATTATTGTGTCAGTGGAGTCAATAGCTATTAGATTAACTTATAACTATCCCTGACTCTCCTCCCTCAGTACGTTTGTTATTATATGATATCATTTAGTTTATTCTATTGAGTTGACTATGGAAGTAATGACATGTTATAAGGTTGTGTCAGGAATAGGTAAGTACATTTAGATTACCCTCTAACTCTCTATATGAGTATTTAAAGTTCCTTTGATATCAACTTCAGTATTTCATAGATTTAGTGTAAGAAGGGGTACTCGTATTATATTTGGCCCCTTTATCTATACTTACATTTGGTACTTTATGATATCTTCTCAATTGTTATTTTCCTTGCATACTCAGTATATTATTTCATACTGACACCTTGACACTAAGGTCACTTCACTCATGCCTGTAGGTCCTGATAGACAGGTAGATAGGCTTCCTCTATAGTGTTCAAGTTCTAGCAGATTGTCTAGCTCTACTTCTTTCAGAGTTGCCATATTTAGAGGTTTGTCAGTCTTTTGCTATAGATAATTGATGGGTAGTTGAGGCCCTGTCCCATCCAAGTATAAAACTCTTAGTGTCTTACAGATAGGGGATTGTATAGTTGGGCACTATCCAACATATTGACCTTGTTACTTCCTTAATATCACCATGACTGCTTTAATGTACTTTGTATATAAAATTTATGATTTTGGGTATCATGGTGACCTCAATGACATATATAGCATTCTGTGGTTATAGATATCATGGTCGAATTATTGGCCCACATAAAGACTTGTATTTTCTATTATAATTTACTGGGTTAGTTGAGATATTTCCTACAGGGTTCTCTACTAGTGGCCTTGCTGCCTAGGGCTTCTGATAAGCTAAGATATTTTTTTTTTGTATTTGTTGAGTCTAGATGATATGCTCCAGTAGCATACATGGCTAGTAGGATTGGCTTAAGGTCATGTATGGCACTAAGTTCTAGTGGTGTCTCCTGAGGTTGGGGGATGACAAATATGATATCAAAGTAATATCATACCCTAAGAAGTCTGCAATCCGTGTATGGTAGTGTCTTATTTATAAATGGGTTGTGCACCATATTTTATATGCAGGGAGATACGTGGCATATATGATTGGCTATATCTCTTTTATCCAGATCATGTGATAAAGCTAAGTCAGGAGGGGTTATTTGTGATTCACCCTCAGATAAGATCACCTAGTAACTATCTATTAAGGTCAAACTCATACTAGGCTAAGAGGCCAAGTAATAGTACTACTATGAAGGCAGCTCTCAATTTATAACCGCTAGTTGCAGTTTTAACTTCTATAGATTGTGTGCTTCAGATATCTCAATCTAGATAATAACCTATGTGGATCCCTTTATATCAAGCTCAAAGACGAGTATTTTGAGATTATAGTATGAGAAGTTTTATGTACATCTTGGTCCTATTGTGTTTTATACCAAATTTTAGAGAATTGTTGTTTGACCAAAGTTAATATGGAATAAAATTAAGGGCTAGACATAGTTAATGTGTATGGAGGTGCCCAAAATATCTAGAGGTATAGTAACAGATGATTGTTCAGGTAAATAGTAATTATATTTGAAATTTCCTGCATTATACCTTAATAAGTCAAGTTAATATTTACATAAATGTAAAGCTTCTAGATAGGAAATAATTTCCCTAAGAGATAGAAAAACAATCGTGTAAGTGGCAGGAGTACTAGTTGGTTACTTAGTTAAGTCAGTATAAGTTTATATGCAGTATGTGTTTTAAAGTTAATTGGTGTATATGTTTCTTTCTTTACAATTTAGCTGATGTATATTACTTGCTTTATAGATTTTTAGTTGCATGTTATTTTCTCTTTTTATGTATCGGCTCTCGAAAGATGTTGATATAATGAGTAAATTGATCGATCATAGAAAGCATGCTACATCAAGGAAATTAAGTATGTGCTGGATATTTTATGTGCTACATGATGACTTGCATGTTAGATAAATACTATTGATTGAGTCATGAAATAATTTATAACTACAAAGGTTGTAGAGGTAACCAGATTAAGTCATTAAAGGGTATAAAGGCATGTATTCTGATTTGTGTACTTCCAAAAGCATTCGTGTTGCATAGCTTATGTCCTAAGTGTACACATGTCCTCGTATTTGCTATCAGCATGTTAACTTACTAGATATGCATCCTTGGGGGAGGGGGCCATTTACTTGCAATTGATTGCGTCATGAGTCCCCTGGTAGGAGGGTCTGTGCTATATTCTTCAGTGATTATATGCTAGTATGTCGTGAAGAGAAGGAACGATTACCATGGAATCTTTGTTGCATAAAATTTCTAATCCTTTTAGAAAGAACACGTAGTTACGCTATGTGTTTTGCACCCCCTTTTATTAATAAAATTTATATTACATAAACATGTTTGTCATAAGTCAGATGTATAGAAAAAAAAATTCATAATACATATCAACCTATGTAGGGAATGACAAAAAAATTTGACTGAAGAGTAAAATAGCTCTATAAGCACTTTGTAGTTTGCAAGGGCATAATATGCCTATGTGGACAAGCCACCAAAAATCTATATGTGAACATGCCATGGTGCATCATTGGGAAAATTGTATATACATCACAGGCTACATGACATAGGGTTATATATGCTATTGTATTCCTAAGCTTATTCGCATGTCTCCTAAGTACCATTTAAAGGTCAAGGATTTATGAAATTATCTATGCTATGGGTTTCCTATTTTGCAACTTTTAAGCTACATGAAACACTAGTGCTTGCTACTTGCTTATAATAATCTTGCTTACATGTTACATGGAGTGCAAATACATGTGTGTTCTCAAACACTGCAGTAATATTCCTCATGGAAGTTCAAGGAAACCTATGTCACAATTGTCTTATTTATTTGTCTGAGCATTGTTTGACTAACTACTCTATACGGCTCTTTATATTCGATTTGACAAGCATGAACTATGTCCTCGATCAATTGCAAGCATGTTGATTTAAGATACATAAATGTTTGTAAATTCTAATATTAGAAAAGGGAGTCCATAAGGAGATAGTACCTAGGTCGTTAACGTATTATAGTACCTAGGTCGTTAACGTATTAGTTATTTCATGTTGTTATAGGGGTTGAGTTCCAAATATATCATAAGTTTTGAGTCTTCCCTAGAAAGAAGATTATGAGGGTTACTCTGTAATAGTCTTATGTGGTAGTAAGAGGTTCCTTGTGACACTTGTTTATGTCATGTTAATTGCCTAGGGTCTATTAATTCAATAATCGGGATCTATTTATGTGTGTGTTAGAAGTCATATGTTTGTAGGTTATGGGAAGATTTTCAGTGGGTTATTAATGTTACAGCTCGTAGTCGATATGATATGAGCCCAAAGGTCACAAAGTTAAGCATTATATCTCTTCCAGTTTATATTGTTAGAGCATCTCAGTTTGACTTCTTATATGCTACATGATTAGTTTTTGTAAACACTAGAATATAGTCACTCATAGGATATAGGTTATATGTGATATATTCCAAAAAAAGGCAGTACATGTAGTTTGTCTATTAGATGCACCGTGAATTATTCATATCCTTGATTATTTTCTCTATAAAATTATATGCTCAAACATAGGTTTGTATCAGGAATTAATTGTGCCCATGTCATAAAGTATTTAATTCCCCTTCATGAGTATAACCAGTCATCTGCTTATAGGCCAGATGTTGTATGCCATGCGAATTATGTGCATAGATGGGGAAATTAGCATTTGAGAGTCAAGTATTTTGTTATGCAGTGTTTAGAAATGTACTAATTACTAATTTAAGCATGTATGACTTGTGTGTTGTAATTGTAAATGTGCATGCTATAAGTTGTTACCACCTAAGTGCCCACGAGGCTCTAATGGAGGCCCACGGGCAATACCATTGCTATCGGGGTTTTGTGTTAGATAGCATGATGAATTTTAGATCATAACCTATTTTCCTGCGTTCTACCTCTTTAGAGTTTATAAGTTTTTCTGATGTCATGCAGTTCACAACTCAATTGCATATAGGATTATATGTCTTTGCAGTCTAATTGTGCATGCGACACATGCCTAAGAGCTTACATGATTACTAGTTAAAGGGGCTTCGTTAATAAGTGCATATATATGCAATTATATACCTATGTACTTGATCGATATAAATTCAGAGTGATATGATTACTCGTATGCTAGATACCTTTCGAGGTAGGCCTGCGTAAGTAGGTAGAAGAGGATAAGTTTCCCATTTAAGTTGTTAACCATGTAGTATAATAATTAGGGGCATTCCTGCTTCACTTATTTTGTAGGCATAGATTATATTGCTTTGGGAAGTGCATAGGTCAGATTTAGTTGAATTTTAAAGTTTAGGGAAAGAGGGTAGAGTGGCCCTTATGAATTTAGATATCAAGTATTTTATATGCTTGGTTCAAATGTTTGTTATGACAAGTTGGTTTTGATAGAATATTGTATTGCCCTTTGAGGCATCTGGGCTATACTATTTTGCATTTCAGATTTTTGGGTAGTCTCATTTATAGAGGAGACTCTGCCAAAATTTTGGTAAATTCTTTAGACTTAGCCTTATGAGTTTGACTTACAGTTGAGGATGAACATTTCTAAGGGGGTAAGGATATAACACCCTTCCCATTTGGAATATTTAAATTAACCCATACTTCTAAGGTAAGACTAAACAATATTAGTTATACAGAGCATCCGGACTATTAGTTTTATTTATATAGCCGAGTGATCGTCAGTTGTGCAGAGCCAAGTGATCCTCAACTGTGCAGAGCCGATGAGCCCCTCAATTGCAATAGTTTGTTCAGTTACAGACTATTTAATTATATAGTGTCATCAAAAAGGGTTCTTACACAAGGGGCATTATAGAGCCATGCCGCCAGACCCTTTAGTTACCCAGTTATATATATCACCCTAGAAAGAGAGAACTAGATACGGTTGCCCTAGAAGGCAAGACACAAATTTAGATTGTCTAGAAGGCAAGATACAAAGCTTTTGGGTTTGACATATATACAAATAGTCTATGGACCAAACAGTAGTGCAACCAATCTTTGGACTAGATAGTGAAACATGATGTCCGCACTGTCAGAGGGTTGTGAGTAGAGGTGTGTACATTGATTAGAACCTGCTGAGCTTATGGTGGCCCAAGTAGGTTGAGTTGCTTGTTGTTCATGCCTGTCGAGCTTGTGGAGCCTGGTTATGTTCTTGTTTGATTATTGTTGCGTGAGTGGTGTCAGTATTTATTAGATTATATTATAACTATACTTGACTTTACTCCCTCATTACATTCATTATTATATGATATCAGTTAGTTGATTCTATTGAGTTTACTATGGAATAAATATATGCTATAAGGTTAAGTCAAGAATAGATAATTACATTCAAATTACCCTTTGACTCCCTATATGAGTATTTACAATGCCTTTGATATCAGCCTTGGTGTACTCACATTATCTTTGGTTCCTTGTCTGTATTTATATTTAGTACATTAGAGTATTTGTTCGGCTATTATTCACCTTGCATAGTTAGTACACTATTTCATACTCACTCTCTGAGCCTGAGGGCACTGCACTCATGCCTATAGGCCCTAATTAATAGGTAGATAGGCCTCCCTTATAGTGTTGTGGAGTTCCAGCATATTGTCCAGCTCCACTTTTTTTTTGAGTAGCCAGATTCAGAGGTTTGTCAGTCTTTTATTATAGATAGCTGATGGGTAGGTCTTGACCCTTTCTCTCCAAGTATAGTACTCTTAGAAGCTTGCAGACTGGGGATTGTATAGTTGAGAATTGTCGATCATGTTACTTTTGTACTATTAGTATGACGGCCATGTTGGCCATTGAATATATATATATTTTGTATAATTCTAGATATCATGGTGGTCTTGTTGTCCCGTATAGGGACTTGTATTTTTTGTTATAAATTATTGGGTTAGATGAGATATTTGCTGCAAAATTCTCTTAGCATGGCCTTGCCAATCTAGGGCTTTTGATAAGTCGAGATATACTTGATTGTATTGTTGAGTATAGCTGGTATGCACCAGAAGTGTACATGTTCAATAGGATCAACACAGGGTTAAGTGTGGTACCAAGTGCCAGTTGCGCCTCCCGAGGTTGGGGAATGAAAAATATATTTAATCATATTTTTAATATTAAATAAATTATTATTGGAATCTGAATTAAAGTTTGAATAATTTATTTTTCCTTACAAAAAAAGCTTAATTTTCTGGCAATGTATGAATATTTTGGATTAAGCTAAATATTTTTTTATCAAAATTTCACGAATGTAATGACACTTTAGGTCATTTACACACTTTTGCCTTCTTTGTACTATTAGAGCTTGCATGCAGTGTCCCCAAGTCATTTATGGCTTGTTGGGACCGGTAGTTTGGTGCCCGAGTTGCTTGTTTGGTTTTTATGTTTCCCTATTTTAGAGGTTTAACTTTGGAAATTGTTGACTTCAATCAGCATTCTTTGCTATCGTGCTCGAAATCAAATTCTAACAGTTCTTTTAGTTCCGGAGCGTGGACTTTGGTCTAGTTGGACCTTTGGTCAGGATCCGGGATCTTATCTGCTTGGAATTCTTTCTCATTCTGTGTTTTCAGGCCAATTGTGCTTGTTTGGTTGACTTTGGTCAATATTCAGAGAAGACGACCTCTGAGGGAAATTTCGCCAATGATGTTAGCTCTGGAATATCGAGTTTGGGTTATGTAGTTGGCTGGTTCAGGTCCCAGGTAACCTGGGCTCATTTTGAATATTTGGTTTGTTTTAGCTAGTATTTACTTGGGTCAACATTCCTCCAATATAACCTCGTATGGATGTTTTGTCAATTCCATTGAGTCCTAAACGTCATTTTCACTTTAATAGCATGTTTGGTTTTTTAGTATCGGGTTCTGATTGTTCCCAGAATGCCTCATAGAGTTTTCAGCTCAGCTAGTTTTCTGCTTCTGGTGGCCTTCAGTGCGATAGTGCCCGGGCAGCGCGACAGTGCTAGCCAGGCGCCCAGCCTTTAGCGGAATCGCTCCCGGCTAGTGCAATAGCGCCCAAGCTCCTGGCCACCCTTCAGCGCGATTGCGCTCCTTTAGCGCGATAGCGCTGGCTTGCGCCCAGGCCTATAAATTCTCTTTCTTCATTTTTCCAGCCATTCTTTCAATGTCTCTCCGCTCTAAAATCCATTTCTCTAACTAGAATCTACTCTAAATAGATATAAGCTTTGGGGAATTCTTCAATATATCGATTAGTCTTGCTCTCTCTTCGATTTGGTAAACTTTCTTCTTCCCCAAAGGCTTCTTACCCATGACTTAACCTCCATTGTTGTGTTTCTCAAGCTTGGGTTTTCCCTTGTAGAAGCTTCTCATTTTTGGTTGCATGCTCGTGGGTTCGGAGAATTCACTTCCTAGGCGTGTTCCATCTCTTCGTGGTAAGTAGTTCTTGCTTTGAATTCCGGTTTTATTCTTAAAAATCCATCTTTAATTCCACTCTTGAGCGGGCTGTTTTGTGCCCTTTTGCATGGCCAAATTTCGCACAATTGTGGAGCATGTTCTCTTGGTTTTGTTGTGGTCATCGTGCTTCTTTTCGTTTTTGATTTTGGGTTGTGGGCCCTGCGGACCCCCTTTTGACCCAGCTATAATGATAGCAATATGGGTATCATTAGTCCTATTTTGAAGCGTAGAATATTATAATGATAGTGTTTCACAAATTAGAGCTTCTCGGAGTAGCTCAAGTTTAGACGATGATGTTCCTGCAGCTAGTCGTCGGATGATAAGTAGGTTATGGTTTTCCCTATCTAGACTCTACGTATATAGGCTATAACTACATTAATTAGTATCCTTGGATTGGTTATTTTAGGTTAGTACCCCAGACATCGTCCGTCCTCTTCGGTCCATTTATTACATACATTGATTATAGTATTCGAGGTAGTATTGTTATTTTACCCTTGTGGCCCCATCTGGCCTTTGTATATGCCTCTGTACCATAGACTGTGGGATATTTAGGAATGTCCGCGACTCCCGGACATCGTGAAATTATTTAGGCTTGTTATATGTGTTGTAGAGCTGATTGTGCCTGCGCAGGGCCGGTAGGAATGTTTCTGACCCATTGGACTAATCTATTGTTTGAGCGCATATCATTTATGCAAAGGATTTTTTGCATGTTTTACTACTGATTTGGCTTCGGGCCTACTATAAACAGTTTTCTAAACTTTGCATAACCTCGAGGCCCCATTTTCGATAAAATGATTATAAAAGGGTTTTGGTTCTGATTGTTTTTAAACCTCTTGGAGTAAAGAGGATATTTTGATTATTTCACCACTGGTTTTCATACTGATACTAGGCTAGGCTATGTCGTAGTGCTAGACATGATTTTCTATGGATTTAGACCCGAATACCTGTCGGGCAGCCTGTTTAGGGACTTTGAGACTTGATTACTGATTTAGACCCGGATACACTCCAGACACCCTATATAAGGGTTGTTAAGATCACTACTTTTGTTTTAGACCTGTTTTGATTTCGAGAATGTGTTACGAGATTCTAATTATTGATCTAGATCTGAAAATACTTCGACGGTTGTACTTTGAGATTCGCAGTTTTAGTATGTGGTCTATGAGTAGACCTTCATGGACCTTGCTGATCGAGCCAGGGGCTACGAGCTGAGAGTTCCTAAGAAGGGGTCTACGGTAGACTTGAGGTACTCGGGAGAATTCCTTCCATGGATCCTTCCTCTATTGGGCCTTTTAGGTACTGTAGGAGGTAACATATGACACTACTATCACACTTGGTTCCATCAAATCACACCATCATGCATATTGTATTCAGATTCCACCCTTGTTTACTGTTTGCTCATTGTACGCTCTGGTAGTACAGGCTGTCGGAGGGTTTATTTTCACTTGATTATGTTCCTCGATTGTATGGGAAGCCATTGGGACTGTAGGTAGATATTATTGCTTAACTCATATTATAGAGCTTGTTATGTCCTTCAGTACATGGTAATTTAGCGAGTTCTAGCCTGTAGAGGCTACGATTATTGGATATTTTGATCATTGATGGATTAGTGGGTCCCTTATTGATTTAAGGCACTATTTATGTGGCCTTATGGGTAGTTGTGATCTAGGGAGTTTTATCCTTTATTGTGGTTCTACTAGCTTGAGTATGTTTAGTTGACTCCCTTCTTTCCTTTTTTACTTAAGGTTACTAGTATACCAACATCTTTCAAAACTCTATCTTTATATATATTATTGTTGCAAGGACTCCAGCTGTGTTCTTCTTGCCTTCTCCTCTGTTCTGTGTTATATATATCATTTGTGGCTAGCATAGCATATTTATAATTCTAGTTGACTTCTATCCGTGCTAGTTTCCATGTGCGTTCTCTATTGCTTCAATGACTACTTCTTCATTATCTTATATTTACTAACTTTATATCTTATATGCGCTCAGTCGGCCAATGATTCCTATTGGGTACCCGTTTCTTATCAATTAGTGCTCATACTACACTTCTGCATCTTTATGGTGCAAATATTAGTGTGAGCTTTCATTGTTAATTGCATGGAGACTCGTGTAGCTTTTGGGTATTCGAGACTAGGGTGAGCTCCTGCCGATCGGGGCCTGACCATATCTCATCTCCTGGCACTGTTAATCTTTGTTTATTTGGAGACAGTTGTATTTACTATTTTCTCTTCTTTATTACTTGTATTCTATTGGAAGCTCATGTACTATAGATACCAGGTCTTTGGGTTTGATGTAGTTTCCTTAAGATTATATATTCAGGTTGTTTGCTTCCGCGTTGTCCTTATCTTATATCTGCTTCCGCTTATTTTTTGCTTATTGTGCATTTTGGTTAGGTAATAGCCCATTACTAACCATTCCGGACTATGGGGATTTGGTTGCCTACTAGAGGGTTGTAGGTGCCATCATGACCTGAGAAATCGGGTCGTGACACCTTTATACTTTAACTTCATTTTAAGCTCTTTGGGTTCAATTTTATTGCTTTCTTAATTTGACCAAGAGTACGTGCATTTACGTTAATAAAGTCAATAAGTACCTCTAATTCTCATCAAAACATGGAAATAATTCATGAATAAAGGCTCAATAAGTTGGTCGATTACCAACTTATCAGCTTGCCGCCAACCAAATTGTACATGATCGCAGCGACAAACCTCTAGGGGTTGTCTTGCATAAAAGATATAATATAGAGCGAGATTTTTTTAGTTGGTTTTTTCCTGCCTCTAACTAGGTTAAAAATCAGAAAATAGATTTTCTTGATCCATTTAAACCAAATTTAAATTTATGTCAATTTTCTTAACTTTGGTCAAATTACAACACTAATATACTATAACACCCCACCCATTCGAAATATTTAAATTAACTCATACTTTTAGGATAGGACTAAGAGTGCTTAATATTCTAATTAGGATGTGTTATGAGGTATTCAAATTTCTCAATGGTCGTATGTTAAGTATTGATATCAAGCAAGTTGTGAAACAAAAGTCTGTAAAATGTATCACAAATTACTTTCATAATTTCTCTAAAATTTAGGTTAGATATCTCATAGCTTTTCTCCCTATCTATAAATAATTAGAGGAACCACTACCTATTATATCAAAGGTCTACATGTCTAGTTTCAAACATATTAAACCATTTGCCAATATAACTTCAGAAAATAGAGATATTTGTATTTTCACAAGAGTGTACAAGCAGATGTGTAGGGCAGGCCCCTAGGTTGGTGGAGCTTATAGAAACATCTTCTTCATTTTTATTTCAGTAATTTCGTCCAAAAAGCCTGTCAAATGAGAGATTTGAGCTCCAAAATATTCCGTGGATCCTACAGTTCTTAGGTCGGAAGCTTCATGGAGGTTTTTCTACGTTATGAGCCCGTTATTGTAGTATAGTTTGTCCCATCAATTTCATAGTGTATATTTGTGGGGGTTATGGCAGTGGAGTTCTACCTGCATAGGGTGTTCATGGAAGCATTTTATGAATGTGTAGCATGTGGTCTGAAGGAATGGGTAAAACTGCGCAAGCCATGTAAATTCATCGAGAAAAGGTATGTTAAAGCTATTCATTCTTCTTGGCATATTTTTGTAGAGCCTAAGTATGATAGGGCTAGTATATTATTATCGAGATACTCGTGGATATAATTGTCGTGTTGACGGCTTGAGTAGTTATATCTATTCCTCATTGGGATTCTTATTCTATAGATAGCAACCTCGTGTTAGACACGACTTAGAAAGTACTTGTATAGGTTGCTTAGAGCTTATTTGTTTACCTTTTGGCTACTTGAGTGTTTGTGACATTGTTAGGATGGAGGTCGTTTGTAGAACATTTGGTACTACAATTGTATTTCTTCAAGACCAAAGTTACATATTGGCCAAATCCTGTGAATCCATCTTGATTTACATTTCGATTGAGTCATGTGATGTTGTTATAGGTGCTCAGTGATACAATAAGTAGTATGTTCAGTTATACACAACCTTTGGACTGTTCAATTATAATCATAGATATAACATGATCCTCAATTTTGTAGAGCCAACATGCCCCTCAGCTATATATAATCTGTTCACATACGGACTATTCAGTTATACAGTGTTGTTAAAAAGGGTTCTTGCACCAAGGGCATTATAGAGACAAGCCTACAGACTATTAAGTTAGCCAATTATACAGATCACCTTAGAAGATGAGACACATATATAGATGGCCTCAAAAGGCGAGACACATATTTAGATTGCTGAGAAAATGAGATATAGAGCCTTTGGGCTAGACAGATATACAAATAGTCTATTGACCAGACATTAGTACATACAATCTTTAAACTAGAGTGTAATACAGATTTCCCACACAACAAGAGAGTTGCCAGTAGGGGTATATAGGATGATTAGAATTTGTTGAGCTTATAGGGGCCTGGGAAGGTTGAGTTGCTTACTGTTTGTACCTTTCAAACTTGGAGGGCCCAATTAGATTCTTCTTTAATTATTATTGTGTCAGTGGAGTCAATAGCTATTAGATTAACTTATAACTATCCCTGACTCTCCTCCCTCAGTACGTTTGTTATTATATGATATCATTTAGTTTATTCTATTGAGTTGACTATGGAAGTAATGACATGTTATAAGGTTGTGTCAGGAATAGGTAAGTACATTTAGATTATCCTCTAACTATCTATATGAGTATTTAAAGTTCCTTTGATATCAACTTCAGTATTTCATAGATTTAGTGTAAGAAGGGGTACTCGTATTATATTTGGCCCCTTTATCTATACTTACATTTGGTACTTTATGATATCTTCTCAATTGTTATTTTCCTTGCATACTCAGTATATTATTTCATACTGACACCTTGACACTAAGGTCACTTCACTCATGCCTGTAGGTCCTGATAGACAGGTAGATAGGCTTCCTCTATATTGTTCAAGTTCTAGCAGATTGTCTAGCTCTACTTCTTTCAGAGTTGCCATATTTAGAGGTTTGTCAGTCTTTTGCTATAGATAATTGATGGGTAGTTGAGGCCCTGTCCCATCCAAGTATAAAACTCTTAGTGTCTTACAGATAGGGGATTGTATAGTTGGGCACTATCCAACATATTGACCTTGTTACTTCCTTAATATCACCATGACTGCTTTAATGTACTTTGTATATAAAATTTATGATTTTGGGTATCATGGTGACCTCAATGACATATATAGCATTCTGTGGTTATAGATATCATGGTAGAATTATTGGCCCACATAAAGACTTGTATTTTCTATTATAATTTACTGGGTTAGTTGAGATATTTCCTACAGGGTTCTCTACTAGTGGCCTTGCTGCCTAGGGCTTCTGATAAGCTAAGATATTTTTTTTTTGTATTTGTTGAGTCTAGATGATATGCTCCAGTAGCATACATGGCTAGTAGGATTGGCTTAAGGTCATGTATGGCACTAAGTTCCAGTGGTGTCTCCTGAGGTTGGGGGATGACAAATATGATATCAAAGTAATATCATACCCTAAGAAGTCTGCAATCCGTGTATGGTAGTGTCTTATTTATAAATGGGTTGTGCACCATATTTTATATGCAGGGAGATACGTGGCATATATGATTGGCTATATCTCTTTTATCCAGATCATGTGATAAAGCTAAGTCAGGAGGGGTTATTTGTGATTCACCCTCAGATAAGATCACCTAGTAACTATCTATTAAGGTCAAACTCATACTAGGCTAAGAGGCCAAGTAATAGTACTACTATGAAGGCAGCTCTCAATTTATAACCGCTAGTTGCAGTTTTAACTTCTATAGATTGTGTGCTTCAGATATCTCAATCTAGATAATAACCTATGTGGATCCCTTTATATCAAGCTCAAAGACGAGTATTTTGAGATTATAGTATGAGAAGTTTTATGTACATCTTGGTCCTATTGTGTTTTATACCAAATTTTAGAGAATTGTTGTTTGACCAAAGTTAATATGGAATAAAATTAAGGGCTAGACATAGTTAATGTGTATGGAGGTGCCCAAAATATCTAGAGGTATAGTAACAGATGATTGTTCAGGTAAATAGTAATTATATTTGAAATTTCCTGCATTATACCTTAATAAGTCAAGTTAATATTTACATAAATGTAAAGCTTCTAGATAGGAAATAATTTCCCTAAGAGATAGAAAAACAATCGTGTAAGTGGCAGGAGTACTAGTTGGTTACTTAGTTAAGTCAGTATAAGTTTATATGCAGTATGTGTTTTAAAGTTAATTGGTGTATATGTTTCTTTCTTTACAATTTAGCTGATGTATATTACTTGCTTTATAGATTTTTAGTTGCATGTTATTTTCTCTTTTTATGTATCGGCTCTCGAAAGATGTTGATATAATGAGTAAATTGATCGATCATAGAAAGCATGCTACATCAAGGAAATTAAGTATGTGCTGGATATTTTATGTGCTACATGATGACTTGCATGTTAGATAAATACTATTGATTGAGTCATGAAATAATTTATAACTACAAAGGTTGTAGAGGTAACCAGATTAAGTCATTAAAGGGTATAAAGGCATGTATTCTGATTTGTGTACTTCCAAAAGCATTCGTGTTGCATAGCTTATGTCCTAAGTGTACACATGTCCTCGTATTTGCTATCAGCATGTTAACTTGCTAGATATGCATCCTTGGGGGAGGGGGCCATTTACTTGCAATTGATTGCGTCATGAGTCCCCTGGTAGGAGGGTCTGTGCTATATTCTTCAGTGATTATATGCTAGTATGTCGTGAAGAGAAGGAACGATTACCATGGAATCTTTGTTGCATAAAATTTCTAATCCTTTTAGAAAGAACATGTAGTTACGCTATGTGTTTTGCACCCCCTTTTATTAATAAAATTTATATTACATAAACATGTTTGTCATAAGTCAGATGTATAGAAAAAAAAAATTTCATAATACATATCAACCTATGTAGGGAATGACAAAAAAATTTGACTGAAGAGTAAAATAGCTCTATGAGCACTTTGTAGTTTGCAAGGGCATAATATGCCTATGTGGACAAGCCACCAAAAATCTATATGTGAACATGCCATGGTGCATCATTGGGAAAATTGTATATACATCACAGGCTACATGACATAGGGTTATATATGCTATTGTATTCCTAAGCTTATTCGCATGTCTCCTAAGTACCATTTAAAGGTCAAGGATTTATGAAATTATCTATGCTATGGGTTTCCTATTTTGCAACTTTTAAGCTACATGAAACACTAGTGCTTGCTACTTGCTTATAATAATCTTGCTTACATGTTACATGGAGTGCAAATACATGTGTGTTCTCAAACACTGCAGTAATATTCCTCATGGAAGTTCAAGGAAACCTATGTCACAATTGTCTTATTTATTTGTCTGAGCATTGTTTGACTAACTACTCTATACGGCTCTTTATATTCGATTTGACAAGCATGAACTATGTCCTCGATCAATTGCAAGCATGTTGATTTAAGATACATAAGTGTTTGTAAATTCTAATATTAGAAAAGGGAGTCCATAAGGAGATAGTACCTAGGTCGTTAAAGTATTAGTTATTTCATGTTGTTATAGGGGTTGAGTTCCAAATATATCATAAGTTTTGAGTCTTCCCTAGAAAGAAGATTATGAGGGTTACTCTGTAATAGTCTTATGTGGTAGTAAGAGGTTCCTTGTGACACTTGTTTATGTCATGTTAATTGCCTAGGGTCTATTAATTCAATAATCGGGATCTATTTATGTGTGTGTTAGAAGTCATATGTTTGTAGGTTATGGGAAGATTTTCAGTGGGTTATTAATGTTACAGCTCGTAGTCGATATGATATGAGCCCAAAGGTCACAAAGTTAAGCATTATATCTCTTCCAGTTTATATTGTTAGAGCATCTCAGTTTGACTTCTTATATGCTACATGATTAGTTTTTGTAAACACTAGAATATAGTCACTCATAGGATGTAGGTTATATGTGATATATTCCAAAAAAAGGCAGTACATGTAGTTTGTCTATTAGATGCATCGTGAATTATTCATATCCTTGATTATTTTCTCTATAAAATTATATGCTCAAACATAGGTTTGTATCAGGAATTAATTGTGCCCATGTCATAAAGTATTTAATTCCCCTTCATGAGTATAACCAGTCATCTGCTTATAGGCCAGATGTTGTATGCCATGCGAATTATGTGCATAGATGGGGAAATTAGCATTTGAGAGTCAAGTATTTTGTTATGCAGTGTTTAGAAATGTACTAATTACTAATTTAAGCATGTATGACTTGTGTATTGTAATTGTAAATGTGCATGCTATAAGTTGTTACCACCTAAGTGCCCACGAGGCTCTAATGGAGGCCCACGGGCAATACCATTGCTATCGGGGTTTTGTGTTAGATAGCATGATGAATTTTAGATCATAACCTATTTTCCTGCGTTCTACCTCTTTAGAGTTTATAAGTTTTTCTGATGTCATGCAGTTCACAACTCAATTGCATATAGGATTATATGTCTTTGCAGTCTAATTGTGCATGCGACACATGCCTAAGAGCTTACATGATTACTAGTTAAAGGGGCTTCGTTAATAAGTGCATATATATGCAATTATATACCTATGTACTTGATCGATATAAATTCAGAGTGATATGATTACTCGTATGCTAGATACCTTTCGAGGTAGGCCTGCGTAAGTAGGTAGAAGAGGATAAGTTTCCCATTTAAGTTGTTAACCATGTAGTATAATAATTAGGGGCATTCCTGCTTCACTTATTTTGTAGGCATAGATTATATTGCTTTGGGAAGTGCATAGGTCAGATTTAGTTGAATTTTAAAGTTTAGGGAAAGAGGGTAGAGTGGCCCTTATGAATTTAGATATCAAGTATTTTATATGCTTGGTTCAAATGTTTGTTATGACAAGTTGGTTTTGATAGAATATTGTATTGCCCTTTGAGGCATCTGGGCTATACTATTTTGCATTTCAGATTTTTGGGTAGTCTCATTTATAGAGGAGACTCTGCCAAAATTTTGGTAAATTCTTTAGACTTAGCCTTATGAGTTTGACTTACAGTTGAGGATGAACATTTCTAAGGGGGTAAGGATATAACACCCTTCCCATTTGGAATATTTAAATTAACCCATACTTCTAAGGTAAGACTAAACAATATTAGTTATACAGAGCATCCGGACTATTAGTTTTATTTATATAGCCGAGTGATCATCAGTTGTGCAGAGCCAAGTGATCCTCAACTGTGCAGAGCCGATGAGCCCCTCAATTGCAATAGTTTGTTCAGTTACAGACTATTTAATTATATAGTGTCATCAAAAAGGGTTCTTACACAAGGGGCATTATAGAGCCATGCCGCCAGACCTTTTAGTAGCCAGTTATATATATCACCCTAGAAGGAGAGAACTAGATACGGTTGCCTTAGAAGGCAAGATACAAATTTAGATTGCCTAGAAGGCAAGATACAAAGCTTTTGGGTTTGACATATATACAAATAGTCTATCGACCAAACAATAGTGCAACCAATCTTTGGACTAGATAGTGAAACATGATGTCCGCACTGTCAGAGGGTTGTGAGTAGAGGTGTGTACATTGATTAGAACCTGTTGAGCTTATGGTGGCCCAAGTAGGTTGAGTTGCATGTTGTTCATGCCTGTCGAGCTTGTGGAGCCTGGTTATGTTCTTGTTTGATTATTGTTGCGTGAGTGGTGTCAGTATTTATTAGATTATATTATAACTATACTTGACTTTACTCCCTCATTACATTCATTATTATATGATATCAGTTAGTTGATTCTATTGAGTTTACTATGGAATAAATATATGCTATAAGGTTAAGTCAAGAATAGATAATTACATTCAAATTACCCTTTGACTCCCTATATGAGTATTTACAATGCCTTTGATATCAGCCTTGGTGTACTCACATTATCTTTGGTTCCTTGTCTGTATTTACATTTAGTACATTATAGTATTTGTTCGGTTATTATTCACCTTGCATAGTTAGTACACTATTTCATACTCACTCTCTGAGCCTGAGGGCACTGCACTCATGCCTATAGGCCCTAATTAATATGTAGATAGGCCTCCCTTATAGTGTTGTGGAGTTCCAGCATATTGTCCAGCTCCACTTTTTTTTTGAGTAGCCAGATTCAGAGGTTTGTCAGTCTTTTATTATAGATAGCTGATGGGTAGGTCTTGACCCTTTCTCTCCAAGTATAGTACTCTTAGAAGCTTGCAGACTGGGGATTGTATAGTTGAGAATTATCGATCATGTTACTTTTGTACTATCAGTATGACGGCCATGTTGGCCATTGAATATATATATATATTTTGTATAATTCTAGATATCATGGTGGTCTTGTTGTCCCATATAGGGACTTGTATTTTTTGTTATAAATTATTGGGTTAGATGAGATATTTGCTGCAAAATTCTCTTAGCATGGCCTTGCCAACCTAGGGCTTTTGATAAGTCGAGATATACTTGATTGTATTGTTGAGTATAGCTGGTATGCGCCAGAAGTGTACATGTTCAGTAGGATCAACACAGGGTTAAGTGTGGTACCAAGTGCCAGTTGCGCCTCCCGAGGTTGGGGAATGAAAAATATATTTAATCATATTTATAATATTAAATAAATTATTATTGAAATCTGAATTAAAGTTTGAATAATTTATTTTTCCTCACAAAAAAAGCTTAATTTTCTGGCAATGTATGAATATTTTGGATTAAGCTAAATATTTTTTTATCAAAATTTCACGAATGTAATGACACTTTCGGTCATTTACACACTTTTGCCTTCTTTTTACTATTAGAGCTTGCATGTAGTGTCCCCAAGTCATTTATGGCTTGTTGAGACCGGTAGTTTGGTGCCCGAGCTGCTTGTTTGGTTTTTATGTTTCCCTATTTTAGAGGTTTAACTTTGGAAATTGTTGACTTCAATCAGCATTCTTTGCTATCATGCTCGAAATCAAATTCTAACAGTTCTTTTAGTTCCGGAGCGTGGACTTTGGTCTAGTTGGACCTTTGGTCAGGATCCGGGATCTTATCAGCTTGAAATTCTTTCTCATTCTATGTTTTCAGGCCAATTGTGCTTGTTTGGTTGACTTTGGTCAATATTCAGAGAAGATGAACTCTGAGGGAAATTTCGCCAATGATGTTAGCTCTGGAATATCGAGTTTGGGTTATGTAGTTGGTTGGTTCAGGTCCCAGGTAAGCTCATTTTTAATGTTTGGTTTGTTTTAGCTAGTGTTTACTTGGGTCAACATTCCTCCAAAATGACCTCGTATGGATGTTTTGTCAATTCCATTGAGTCCTAAACGTCATTTCCACTTTAATAGCATGTTTGGTTTTTTAGTATCGGGTTCTGATTGTTCCCAGAATGCCTCGTAGAGTTTTCAGCTCAGCTGGTTTTCTGCTTCTGGTGGCCTTCAGTGCGATAGTGCCCAGGCAGCGCTACAAGGCTAGCCAGCCGCCCAGCCTTTAGCAGAATCGCGCCCGGCTAGTGCAATAGCGCCCAAGCTCCTGGCCACCCTTCAGCGCGATAGCGCTGGCTTGCGCCCAGGCCTATAAATTCTCTTTCTTCATTTTTCCAGCCATTCTTTCAATGTCTCTCCGCTCTAAAATCCATTTCTCTAACTAGAATCTACTCTAAATAGATATAAGCTTTGGGGAATTCTTCAATATATCGATTAGTCTTGCTCTCTCTTCGATTTGGTAAGCTTTCTTCTTCCCCAAAGGCTTCTTACCCATGACTTAACCTCCATTGTTGTGTTTCTCAAGCTTGGGTTTTGCCTTGTAGAAGCTTCTCATTTTTGGTTGCATGCTCGTGGGTTCAGAGAATTCACTTCCTAGGCGTGTTCCATCTCTTCGTGGTAAGTAGTTCTTGCTTTGAATTCCGGTTTTATTCTTAAAAATCCATCTTTAATTCCACTCTTGAGCGGGCTGTTTTATGCCCTTTTTCATGGCCAAATTTCGCACAATTGTGGAGCCTGTTCTCTTGGTTTTGTTGTGGTCATCGTGCTTCTTTTCATTTTTTATTTTGGGTTGTGGGCCCTGCGGACCCCCTTTTGACCCAAATTTTGACCCAGCTATAATGATAGCAATATGGGTATCATTCGTCCTATTTTGAAGCGTAGAATATTATATTGATAGTGTTTCACAAATTAGAGCTTCTCGGAGTAGCTCAAATTTAGACGATGATGTTCCTGCAGCTAGTCGTCGGATGATAAGTAGGTTATGGTTTTCCCTATCTAGACTCTGCGTATATAGGCTATAACTGCATTAATTAGTATCCTTGGATTGGTTATTTTAGGTTAGTACCCCAGACCTCGTCCGTCCTCTTCGGTCCATTTATTACATACATTGATTATAGTATTCGAGGTAGTATTGTTATTTTACCCTTGTGGCCCCATCTGGCCTTTGTATATGCCTCTGTACCATAGACTGTGGGATATTCAGGAATGTCCGCGACTCCTGGACATCGTGAAATTATTTAGGCTTGTTATATGTGTTGTAGTGCTGATTGTGCCTGCGCAGGGCCGGTAGGAATGTTTCTGACCCATTGGACTAATCTATTGTTTGAGCGCATATCATTTATGCAAAGGATTTTCTGCATGTTTTACTACTGATTTGGCTTCGGGCCTACTATAAACAGTTTTCTAAATTTTGCATAACCTCGAGGCCCCATTTTCGATAAAATGATTATAAAAGGGTTTTGGTTCTGATTGTTTTTAAACCTCTTGGAGTAAAGAGGATATTTTGATTATTTCACCACTGGTTTTCATACTGATACTAGGCTAGGCTATGTCGTAGTGCTAGACATGATTTTCTATGGATTTAGACCCGAATACGTGTCGGGCAGCCTGTTTAGGGACTTTGAGACTTGATTACTGATTTAGACCCGGATACACTCCAGGCACCCTATATAAGGGTTGTTAAGATCACTACTTCTGTTTTAGACCTGGTTTGATTCCGAGAATGTGTTACGAGATTCTAATTATTGATCTAGATCTGAAAATACTTCGGCGGTTGTACTTTGAGATTCACAGTTTTAGTATGTGGTCTATGAGTAGACCTTTATGGACCTTGCTGATCGAGCCAGGGGCTACGAGCCGAGAGTTCCTAAGAAGGGGTCTACGGTAGACTTGAGGTACTCGGGAGAATTCCTTCCATGGATCCTTCCTCTATTGGGCCTTTTAGGTACTGTAGGAGATTACATATGACACTACTATCACACTTGATTCCATCAAATCACACCATCATGCATATTGTATTCAGATTCCACCCTTGTTTGTTGTTTGCTTATTGTACGCTCTGGTAATATAGGCTGTCGGAGGGTTTATTTTCACTTGATTATGTTCCTCGATTGTATGGGAAGCCATTGGGACTGTAGGTAGATATTATTGCTTAACTCATATTATAGAGCTTGTTATGTCCTTCAATACTTGGTAATTTAACGAGTTCTAGCCTGTAGAGGCTACGATTATTGGATATTTTGATCATTGATGGATTAGTGGGTCCCTTATTGATTTAAGGCACTATTTATGTGGCCTTATGGGTAGTTGTGAGCTAGGGAGTTTTATCCTTTATTGTGGTTCTAAGTAGTGGATTTCGGTGCTTTATGGCGTAGTTTATTCCACCCTAGGTTTGAAATGGGGAGGTGGTTACCTATTTCTCTTATCTTAAATGGTGTTTTAGCATGATTCTGTTTGTACATTTCTTTTAGCTTGAATATGTTGGCTTGCTTTCCTTCTTTCCCTTTCTACTTGAGGTTACCAGTATACCACCACGTTTCTGAACTCTCTTTTTATATATACTATTGCTGTATGGATTTCAAGTACGTTCTTCTTTCTTTCACCTATATTACTGTGTTATGTACATCTTTTGTGCTAGCATTGTATGCTGAAATTCTTGGTTGACTTCTCTCCATGCTATTTTCCTTGTGCTTTCATTATTTCTTCAGTGACTGCTTCTTTGCTATCTGTTATATTATTGTTCCTATATCTTATATGTGCTCAGCCAACCAATGATGCCTACTGGATACCCGTTGCTTAGCAATTGGTGCTCATACTACACTTCTAAATCTTTTGGTGTAGATATTAGTATGAGATTTCACCATTGATCATGTGGAGACTCGTGCAACTTTTAGATATTCGAGACTAGGGTGAGCGCCAGTCGACCGGGGCTTGACCAATCTTATCTTTTGGCACTGTTACTCTTTGTATATTCGGAGACAGTTATACTTACTATTTTGTTACTTCTAGCACTTGTATTCTATTTAGAAGCTCAAGTACTATTGATACCAAGTCTTGAGATTGGTGTAGTCTCTTTATTTATATATATATTCAGGTTGTTGCTTCCTCATTGTTTTATCTTCATATTCTGCTTCCACTTATTTTGACTTATTGTGCATATTGGTTATGTAGTAGCCCATTACTAACTATTCTGGCTTACGAGAATTGGTTCTCCTACTAGGTGGTTGTAGGCGCCATCATGACCTGAGAAATCAGGTCATGACAGCTTGGTATCAGAGCTCTAGGTTAACCAGTGTCATGGTACAGAAATTAGTGTCTATGTAGAGTCTCGTGGATCAGTATGATCACGTATGTATCCTATCTGCGGGAGGCTATAGGGCATTGTTAGGAAAAGTTCTATATTTTTGGCTAATTATCGTGCATTCCTGGCTTTATTGACTTCTGAACTTTGTTGTTCCATTCCTTCTCATATGCCTAGGATGAGTACAATAGTGGTTCATGTCGAGGCTTCTGTGCCTATTGCTTCAGTATTTCCATTAGTGCCAGGATTTCAGAGTGAGAGTTTACCGTATCCGTTAGGGGGTTCAGGTCCAGCCCAGCCTCTGGTAGGGATTCATGCTACCTCAGTTCTTTAGGGAACCATGGTTAGGACTTTGAGTCTTTCGAAGAGTGTATCAGTACCACATGTAGGGACAGTACCCGGTTCTTTGAGTGGTGCATCAATTAGACTTAAGATCCTAGTTCTTCAGTAGTGTATGTCAGTATTGGAATATGAGGCAAGATTTCATGAGATGGTTAGGCGTACTATTAGGACTGTGCCTATAGAGTTTGATAGGGTTCAGAGCTTTCTTGGAGGTTTGATTTCAGCACTCCATTTAGCGATCGAGCACCTGGTTATAGTTGGGACAACTTTCCTTCAGGTGGTTGATCATGTTTGGGATATTGAGGGGTTATGTCGCAAGGCATATGGAGGTAGTGCTAAGACGCTATTTCTGAGGTTCTCAGGCTAGAGGTAGGGGATTATCTGCTAGGGATCGGTTCCATTGCTTCTTATCTAGCAGGAAAATTTCAGTGGCTCCACGGATTCCAGAGGGTGGTTGTATAGAGTATATTAAGCCGAGTAGACATTGTATGGGTTAGGTTCTTTGAGGTTTGCATTTAGGGTGTGTAGGTCATGGTGGCCGATCCGGTTTAGTGAGACATTCCTGTTGGACTTCATTAGGTAAAGGTTGTTATCCGTGCGGTGAGCGTGGGTGCTTTGCTAGGGATGGCCCACGATTGTGTATCCCAGTCAGCATGGTTGTTATGATTGTGGGGTGATTTTTCACCTTTCTAGATATTATCCCCGACTAGGGAAGGTCGAGATTTCAGCTTTGGCTACTCAGTCCAGATATAAACACCATCGATCCAATGCCCCTCTTGGTAGGCCAAAGGTAGAGGTTCCCAATACCATTGCTCTAGGTACAGTTTTTGTTACCTTCAGCTAGTGCTGGCATTCCTTGCTTTCCAAATCTATCTCTTTTTGTGTATTTGCTTATATGCCTACCTGTTTTACTTGTTTTAGTTATTTTACTACTTGTGTCGTAGTGTGTATGCAAGTATTTTCTTGATGGGTTTATCCTTTAGTAGTGGATGGGGTGAGTGGTCCCTAAGAGGTGATTACCTGTTGTTGTAGCTCCTGGGTAGGTTTTGTTAGCTTCATTTCTAGTTTTGTTGTGGTTCTAGACTTGGTTTGGTTTCTTGCTTCGACCGAATATAGATTACAGTGGCATTTCCTTCGATTGATTCGAGGTCATATTTCCTTCTAGTATGAGATCGGGGTAGTGGTCATTTTCAGTACAACCTTTGGAAACTTGTTGCATCGACTGTGGTTCCCTTGTTATATTCTTTGGGGGAACCAAGTTCAGTAGCATCTTCGTATTAGGAAACCTGTCATTCAGGGCCCAGTTGGCTCTAGTTTCTATAGTGTTCTTCGGCAGCGTGTGGGTCTACTCATGGGTTTGACAGGGGCATTGATTGACAACTGGAGTTGGATTTCAGAGTCATGGACTAGCAGGTGACATCAGGTAGTTCTTGGAAGTATTTCTTCGATTGCAGCATCCTTGTACCGGTAGGTAGTGGGTGCGGGCAACTTAGCTTCTTTACTTCGGTTTTGGAGTGGCTATTAGCCTTGGACATCTAGTCCTTGTCTAACCATTAGATTAGGCTGGATATTCCATATCTTAGCGGTGTTCTTGTCAGTACGAGGTTCATTCTACTTTGGTTGGATAGAATAAGTGGTGGTGTGTTATATGTAATCAGGTTGGCAGGTTGAGACTAGCGGGACTATTTTAGATTCTGATGGTGCCTTGAGTTTGATGGTCGCCTTTGTATTCCAAGGGTTGAAAGCTTGATTTGGTGGACTCTCCGAGTGGTGGTCTGTTGTGAGGGATTCCAGTATTGGTTAGACTAGGCCAATGTGAGCCAGAAGTTCAGTATGTTATATGTTTCAGAGTTGTTGGTTTGTGTGCAAATGCATTAGAGTTGTTGCTTCGAGCTGAAGGGGTAAGTTGAAGTTTTATGAAAATTTTCCATCGCTAGATGGCAACCTTGGGTTTCATACATCATTTTCTTTGACTATAGGGTGTTTTGACTTGATACTTGTGGCATGACAGACTTTTTTCAGAAGTAAGGCTACTAAGGTGATCCTAAATCCAAATGGTGTTCGAGTATGTGGAGCAATAGTGGTACTTTTAGAGCTTGGAGCTTAGGTGATGGCTACGGGCTTCTTGATAGGCTTACCACACTCCTTGCAAATTTTGGGTTTTGGTTTGGGTCTTTTGGGCAAGTTACCCTAGTCTATTCATTTTTAGTTAATTCTGGCTTGGCACATCTTAGCAAGGTTGGTTTTGTTCTACAGTTGTGAGGTTTTCTATTGACATAGGGTGTTCATACATGCCTTTTCCAACCTTGGTGTGCGAGTTTCAGTTTAGTTCCGATGGTTGGTTCAGTTGGGTTCAAATATCGAGGTTAGTCTTGGCAAGGGTATCCTTCTGTTAGTTGATGGTAAGTTGAGGTAGGGTGCTCCATCTTTCGAGGATATGCTATGGATTGTTATCTTAGATAGCATAGGCTAGTAGACTAGAGCTTGGCTGGGATAGAGCTTAAGTCTGAAGGTGACCTTGTTTGAGATTGAGTACAGCAGGAACTATAGATCTCTGGTGGATCAGTTAATGTTTCGAGGGTGGATCGAGTGTTAATCTTGTGTGAAGCTTTGTGTTCATAGTACAAGGGATTCAAGTTGTTAGAAGGGTTCTGCAGAGCTACGGGTTCATGAGTTAGAGCTTTTGGTTGGTGACTTTATGGGTTAACTTAGTTGTGGCATCGAGGATTCAAGTTTTGGGTGTTGATTGCCTTAGTTCTTCTTGGTTTCGGTGTTGTGTTGGTTCCTTCCGGTTGAGATTCTTAAGGTTTGATTTGGTTGACAGGCCTTTTGGAGTGTTGGACTTGAAGGTTGGAATCTAGCTTGGCTAGAGTGAAGTTAAGGCTTGGTTGTTTTCTTTGGTTTTGTTCTGTTGGGTGTCATCCGGTTGAGGAGGCTACCCCGATTTTTGAGAGAGTGGTGCGGGCTTTGTATTTGCAGTTCTTTAGTCTCTGTTGTTTTCTTCTTTCTTGACTTTTGAGGACAAATGTCTTTTTAGTAGTGGATGATGCAATGACCCTTCCGCTCATTTATGTATTTTTGCCTTCTTTATACTGTTAGAGCTTTCCTGTAGAGGCCTCAAATCATTTATGGCTTGTTGGGACCGGTAGTTTAATATCCGAGTCGTTTGTTTGATCTTTATGTCCATTTCCTTATTTTAGAGCTTTAACTTTGGAAATCGTTGACTTTGGTCAACATTCTCTGTATCATGATCAGAATCAAATTTTGACAGTTCCGGTAGTTTTGAAGCGTGGACTTTGGTCTAGTTTAACCTTTGGTAAGGATCCAGGAGCTTTTCAGCTTAGATTTCTGTCTCATTCTTTGTTTTTAGGCCAGTTGGGCTTATTTGGTTGACTTTGGTCAACATTCGGAGAAGACAGCCTCGGATAGAAAATCCGCATGCCCTGTAGCTCCGAAATGTCGAGTTTGGGTTAGGTAGTTGATTGGTTCATCTCCCGGGTGAGCCAGGGTCATTTTAGATGTTCAATAGGTTTTAGCTAGTGTTGACTCGGGTCAAAATTCCTCTAAAATGACCTCCTATGGAAGTTTTATCAATTTTGTTGAGTCCGAAACTTTGTTTCCGCTCTAATAGCATGTTTGGCTTTTGAGTATCGGGTTTCGATTGTGGACGAAATACCCCGTAGAAGTTTTCAACTCAGCTGGTTTTATGCTTCTGGTGGTCTTCAGCACGATAGCGCCTGGGAAACACGTTAGTGCTAGCCAGACGCTCAGCCTTTAACGCGATTGCGCCTGGCCAGTGCGATAGCGCCCAACTGCCTGGCCATCCTTCAGCGCGATTGCGATCCTTTAGCGTGATAGAGCTGGCCTGCGTTCAGGCTTATTAAATTCTCTTTCTTCATTTTCCCAGCCATTCTTTCAATGTCTCTCCACTCTAAAAACCATTTCTCTCACTAGAATCTGCCCCAAATTGATATAAGCTTTGGGTAATTCTTCAATATATCGATTAGTCTTGCTCCCTCTTTGATTTGGTAAGCTTTCTTCTTCACCAAAGACTTCTTCCCCATGATTTACTCTACATTGTTGTGTTTCTCAAGCTTTGGAAATTTTCCTTATAAAAGCTGCTCTTTTTTGGTTGCATGCTCGTGGATTCAGAGAATTCACTTCCTTGGTGTGTTCCATCTCTTCGTGGTAAGTAGTTCTTGCTTTAAATTTTGTTTTTATTCTTGAAAATCCTTTTTAATTCCACTATTGAGTGGTTGTTTTGAGCCCTTTTCATGGCCAAATTTCTCTCAATTGTGGAGCATGTTCTCTTGGTTTTGTTGTGGTCATCGTGCTTCTTTCAATTTTTGATTTTGGGTTGTGGGCCCCGTGGACTTGATTTTGATCCAAATTTTAACCCGGTTGTAATGATAGTAATATGGGTATCATTAGTCCTACTTTAACGTGTAGAATATTGTATTGATTGTGTTTTTGCAAATTATAGCTTCTCAGAGGAGCTCGAGCTTGGATGATGTCATTCCCGTAGCTAATCGTTGAACAACAGGTAGGTTATGATTTTCTCTACCTAGACTCTGCATATATAGGCTATAAATGCATTAATTAGTATCCTTAGGTTGGTTGTTTTAGGCTGGTACCCCAGACCTCGTCCGTCTCTTTGGTCCATTTATTCATACGTTGATTATAGTATTCGAAGTAGTATTGTTATATCACCCTTATGGCCCCGTGTTGCCTTTGTATATGCCTTTGGACCATAGATAGTGGAATATTTGGAAGATTCTGCGAATCCTGTACATTATGATATTACTTTAGGTAGGTTATCTGTTTTGTATAGCTTATTGTGCCTGTGCAAGGATGGTAGGAATGCTTGCGAGCTGTTGGGATAATCTATTGTTTGCGAGAATATCATTTATGCAAAGGATTTTCTGCATATTTTACTACTGATTTTGCTTCGGGCCTACTATAAATAGTTTTCTAAACTTTGCACGGCCCCGATGGCCCATTTTTGGTAAAATGATTATAAAAGGGTTTTGGTACTGATTTTTATGAAACCTCTTGGAGTAAAGGGGATATTTTGATGATTTCACCACTGGTTTTCATACTGATACTAGGCTCGGCTATGCCATAGGACTAAACATGATTTTCTATGGATTTAGACCCAGATACATGTCGGGCACCCTATTTAGGGACTCAACCCTTTATAAGGGTTGTTGAGATCACTACTATTATTTTAGACACGGTTTGATTCCGAGTATGTGTTATGAGATTCTAATTATTGATCTAGATCCGGATAAACTCCAGCGGTTGTACTTTAAGATTCATGATTTTAGTATGTGGTCTATGAGTAGACCTCCATGGACCTTGCCAACCGAGCCAGGGGTGTAGCCGTGAGTGCCGGAGAAGGGGTGTACGGTGGAATTGAGGTACTCGAGAGAATTCCTTCCATGGATCCTGCCTCTATTGGGCATTTTATGTACTGGAGGGGGTAATATACAGCACTACTATCACACGTGGTTCTATCATATCACACCATCATGCATATTGTATTCGGATTCAACCCTTGTTTATTTTCACTTGATTTTGTTCCTCGATTGTATGGGCAGCCGCTGGGACTGTAGGTAGATATTATTGCTTATATCATATTATAGAGCTTGTTATGGCCTTTGCTACTTGGTGATTTAGGGGGTTCTAGCCTGTTGAGGCTCCAATTGTTGGATATTTTGACTGTTGATGGATTAGTGGGTCCCTTATTGATTTGAGGCACTGCTTATGTGGCGTTCTGGGCGGTTGTGAGCTAGGGAGTTCTATCCTTTATTGTGTTTCTGAGTAGTGGCTTTCGGTGCTTTGTAGCGTAGTTTATTCCACCCTAGGTTTGAAATTGGGAGGTGGCTACCTGTTTCTCTTATCTTGAATGGTGTTTTACCATGATTCTATTCGTATATTTCTTTTAGCTTGAATATGTTGGCTTGCTTTCCTTCTTTCCCTTATTACTTGAGGTTACTGGTATACCACCATATTTCTAAACTCTCTCTTTATATATACTGTTGTTGCAAGGATTACAGGTGTGTTCTTCTTTCTTTCACATGTGTTTCTATTTTATGTATATCTTCTGTGCTAGAATTGCATGCTTGAAATTTTTGGTTGACTTCTCTCCGTGCTAGTTTCCTTGTTCTTTCTCTATTGCTTCAGTGACTGCTTCTTTGCTATCTGCTATATTACTGTTCATATATCTTATATGCGCTCAGTCGGCTGATGATGCCTACTAGGTAGTCGTTGCTTAGCAATTGGTGCTCATACTACACTTCTGCATCTTTTGGTGCTGATATTAGTATGAGCTTTCTTTGTTGATCGCATGGAGACTCGTGCAACTTTTGGATATTCGGGACTAGGGTGAACGCGTGTCGATCGGGACTTGATCACATCTTATTTGGCACTGTTACTCTTCGTATATTCGGAGAGAGTTGTACTTATTGTTTTGTTACTTCTAGTAGTTGTATTCTATTTAGAAGCTCATGTACTATCTATACCAAGTCTTGGGGTTGGTGTAGTTTCCTTATGTATATATATATATATATATATATATATATATATATATATATATATATATAATTCAGGTTGTTTCTTCCGCGTTGTTCTATCTTCATATTCTACTTTCGCTAATTTCTGCTTATTGTGCATATTTGTTAGGTAGTAGACCATTACTAACCATTCTAGGCTATGAGAATTGGTTCGCCTACTGGGGGGTTATAGGTGGCATCATGACTTGAGAAATCGTGTCGTGACAACAAACAATAAACTTTCTCAATTAATTTTGTTCACAAAACTTTGAAATTTATCCAAAAAATTATATTTAACAAATAATACTTTGGAATTACACTGTATGTTGTTGTTGTAATACTTTGAAAAAAACCCAGAAATAACCTTGAAGTTGTGAAGTTATTTCTTGAAAAATTCTAAAAAAGAGTCCTTTTTTGAGTGATTTCTTGCAATCAATTTAATATTTCAGGCATCAACTACTTCATAAATAAAATTCACAACAAGATTTCAATGGATTTCATCAATATATCAAGATTTAAGGTAGATTCCAAGTGGATTTTATCATATAAACTCTAAATCTTAAAAGTACAATAACTTTCTAAATTTTAAGAGTTACAGGATAAGTCACATAAAAAATTGAAGCTTTCAACGAGAGGAATAACATTTCTAAGGTCCCAGTTTGAGTTTGCAAAAATTTCAACATAAAATTATAATAATCAATGTCGAGATTAAAAATATCAATCCTTACTAATCATGGTATTTTGATCTTAAATCGGACTTTCTGGCTCTGATACCACATGTTAGATAATTAAGACAATACATTCATAGATCAAATATGATAATAGGACACAAAATAGTTAAAAGATTACTAGGATCGAATGGCATACCTATTTGAGTCATATTGAGTGGTAGACAAATTAGATCTTCTCTTTTATTAACTTATTTTATTATGGTGGTGTCAATAGAACAACAATCAGTATATAAAAGTTAGAAGCGAAACCTAACTACAAATGATGATACCCTAATTGGATCTCTCAGTATGCACTTTATTGGGCTAAGCCTACACAATAGTCTCACAAGGCCCACCAAGCACATATAGTGCACGATGAAATATCTAATTATTATACTATAATTGGACTCGCATTTATCGACTACCATAAAACCTAAATAGTTAAAATACAAATAATTTTTTTTAAATGATGTAAGCCCATTTTGTCAAACTCTTAAGGCTTCCATTTATCATTATAATTGAAATAAAAAAAATATATTTTAGATAGTATAACCACTATAACCGCTCTCACATCCGTCATCACTATCACCACTACGATAAATTCCTACTACCAATCACCTTCACCATCACAACTAGCACCACTGCCGACTACCACAAGTATCATCATCGGCCATCACACATTTTTCAGTCCCCAACAAAAACACCGCCAACTACTAATTACATCAACCAACTCCACCATCACTATTAATCGCGACTATCGTGTCAATCACTACAACACAATTCACCTACACCATCACAAATATCATAACCACCATTACTAATCACTAGCAAAAATTGTTACTACCACCACCATTAGGGTGTGAAAAAATCAGTTTAACCGATAAATCAAACCAAAAAAATATTAGTGATTTATTGATATAGGATTATTGAGTTAAAGGTTTTATAAAAAAAAATATTGGACTGCCTGTTCAATTTTATTTATTATATTTTGGTTTATGATTAAATCGATAACCTAATAAGATCATTAAAATTACTTTTTCATCCCTATTTATATAAAAGTTACTTTAGAGTTTAGATAGAAACTCTATTCTTATTTTCTAAATTTTATTTATTTTCCAGGCAAGGCATCCGACTTCTAAAATAATAACTTTGATGTGCAAGTTTGCATATTAGCTTGCTAGTAAAGACATATTTCAGAGAATGCTAGCGCATCTAAGTTCATATGGATTTGTCTCTTTGAGGTTGATCTGCCTATGCTCTCTTTGATATAAATGGCGGAAGAATATCTTTGGGCTCTTTAAAATCTTTTCTTTGATTTGAAATGAATAAGAACTATTATCACCAAGATGCTACAGGGATACATGGACCTCCTAATTGATAGAAACAAAGCTGCATTTGTTCCTGGAGGAATGATATCAGATATTATTATCCTTAGCCATGAGCTTGTGAAAGGATATAGAAGGAAAGGTATCTCCCTTAGATGAATGATGAAAGTAGACATGCAAAAGGCCTATGACTTAGTAGAATGGCCTTTCCTTAGGAAAATTTTCAACTTCTTGAACTTCCTTACTCAATTTATCTCTTGGATTACGTCTTGTGTTAACAATGTCTCTTATTCTATATTGTTCAATGAAGCTCCTCTGAAACCTTTCAATACCAAAAAGGGTCTTAGACAAGGAGATCTACTTTTCCCCTACCTCTTTGTATTTGTCATGCAGTCTATTGAATTAGTGTTCTCTATGAGGGAAGGGATGAGAAAGTTTAGGTCAAGAGTTGCTAAGCATGTGAAAAAGGAATGTAAGGGAGAATTGTTGGTTAATGACATGGATATCTCTAGATTTATGATCATGCTCAGTAGGTTTAGGAGGAAAAGCAGAAGGAGGGAACAACACAAGAGTAAGAGTGCCAAGTTAGTCGGTCATGATACTCACTAGATGAATGTGTATCGGAGTAGGTCTTTCTTTCAAAGGAGGTCGTCTGGACTTGCTCCATCATTAGGTAGTGCACATTCACCCAAAATCAGGAATGACTAGAGATTTTAGGGTAATTAGAACTCTAGAACTCAAGGTTCACACTTCTAGGGTAGTATGGCTCAAAAATCTACTCGATACCCATCTTGTAATAAGTGTGCCAGAGCCCATCCGGGGGACTGTCACAATGGTATTGTTGGATGTTTCAGATGTAGCCGGTTGGCCCACTTTTTAAGGGATATTCCATATGCAAGATAGGGCAATGGGAGAAATAGAGCCCAGTCTACTACATCATCTGCTCTAGCAAGACGAGTTACTCAAAAAGGTACTACTTCTACGATAGGCAGGGGTCCGAACCATCTATATGCTATGTCCAGCCACCAGGATCAGGAAAACTCTCCAAATGTTATTACGTATATATTAAAGTTTTTCTATATTGATGCTTATGCTTTACTTGACCCAGGTGACATGTTATCATTTGTAACCCCTTATATTATTGTGAAGTTTGAAATCTGTCCTAAACAACTCCTAAAGCCTTTTGTTTTTCCACTCCTATTGGTGAGTCTATTGTGGTTAAGTGAGTCTATAGAAACTGCACAGTGTCAGTCCATCATAAAGACACCACAACTGACTTAGTTTAGTTAGACATGGTGAATTATGATTTTATTCTAGCCATGGGTTGGTTATATTCATGTTATGCCTTAGTCGATTGTAGAACCAAGGTTGTGAGGTTTCTGTCATGCCCCAAAATTGAGGGGCACAACCAGCACTTGATGCCAAAACATTGGCCTACAACGACCCTACTGAACCATTTGGCAATGGCACATAGAAACAACACACAATCATGAAAATAAACAACTATATCTTTGCTTATAAATAGGCTCTCGGATGGTGAGGCCCCTGACAACAGCTCTACCAAGTTAATGGCTACTCCCAATAGTTTATATAAAGAAATAAACAGGTAGCACACAAGTTCTATTTTGGGATGTCGAGAAGACCATGATATCTATACAGAATTTGAAAATAGGTATATACAATATACGCTAGGCCAACAGGCCGCTGAACTATCAACAACAATAACAAGGCCCAACTGGACAACGACGTAGCTATGCAACCCACCAGACTAGTCTGTAAGCCTCTAAGGATGCATATACTTGATGGGACATGGTTACAACTGACCCAAAAGCTATCTACAATGAAAGCAAACAAACCTCAAAAACACTGGAAACTCTAGAAGAAAGGGCTAGCCAACTTGCTAGAGCTCGACTGGTGCTACTGAGAAGGTCTATCTGATCATATGTCGGGACCTCCAGGCATGAATGAGTGCCCCCATGAAATGGGACGTCAGTATGAAATAATGTACTGAGTATGTAAGGCAGCTGAATAACTGAAACTGATATTATAAATGCTATAAGTAAGGATGTTCACGCTTGGGTAAAATTAATCCAAATTAAAAATCCAAACCAAACCGATTGATATTTGATTTGGTTTAGTTTTACATTTTTAAAAACTAATAATATTTGGTTTGATTTTGGTTTTATTTAAAAATCCAAAAAATATCCGAATCAAACTGATAAATTATATACATATTTTTTATAGTTATATATACATAATTTATTATTTTTATGAATAATTTTAATTATATTATAGGTTTTTTCCTCAAAATTTATTTATAATTTAAATATCTTTTATTAGAGTATGCCATTTTATTATTTATGTGGTAATCTCATAATATATATTTTTTCTTTTCGAAAGAATTGTCGTCTTTTTTTCTGTTTGAATGAGTTATTTCATTTATTTTCGTGTATGATTAGTAACCAAACAACCGAACTAAAACCAATAACAATCTAACCAATATATATATTATATTTGTTTTGATTCAGTTTTAATAATTTAAAAACCAATTACATTGGTTTGGTTTTGGTTTTGACCAATAACCAACCCAAACCAACCAGGCTCTATAAGCACGGCAAGTACAAACAACAAATAAGACCACCTACTTGGTCTCCCATAAGCCCAACAGATGCCAATTCAATTTGTATACCCCTATTGGTAATCCCCTAACGTCGTACATAATTATTATATCTGATAGACCCTAAAATACTCTACACATAGCACAAAAGGAAACTGTATATCTATATAGCCCCGAAGACAGCTGTATATTTAGCCCCTAAGGAACTTCACATTTGTATCTGAGCAAACAAGGCTCTTGTATCTATAATGAGCACACAAGGCTCATGTATCTGTATCTGAGCACACAAGGCTCTTATATCTGTATCTAGCCTCATAGGCAATATATCTAACCCCATAGGCAATATATCTAACCCCATAGGCAACATATATATCCCCTAATGCACTTCAAATCAATCCCTTAAGGCATATCATATATTCCCAAAGGAAATTTTTTGGCCTGTAAGCCTCAATCTAGCCGCTTTAGGAAAACATTATAGCTTGTGAGTAAACATGCTTCATTATAGATCTTTAGGCAATTAAAATAACCCATAGGCTTTAATAAACTTCAATAGCCCTTTAGGCAATCTACATATAGCCCTGAAGGCACAAGTAAAATATTTACAGCTAATCATAATAGTCCCAAAGGCAACAACAAACAATCAAATAGGCCAAGGCAAACACAATACTCAAGCAACACCAGAGGTAAACAAGATAAGCTATAAGTGACTATACAAATAATCTAAATCACATCTAGTATGAGGTCGTTGTCTCTAGAGTAAGAGTCCCAATGAGGGGTAAATTTATCTACTCTAGCATCCAACACAATCAACCATTATGGCTCTAAATAGCTGGTCTGTAATATGCCTGCCATAGAGCCTGCAATATGCAGTAGACGATACTATTTTATGGGAGGCAAAATGATAAGTAACATAGCCCAAATAAACACAAGTTGGCATATACAATATGCAAACTATAAACAAGTCTAAGCCATGTCTAGATCTTAATCGCTAACAAAGAATAAGAGATTTAGCAAGGATGTAGTAATCTACCTAAATGGATAATATGGAAACAGCTACAAGTCATTCCACTATAGTAAGCTAGACTTATCATAATATGTACTATAAAGGAACATCTAAGAAGAAGGATGGCAATAACAAACCTGTCAATTGAAACCTCAAAGGTGTTGTTATGAAGCTCGATCAACTGATCATAATGCTACAAATGCGAGAATTAACAAGGCCGCAAGAATAAGCCACAATTCATCAGTAAAGGATTAAGGCATCAACACCTCACAAGAGCATCGAGCTCCCGAGGCAATAGAACAAGGTGCACTCTACGCTATTCAATCTACTAACCATCAAATGCGACACTTAAAAGAAGTGCACCAACCTACCAGTCCCTCCGACACCTTAACACCATTAATATACAATAATTACAACCCAACTTAAGGAGAAAAGGGGTTGCCCGAAGTCACGGTATCCAAAACACCACTTTGTAGCTAAAAAATCTATAAATATAATTCTAGAATATAGAATTATGAAAGAGGGTCATAAGAGGAAGATTACCTCAACAAAATATTTAAAATACCAAGCTAAACAAGTTGTTAGAAGGACCCACCACCTCAACTACATCAAAACTACATCAAAATGCAACTTTATAATAGTTTTGACCCAACTCGATTCTGCCCAAATAGTCTGAGGTAAAACGGTCATAACACTTTACTTCGATGTATGATTGACAAACAGTCTGATGTTCTAAAAACAAGACTCAATGACCTTAAATTTTATACATTATAGTCCTTGTAACTCTTTATAGACTGGGAGATATGTTCGTCCTAAGTCAGCGCATCAATAATACTACATACATAGTTACTATTTCCTTACTTGACCTGTAACCAATACTACCGATATAAGTTCATGAAGAGGAGCTACAAGAGGAGTACCATAATATACCACACTAAAAACTTTACAAATAGCTTCTCAAAATCACGCTAAATTTAGAACCTTTAAAATCAAAGAAGCATGCCAAGAAAAGAAAGGAGAAGCGCTTACATACCTCAAATTTAAGCTCGAATGACTTAATATAGATAATCAATTTTCTTGATGATCAAATATAGTACCAATTTTTCCTTGTGTATGCTCCACTTAGCGTGTAAGAATAGACATAGTAGTAGATAAAAAAATTTCAGGCTGTGGCATGAATGAATCAAGGGCTGCTTATAAATGTATGTATATGTTTGGGGGTTTCTCTTGGCAAACATAAAGGAACAAACTCATATTACCAATTAATTAACTAAAAAAAATGATGTGTATTGCATAAAGTAATTGCCACTATAAATTAAATGTTGTTATCATCTATCCTTTCCACGTGGATAGGTGCTTTCAACACCACCACTCACTTTGACCCATTCACTTAAGGATGGGGCTCTTGTCACGTATGCAGTCGGGTATTGTGTAGGTTCATGGTAAAATAAATATAACTTATTAAATATATCAAATTAATAACAAATTATTTCAAATAAAAAGCCTACGTCATATAAAGATAATTTTCTAACATAACTAGACTTACTATATCTATTATAATATTAATAAATTATAAAACTCTTGTAAAATAAATATATACATAAACATATCATAACTAAACAATTCTTCATAACTATTCATGACTTTTTAGGAAGACAATAAAATATATTTATTTTATTAAGTATTAATTTAAATCAAATGTTCTCGAAAACTATCAAATTTAGGCTCATAACCCTTCAACACGGGACAAAGGATAACCTTAAACACATGGGGTGTTACTGTTTCAGTTTTCAAATGAGCCAGTCTTAGTATGGGAAGGTAGTCCAGTTGTGCCTAATGGTCGATTCATGTCTTACCTTAAGGACAGAAAGATGATTTCCAAGGCGTATATTTATCACTTAGTTCGAGTTAGAGACTTTAGTGTTGAAACTCCACCCCTCAAGTCAATTCCAGTAGTTAGTGAGTTGCTAGAAGTTTTATCCAATGATATTCCTGGTGTCCCTCAAAATAGGGAGATAGATTTTGGAATAGATGTCCTTCATGATACTCAACCTAACTCTATTCCACTATTAGAATGGCTCCAGCTAAGTTAAATGAACTAAAAGAATAATTGAAGGATCTGCTTGATAAGGGATTCATCATACCAAGTGTCTCTCTATGTGGTGCTCTATTCCTTTTCATGCATAAGAAAGATGGTTCTATTAGAATATTTATTGACTACCATCAGTTGAACAAAGACACTATAAAGAGTAAATATTCCCTTCTTAGAATGATGACCTGTTTGACCAACTTCAGGGTGTTACTTATTTCTCTAAGATAGACCTCAGATCCGGCTATCATCAGTTGAAAGTCAGAGGAAGTGACAATCCAAAGAAAGCTTTCAGGACCCATTATGATCACTTTGATTTTCTTGTCATGTCCTTCGTTTGACTAATTCTTCTGTAGCTTTCATGGACCTTATAAACAAAGTGTTTAGATAGTACCTTGACATATTTGTGATTGTTATCATCAATGACATTCTGATTTACTCTTGTAGTAAATATGAGTATGCCAATCACCTTAGAATTATGGTACAGACCCTCGAGGACTATGAGCTATATGCCAAGTGTTCTAAGTGTGAATTTTGGCTGAGGTTTGTGGCATTTCTTGGTCATATTGTTTCTGGGGAGGGTATTTAGGTTGATTCTCAAAAGATTGAGGCAGTGAAGAATTGACCAAGACCGATAATGTCGATCAATATTAGGAGTTTCTTAGGTCTGGATGGCTACTACAAAAGGTTCATAGAAGGTTTCTAATATATTATTGCTCCATTGACCAAGTTAACTTAAAATAAGGCTATGTTTTAGTGGTCTGAGGCCTGTGAGAGGAGCTTTGAGAAGTTGAAAACTCGTTTGACTTCTACTTTAATATTGACCCTACAAGAGGGAACTAATGATTTTATTGTTTATTGTGATGCCTTGAGAGTGGATATTGGTTGTGTTCTAATGTATAAGGGTAAGGTTATAGCTTACGCTTCTATACAACTTAAGAACCATGAAACAATTACTTGACTCACGATCTTGAGTTGGGGGAAGTTGTATTTTCTTTGAAGATATGGTGTCACTACCTTTACCGGGTGCATGTTGATGTATTCACAAATCATAAGAATTTTCAAAACGTCTTCAGCCAGAAAGAGTTAAATCTCAGGTATAGAATATGGCTTGAGTTACTTAAGGACTATGATATGAGCATTCTTTATCAACCTTGTAAAGAGAATGTCATTGCCGATGCACTTAGTAGGTTGTCTATGGAAAGTACTGCTCATGTTGAGGAAGGGAAGAAAGAGCTTGCAAGGGATGTTCATAGGCTTGCATAATTGGGAGTCTGTCTCTTAGACTCCAAGGGTGGTGGTACAGTTGTTCAAAATGGGGCTAAGTCATCCTTAGTGGTTGAAGTCAATTAGAAGTAGAATAGTGACCCTATTTTGCTCCAACTTAAGGAAGAGGTTCACAAGCAGAGCGTGATGGTTTTTGAACAAGGGGGATATAGTGTCCTAAAGTACCAAAAAAGGTTGTGTGTTCTAGATGTGGATGGTCTCAAGGAAAGAATCATGGATGAAGAACATAATTCAAGATATTCTATTCATCAAGGCTCAATGAAGATGTACCATGACCTGAGAGAAGTCTATTGGTGGAATAGCATGAAGAAGAACGTTGATATTTATGTAGCTAAGTGTACCAATTATTTTCGGGAATAAATGATTTAGTGTTTGAAAATCATTTCGAAAATGTAAGTCAAAGTTTCAAAATATTTTCAAGTAAAAGCAAGAGTCGCCACTTAGTTTTTATAAAAGTAAAAACCAAGAAAAACATAGAAGAATTTTTAAAATCCAAAACAGATAAAGACTTTAAAAATTTCAAGATTTTGGGTAAGGGTTCAAATTAGTACTCTTGGAAGGGTGTTAAGGCACCAAGAGTATCCGCTAACTCGTGGTTATCCGAACTTGTTTGAAAATAAATTAATATGACTTACTTTTGAAAAGAACTTGGTTTGATTTAATTCAAAAATTGTGCTGAGCATAACTTGATAAAAAGAAGATTGAAATATTAAAATCTAATTTTAAGAGAATGACGTGAAGAGTTTGTTTTAGGAAAGGTAACATGCCAAATTTTACCTTTAAAGTCAAGAAAACAGCTTCAAAGATACAAGGAAAATATCAATGAACCGAGATATTTTAAAATATAAAATGTTTCTCTTTGGGGAAGATCCAACTAAGTTAAAAAGTTAGTTCAAATTAATACAAGAAATAATAATTCAAACTACACAAATAAAGAGTTAAGGGAAAAGAAATTAATTTAAGTCGTTTGGCTTAATCTACTTGGACTTTTCGTCCTAAACCTAATTTGTGCGCCCTCTTTAGGCCCACCGCCATTCTGGTCCAATTTCTGCACCTTTTGACCCATTTGGGTTGACTATTGCTATGCCGATATGGGCTTGGCCCATTTTCTCAATTGTAGTCCATTGTGGGCTGCTTCTGCTGCTGCTACAAGTTGTCATGGGGTTTGGACCCATTTTACTGCTTCATTTAACCTGTATGTCTGCTTCATTTTTGTGTTGTATCAGCCTCTTCGGGGTCTAGCTGAGGCATGACTCAAAGATTATTGGGATCTCAGTCCGGGAATGCAAGGTTAAGAGAGTCTCAAAGGACTCGTCCAAACAGTTCATGCGAGACAAAGAGAGAAATAAAATTTAACATTTGAACAGAGAATATTAGGGTAATGTGATTCAACATCCATCAAAAGAAACAAATGAAACATAGTATCAGATAGAAGGGAACTGTCCCAAGTTCATAACTACTGATGCAAATGACTACGAGTGAACAATAGTATAAATTCATAAAGAAGTTGAACAAAGTCAGCACCTTAAATATAACTAAAGTATAGGATTTTCTCCTTTTCAGAGTTAAACCAAAACACCTCAAAGATCATTGAACTTCAAAGTTTAAACTACTCCCTTTATTACTATAAAAATGATTTAAATGCTCAAATTTACCATAACTACAACTGGTTCATTTTAGGATATGCTCCTTTCTTTGACATGAACCAAATACATTTTTTTAAAAGAAAAACCCATGGAATGAGATAAAATATTGAGAACAAATAGGTGAACTATAGCGATAAAGATCTGAAACTGAAGAGAATCCATACGATTTCCATCGCAAGATCAAAGTAGAGAAGACTAAATGAAATATATCTTTCCACATTGTTCTTACGAGTTCAAATGAAAGAACATAGTTAATTCGCATACATTACGGGTAAGTACGACTAATATGCTGGACATAAATGCACATAGAGCTAGCTTACTCAAATAATGAACCTAAAGTATACAAAAGACACTTTCCAACTTGAAATCTGGCGTGTATGAAAACTTGTTGACTCATTTTCATTTTTTCTGAAGAAAGGGACTGATTTAAACATGCTTTATTACAAGACTTTTACTAGGATGGAATATGTTGGAAGTTAGTTTGCACGAAAACAGTTTCTCGTCATAGAGACAGTGGAATAGCAAGAAGCATTCATGCATTTTCAACAGGTGTTGATAGTATCATAAACTAAACAAGGCTTCTAAGAGCAACAAAGCGATACTTAGAGTCACTAATCAAGAAAGAGAACACAATTTTTATTACTCAAGAGGAAACTAAAGAGAACAGTCACCAATCAAGAGTTGAAAGAGCAAGTCACGTTCAAGATATGAATACACCAATGGCCAAGGACAGATACATGATTTTCAAACTCAAACTTGACCAAATGTATATAATTTTTAGGAGAAGAAATCAGGGTATCAAACATGGCGCCTAGGAGGAAAAAGGGAAAGGGGAGAAGAACCAAACCAATTCAAACTAACCCATTTAGCCACAAGATACATGGAACTTGAATGGATACCCAATCATCAGAAATCAATTTTTTGCCAAGTTGTTTCATAATTAATAGCCTAAACAGTCAGCCTAGGTGGACTGTTGAACAGTGAAGAATGACTAGATTTTTACAAGATTTCAAGCACACCACATAGATAGAACAAGGAAAATCAACAACAATTAAACCAAGATAAAATTTCCCAAATATCGGCTTGACAATAGTTCATGAACCTAGAGTTTCAGCAATAACAATCAGTTTTAGACTCTATCAGCATAACAAACAACATACTGACCCTCACAAAAGAAGCAGGACAGCTCTTCTAAGAGAGAGAGAAAATATAAACGGGTTCCAAACACTTACTCATGATTTCTCAATACTGAATCCAACAAACACAGCCTAAAACCAGCAGATGCATTTCTCTTCTGGAGCAGCGATTGGGATGATGAGTTATTGCCAGAAACTTCACCACTGAAGTTTTAATTTCGACCCGTTGGAGACCCATTTTGGTAAGTTAATCTCCGAAGTTCTTTTGATTACATGATATTAGAGAAAAGTCTCTCCAGAATCTCCAATTTTTCCCCAAAAGAACCCTCTCAATCTGATGGGAGAGGGGGCGTTTTATAGGAAATTTTTGGGTGGAGAAAAAGGGGGGAAATAGAGGGGCAAAGTAGGGAAAAACCTTTGAGAATTTTTGAAATCCTTAGCTGGATAATGTTACCCAGCAAGAGAATGGTACGATTTGTATGAATTCTCACTTGATTTGTGAAGGAATCACCACATAGATCCGTTTCAAGAACCTTTTAGGTTTCCAGCTTGTCATTCAACGGAGAGAATACCACGTTTGGGAATTTTGACGGAGTTAGAGCCATTGGGGAAGCTGTTGTCATTTTGGTCAAGCTATGAGCGTTAGGGTTTGTCTGTACTGGGTTTGTCATTGATGAGAGAAAGAGCTAAAGGGGTCATTTGGTTTGTTTGTTATGAGAGAAAGATATAAAGGAGAGGAGAGTGAGATAAGGGGTCTTAAGGGTGTTGGGCCAGACGGGTCGGGCGAGGGGAAATAAGGAGTGGGCTGGGAATTGGGAGATGATTTAGGCCGGTGGATTGGGTAATTGAGGTGTGTCAATTGACCCAGTCAGCTGATACCAAGGAGTTATAGGGTGGTTTTAAGTAATAGCCACATTTGCAAAAAATGTGGCCAATTAGTCTTTAGGAAACAGTCAAATTGGGAGTAATTAGGATGAAATTCGGCTAGGATTTAAATATTTTAAAGAAACAGGCTAGAATAGGAATAAGAGTGAATCAATTACAATTACTCTTGAGCTTAATTAACTTTAACGATTTTGAAATAATTATTGTATTTAACACATAATTACCTCTTTTACAATTATGAAATTAATTTATTCAATTAATCTCTCATTTTGAATTTATTTGGAGGAAAATCAAGCGTTTAATTTTTAAAAGGATTTTCTGATGAAATTAAACTCTAAAATAGTTCTTTAAGTAAACTTATATAAATTCCACGTAATTAAACATGAAAGATATAAATAATTACTTAGAACTATTATAAAGCTTATTTGGAAAATGGTGTATCCCTTTTTTTTACAAAATAATTATTTTAAAAATTGTTTAAAATTCAAAAAGGATCAAGATTAATTCATAATGTGGAGGGTAAAAATTGGGTGTCAACAACTGCCCCTCCCTTTGGGTAGGGTGAGTTTAATGAACCCTTGGCAAAGGGAATTGATGTTCCCAAATTTATCTGACCACATATTCATCTTTAGGAAGCGATTGGTTCTAGCACGAGTTTCAAGGAATCATGGCTGAACTCTGGTATAGAGTTTCCTACATATCCTGGGTTACACGGGAATTTAGGCCACTTGTATTTCATGGCTCTTGATTTTACGCACGGTTTTGAAAGAATTCCAAACTATCCCGATTTCAGAGTACGGAGAGACCGAAAAGCTAGGGAGTAAGAGGATTGAGGGGAGTTAGGAATGCAATCGAGTTTTCAACATAGAGCCCGCCTACATATCCCGAGACTCGGGGAATCAGGCTGCTTGTAGTTTGACTCAATCGGTGGAAAAGATAATCTTTATGTTAAGACAACCTTTGGCTCAGGATGAGTGAAAAATAAGTTGAGCTATAGAAAAGAGGCTTGTAACCTCTCAACTATGAATGTGGCATGCTTGACACCCATAAATAAGATTTTACCTGGACATTATTTCCAAAGCTCTAGGTGTATTGTCACCCGGATTTGAAAAGAAGGAGTATTGCCTCCAGCGTGAGTTTAGAAAATACCCTGGACGCGAAACTAAGACCCAAAGATAGGAAATACCCACATGCCTTCTGACAGGGGTGTGGTTTGATGGCGGTGGTAGTCATTCCTCAGCTTGCGTCCAAAGAGTTTGATACTCCTCTTTGGACTATGTCCCAGTTCGCTACTATGAAAAAGTTCCACGTTGTGATGTGTCCTTTTTTATGTAGTTCGCACCTATGGTTTTGCTTTGAGAATTTTATCCATCTCGGATGCTCTTGACAACATCTGAAAATAAAATTGTTAGTAGTAACATAATTCCATTTGGAGAGATAGTTTTATTGCCATACCTCCTCCTTGGATTATGTCCAAATCCTGTGTTGCAATGTCCTTTTGACGTGTTCTATACCATTTGCTATGGTTTTGAGATTTTCATCCTCTCGGATGTTCTCAGCAATATTTTGAAACAAAATTGTTAGTAGTAAAGTAGCTCAATAAGGAAAGATAGCTTCGTACCTCATTTTTTCTTTATCTGTTGTTTCTTGAGGAAGATGATGTCCTTTCCTGTCTCTGTCTTAGGAAATAGCAACTTCCATGACAATCGAACATGATAGCCTTCTTGGCTATTAGATAGGATTTCTTGTGTGGCAATTTTTGAGTATGATGACCTTTGTAGTCATTTGTGTGACAGTCCTCGTAGGCGTTTGTGGCGACTTGGCAGTGTTGTACTTGGTGCACATTCCTGTTGATGTGACTTGAACACTTTGCGCATTCCCATTGTTGTGTCTTAGAAGTGTTAGATTTGCGTATTCCTGTTGTTGCAACTTGAACACTTTGCGCATTCCCTCTGTTGTGGCTTAGAAGTGTTAGATTTGTGCATTCCAGTTGTTCTGACTTTAACAATTTGCGCATTCCCATTGTTGTGACTTATACGTGCTAGATTTGCGCATTCCCTTGGCTACGACTTGGACACTTTGTGCATTCCCATTGTTGTGGCTTAGAACTTTTATATTATTCAATTCTATGGCAGTTGAGTATGGCAATCGTTAAATGTGATGACTTTCGTAGTCGTTGCGATGGTGACGGTCCTCTTGATCATTTGTGGCATTCTTTTGGATGTGATATCCTTCTTGGCTATTGGTAGTGGTCTTTTACATATGCCTTTAGGGTAAATCTTGTGCATCATCTATATCGACGCGACTAATAGATATTTCCTGAATTATCAGGCTTTTGGTAATCTAGCACATCATCCCACTTTGGATAGAGGCGGCTTACAGATGCCTTTAACTTGTCCACTTTGAGTAACCTTACACATCATCCGACTTTGGATAGATGCGGCTTACAGATGTCCTTCCAATTGCCAGTTCTTTGGGTAATCCTGCACTTTTATCCGATCTTGGATGTAACGCGACTTATAGATTTCCCTTGAATTGATAGCCTTTGGGTAGTCTTGCACAATATCAACGTGGATACATTGTGGCTTATAGATAACCCTTGGACTATTAATTTTTTGGTAGTCTTGCACTTTCATCCAATTTCAGATATTAATGCGACTTACGTATTACCCTTGAACTGTCAATCCTAGGGTGATCTTGCACACTATCCGGTTTCAAATATCACTGCGTCTTACAGATAACTCTTAGTTTGTCAAGTCTTGGGCAATCTTGCACACTATCCGGTTTCAGATATCGATGTGACTTACAGACGACCTTTGTCCTTCTAATTTTGGGAAATCCAGTTTATCGTCCAGTTTGGATGGCGTCTTATAGACTTCTCTCAGACTATACACTTTAGACCTCGAGGGCAAGCGATATTTTATTATTGAGGTGACAAGGACTTTTCCACATGATCAAATATAGAGTTATCTTATGGCGATTGACGCTTTCGAATAAGAGTGCATAAATATCCTCAACGTCAGACTCCTCCATCTTACGCGATATTGGATACAAATATGCGTCATGCCATACTTGTCATAATAAAGGGGCAAATATACCCTCAACGTCAGACTCCTCCGTCTTACGTGATATCAGACATAAATATGCTGAATGACAGATTTGGCGTAATAAAGGAGCAGATATACCCACAATGTCAGACTCCTCCATCTTACGCAATATCAGATATAAATATGCTCGATGTCAGACTTGGCATAATAAATAATAATAATATCCTCGATGTTAGACTTCTCCGTCTCACGCAATATCAGATATAAATATGACAGGCCGAACTTGGCATGATAATAATAGTAATATCCTCAACTTTAGACTTTTCTGTCCCACGCAATATTGGATATAAATATGCCAGGCTTGGCATAATAAGGAAGCAAATACATCCTCAACGTCAGACTCCTCCGTCTCACGCGATATCAGATATAAATATGCTGGATGCCAGACTTGGCATAATAATAATGAAAAAATATATCCTCAACGTCAGACTCCTGCGTCTCACACAATATCGGATATAAATATACTGAATGCCTGCCTTGTCATAGTAATAATAATATCCTCAATGTTAGACTCCTCCGTCTTACGCGATATCAGATATAAATTTACTGAATGGCAGCCTTGGAATAGTAATAATAATATCCTCAACGTTAGACTCCTCTGTCTTATACGATATCAGATATAAATATGTCAAGCTTGGCATAATAACAAGGAAGCAAATACATCCTCAATGTCAGACTCCTCCATCTTATGCGATATCAGATATAAATATATGTTGAGTGCCAAACTTGGCATAATGAATGATGATAATAATAATGATGATAATGATATCCTCAAAGTTAGACTCCACCATCTCACGCGATCTCGGATATAAGCATGCTGAGGGTCGATCCTGTGTAGCAAATGCAACTTAGGGACGCCTATGAATGTCATCCCCTTTGAAACCGGCCAGTAGAGGGACATAATACTCGCAGCAAATGTTTCTGTGGTATTAATGATGATCATGGTCCTCTTGACATGGTCCTCGTGATATGAAAATATGATGGCCCTCGTGGCATGGTCCTCTCAACATGCAGATATGATGGTCCTCGTGACATGGTCCTCTTGACATGTAGATATGATGGTCTTCATGGCATGGTCCTCTCGACATGCAGATATGATAGCCCTCATGGCATGGTCCTCTCGACATGCAGATATGATGCAAAGTGGTGCAATGTAGCATGAGGAATTGTGACATGGTGCAATATGAATGCAAATATGATGTAATGTAGTGGCATATGATGCAATGTAGTGCCATGTGATGCAATGGCCCATGGTGAAGTCATAGAAAACATCACCTCTGGTCTTTATTTTGTCATGTCGACTCTTTTTTGGGTATCTGTGCTCAAGGCAAACAGTTAGTAGACATGGTGTCACTCTTACTAGCGACTACAGTCAAATTTTGAGAAACTTTAAAGATGACATTTATGAATCTAATCAAAACAGACTTTCATTTGAAATGTGAATGAAATGGTCGTGTCCATTTCTGGGGATAGCCATAAATACCATTTTTGAACGTCGTATGTTCGTGGTAATTTTTGACCTTTTGGGGATTAGCGAAGAATGACGTCGATCTCTTGTTTAGTGTACCAATTCAAAACTCACCAAAATTTATGGATCCGTTTAGGGACTTGAGGACGTTGTCAGTCTCTGGTAGTTTATGTGAACTACAAGAAGATTCGCCAGTTCTAGGGACTTTTGCCATCTTTGGCTTCTTTCCACTGCTTTGGCTTTTCTCGCCAAATTTTGAAGCATCTGGTCTTGTTGTATTTCTTTGAACGCATTGGATAATGAGAGACTGCCTTTTATCATACTTTTCGGAACAACCTGTATCCACATAAAAATTGTTAGTTTTTTGCTGAAACTGGTCTGTGTTGACCTCATTCGATCTTCTGCTCCTCATTTGTCTTCTCTGAATGCTTTCCAATCTCGGGTACTCGTCACCCTCGACTCTCCCCGGGTCACGGTAGACATAAGACAAAATCACATTAAAGGAGTAAAACTAATCTTTTGTAATGATCTTTAAACAAATTCTTTAGAAAACAAGGATTTGGAAAAAAGATAGTTTGGAAACTTCTCTGCCTGTTATGTCATGTGCTAGCCCAACGAACATACTTTGCTCGAGGTTTTAACATTTCTGACATACTGCTGGAGGACTACAAAGATCCTTTGTTGTCCTATCTAGGGAATTCGAAAATGCTTTTCGAGAAATCTATCACAGCTGTGGGTTAATCCACCAAGGACTGGAAATTTGTTGAAGTAGATTCTGATCTATCGGTGTTGGAAAATTTTTCGGAGTTTGTTTCTAAACTCTCAAGTGAAGCTCAGTGGATATTTTGAGGTCCTCCTCAAAATTTCTACCCCATTTAAAGGTTTCATTGATGAATCTCATTCCATTTGCAAGAGCCTTGAGACTCTGTGGGGATTACGAGATTCTTTTTCAATATTCACTTTGGTTGTTCTTTGGCATCTTCTGTATTCTGACTTGCTGGAGAATGCCCTTTGTCTTCTGAATTTTTGAGATTTCTTTCTCAAAAATTCTGCCTCAATTTCCATTCCCTAGGGGATATGACTGAGCCATTGTGGCGCATACGTATCCCATTGAGGTAGGAATCAGGTCAAACATAGTTTCCACACTCGTAGTGGGAGAATGTCGGAAATAATTAAAGGGATGATCGAGGCCGACAAAATCTGCCTACGTATCTCATTCTTGAGAATTCAGGTCGAACGTAGTTCAAGATATGAAGGAAAAAGATAAATTTTCCTAAGAGATTGACCGAAGACGACACAGGCCACCTACGTATCTCATTCTTAAGAATTCAGGTCAAACATATTTCGTAGATAGGATAGGGGATTTTTTAAGCTTTTACTAAGTGCAAAACAATTACAATTATAAAATACAATTACAAGGAAAGAAAGAAATAAAGACTATCATTAGGCATAGTATCTCTTCACGGCATCGGAGTTGATAGGCTTGGGCCACACTTGGCCATCCATCTCGGACAAAAGCAAGGCTCCTCCTGATAACACTTTGTGGATGACATACGGTCCTGGACAATTAGGTGCCAACTTTCCTTTGTCTTGTGAGAAAGAAGGATTAATTGTCCATTCCCTGGATTGAATTCTGGATTGACCAATAAATTTTGGGAGATGACGTTTGTGCTCATTGTCATCCTTTTATTATAGGACCATACAAAGATATCGATGTGTGGTTCAAGCATATTGATAAGTTCTTTCTTTTGTGCTTTTGACAAATAAACACCGTCACTGATTTCTTTGACCTGACCGTTGCCTCCTAGATTGACCACCTCAAACTCTTTTAGGTGGGGCCTTTCCTGGTCTTCAAAGTTCTTGGACTTCTCGGTTGTTCATTCCAAGACTATGATTTTCTCAACATACCCTTAAAAATCATTATCTTCTAGCTGGGTTTGTTCGTTAAGCTCTTGACATGACATGAAAGTGGCAGGGTTTAACTTATTGTTACTGAAACCAAAATAAAACAGGTTAGATAACAACAAGTAAACGTAAATAATTTTAAACAGTAAATGTCTTTCGAAATAAGGAGGCTTTCATTGAAATCCAAAAATATTTGCAAACTATGGCTATAACCCGCATAAATGCAGGTCTGTGCCTTTGGAAAATGATAAAATAGTACGAGGTATTTGAAAATATAAAGGGTGGGTCACGGAGCCTCATCCGGACCATTACCAATTTTTCATAAAACAGAGCCTCTGTCTAACCCAGTCGAGTGGAGAGTCATGAGAGGACTTGCGACACAATTCCATAGCTTTTCTATGGGCTTGGCATCCCTAATCATGGTTTCTTAGGAGGTTTCTTCTATTATAGCATCGCACTCTTCAAATAGCCTTCCGATATCATCATCTAACCCATCGCTTGGAGAGGTAATACGCATCGAGAATGACTTATATAAGTGAGGGAGTGGCTTAGGCGGTCCCGACTGCTTCTTCTCTTGACATTTGATAGTGACGTGCAAGGCCTTGTTGCGCATTAACCCTTCAAAGGGTAGTTCAGCAATACTCGAAGTAGCTATAGCTTTTTCTGGCATTTCCTGCTTTTAGGACTAACCGGCACTATTGACTTGCTCACAACACATTTTTCATATTGACAGTGGCTCTGTCGTGATTTGGGAGCGGGTTTTTATTAACATTGGCCGGTGCTGTTTGTAGTGTGACCACTCTTTGGTCAATCAAATCCTGAATTTTGTGCCTAAGATTAATGCAATCTTTGGTATCATGTCCGAATCCTCCGGAATGATAAGCACAATGTCGGTCATCCCTAAAGAAATGAGAGTTAGGATTGCCTGGTTTAGGTTGTATGGGCTGAATAAATCCAGCAACCTTCAATCTATCATATAACTGAGTTCTGGTTTCATCCAATTGGGTAAAATTTCGAGGAGCTTTCTTTTCCAAATTTGGATGAGGGAGATTTGCATTGGTGGGAGGAGGAACCTGGTGATTATTCTGGTTCTCGAGAGCCTTTTGATACACTCGGAAGTTTTGGGGAGGATCTTAGTAAATGGGCTGCATATTTGGCTGTAGAGTTTGGTATATAGGCTGCATATTTGATTGTGGAGCTTGGTAAATATACTGAGTGTAGAAAACCGGTTGAGGATTTTGTGGAGCTGGGGGTGGGGTTGTTGGAACAAGTGATTTTTTGTAGTTGGCCCCAAAAGGTATCCGCGATCTTGGGCTAGGACTGGAGGATACTGAAGACACTTCTTCCCTCTTCTTCTTGGGAAATCCTGCCGATCCTGAGGATGCAGAAGCTTTGGTTATCTTGCTGCTACGTAGACCCTCTTCGACAATTTCACCAATCTTAACTAGGTCGGCGAAATTTGCTTTAACTTCTGATATCATTTTGTCATAGAATTTCAACTCTTGACAGTGCATAAACACCTCGCTTATCTCCTCTTCGATCATAGGAGGTCAAACTCTTGCTGCCTCTTTTCACCACCGATAGGCGTAATCTCAGAAGTCCTCATCTGATGTTTGCCTAATGCGTCCTAGAGAGTATCGATCTGGGATGACTTCCACATTGTATGCAAATCTTTGAGCAAAGTCTCAGGCCAGATAGCTCTATTTGGACCACTTCTTTAGTTCTTGAGAGGTGAACCATTCCAAAGCCTCTTCGCTTAGACTTCGGCTAAACAATCTCATTAGCAGAGCGTCATTTTTCCGAGCACCGACAATTTGGTCACAATAACTTCTTAAATGTCCCTCGGGATTTGCAACATCGTTAAAGGTCTCAAACTTGGGAATCTTGAATACGTCTAGCAAGTCTATCTCTGGATGGATACAGAGATCATCGTAGTCATAGCCTTTTTTATAAGACAATTCCCGAAACTCTCTGATCCTGGATATATCTTCTTTCATTTGAGCCATGTCATGATCACGCTTCTTCTCCGCGACCCTCAACTCTTTCTCTTTATCCTCGTAGTGGTCAAGCTCGGGGATTTTCGGGAGAGCGGTGTATGGTTCTATCATAGCATGAAAAACAGGATGTAGTGGGTTCTGGACATGTGGAATGGCATTTGGGTACGTGGGGTTATAGTTCTATGGATTGATGACATTGGGATGGTTATTCTAGGAGTTGTAGGCATTTGGTGGCGTATTTTGGTAATTTGGAGGGAGGTTTTGTGGGACATATGCATTTGGGTTGTTATTTTGATTAGTGTGCTGGGTAGGCAGAGTATGAGTTTGATACGAGGATTCGATATGAAGAGGATTATTAGAGAGAGGTTTGTTGAAAGGTCTAGGTGTGGAGGAGGAAGGGATATCTCTTGGTTGGTTCTCAGTCAATGGAGAATTGAGTGGAGAAATCTGGAGAGGGTTTTGGGCGCTTCCTAGAGTTGGGTATTAGCGGCAATAGCCATGCTTGCCATGTCTTTGGCTTTTTTGTACTTTTTCTTGCATGTTCTCTAGCTTTCTTGCAAGTTCTGCAATCATTTTGCTTTGTTCGGTGATGAGGTTGTCTCTTACAGCCAAAGCGTTCTCTTCTTCACTACCAGTCATTTTATCCTTAGTGAAGCGAGGGTTAGAGAAGTAATCTATTTGTGCCTTTGAGCGGGTGAAGTAGGGATGTTCGGCCAGTTTTGCCAACACAGATCAATTTCTATTACCTGTTGAAGTAAAATAACTCAAAGGCCGATATGTTAGATCCTCTTAGTGATAAACAATACAAGATATCCAATCGAGAAGGAACAAATAAAGTTGCTTTTCATCAAGGCAAATTGATCCACGGGCATTTATTTGCTCAAGTGTTCGACGGGCAGGATCGATTTTGGGTAGGTAGATTCTATCAGGAGATTTAACTAGTCGAGTCTTACACACTTGATGTATCTTCTGAATTCTTCAGCATTTTTATCGAAGTGGTGAAATGAAATTTTTTTACAGATAAGGGACGGGCCCTGAAAGGATGTAGTTTGGATATTGTAAGTTGGTTTTCTGAACAAGACTTAAAAAGGTTTTAAGAAGTCTTTGGATTTTTCTGGGGAAATTGAAGAACTTCAATGGTGATTTTCATCGGATTTTATGGTGGACTTTATATTTTGCTTAATGTGTTGTAGAAAATTTCAGCATGGAATAGACCAATTTTTCATGATTCAAGCAACACACATAGCACATAAAGCAGTTATATCACATAACAGTTCATAGCGCATCCTATACGGATATGCGACCTTTTATGCCAAAGGTAGGCCTAATGAATTGAAGGATGTGTATGTCGTTTGTAAATGTTCTATTGCCCTAAAAATATATACAGACCGTTTAAATGAAAACAGGGATACAAAATAAGGGGAAAAGGAATGTACATCAGAAATCACTCCCACGCAGAGGCACAATCCTAAACTAGGTTGCCGTGGCCGATCCTTCGTTCTTGGAATTCTTGCAAATTTCGAATGCCTTTCGGATGACAATCTTCGAAAATGAAAGACTATCTAAATATATCCCAATCTCAAGGGACAATGGTTCGTACAACTCGACATGACATCCTCAATTGAGCACATATGGGATGATTGTTCTTTCGGGCCGTGGGCCCTTTCGAAGACAAGGTGGCCTTACTAATGGACATCTTAGGTCAATGCTTATTTCGGGATTTGGTTTTGCACTATCCTGAGTTTCTAGAATAGGTTTCAGAATTGACCGGGAACCCAAGCGGACAACCAAGGCTAAAACAACGCGGGTCAACTACTTCACTCGTCTGTTTTGAAATTTGTGTGTTTTGTTAAGAACGATTATAAATACTTGCATAATCTCCTTTTTACCGCTAATGCATTCTAATGCTTTGCCAAGAGAGGCGGAAGATGCCATGAACAATTTATATTTTGCAAAAAAGTAAGCAAATAAGGAAAGTAATAAAGTTTACTAATTATTACAATCCAAATAGTTAGTCAAATAAGTTAGTTGCAAACAATAAGGTTAGAATCTAGTTGAATTATCTCCAGTGGAGTCGCCATTTTTGTTTTCAGGAAAAAAAGACTTTAGTGTTTGAAAATTATTTTGAAAATCTAAGTCGAAGTTTCATAACGTTTTCAAGTAAGAGCAATATTCGCCACTTAGTTTTTATAAAAGTAAAAACCAAGAAAAACTTAGAAGAATTTTTAAAATCCAAAATAGATAAAGACTTTAAAAATTTTGAGATTTTGGGTAAGGGTTCAAATTAATACTCTTGGAAGGGTGTTAAGGCGCCAAGAGTATCCGCTAGCTCGTGGTTACCCGAACTTATTTGAAAATAACTTATTATTACTAACTTTAAAAGAACTTGGTTTGATTTAATTCAAAAATTGTGCTGAGCATAACTTGATAAAAAGAAGATTGAAATATTAAAATCTAATTTTAAGAGAATGATGTGAAGAGTTTGTTTTAGGAAAGGTAATATGCCGAATTTTACCTTTAAAGTCAAGAAAACAGCTTCAAACATACAAGGAAAATTTCAATGAACCGAGATATTTTAAAAGATAAAATGTTACTCTTTGGGTAAGATCCAACTAAGTTAAAATGTTAGTTCAAATTAATACAAGAAATAATAATTCAAACTACACAAATAAAGAGTTAAGGGAAAAGGAATTAATTTAAGCCGTTTGGCTTAATATACTTGAACTTTTAGTCCGAAACCCTGTCCTAAATCTAATTTGTGGGCCCTCTTTAGGTCCACCGCCGTTCTGGTCCAATTTTTGCACCTTTTGACCCATTTGGGCTGACTGTTGCTATGCCGATATGGGCTTGGCAAATTTTCTCAAATGTAGACCATTGTGGGCTTCTTCTGCTACTGCTACAAGTTGTCATAGGGTTTTGACCCATTTTACTGCTTCCTTTAACCTATATGTCTGCTTCATTTTTGTGTTGTATCAGCTCCTTCAGGGTTTAGCTGGGGCATGACTCGAAGATTGTTGGGCTCTCAACCGGGGAATGCAAGGTTAAGAGAGTCTCAAAGGACTCGTCCAAAAAGTTGATGCGAGACAAACAGAAAAATAAAAATTAGCATTTGAACAGAGAATATTAGGGTAATCTGATTCAACATCCATCAAAAGAAACAAATGAAACAAAGTATCAGATGGAAGGGAACTGTCTCAATTTCATAACTACTGATGCAAATGAATACGAGGGAACAATAGTATAAATTCATAAAGAAGTTGAACGTGCCAACACCTTAAATATAACTAAAGTATAGGATTTTCTCCTTTTCAGAGTTAAACCAAAACACCTCAAAGATCAGTGACCTTCAAAGTTTGAACTACTCCCTTTATTACTTTAAAAATGATTTAAATGCTCAAAGTTACCATAACTACAACTGGTTCATTTTAGGATCTGCTCCTTTCTTTGACATGAATCAAATACATTTTTTAAAAGAAAAACCCACGAAATAAGATAAAACATTGAGAACAAATAGGTGAACTGTAGTGATCACGATCTGAAACTGGAGAGAATCCATACAGTTTCTATCGCAAGATCAAAGTAGAGAAGACTAAATGAAATATATCTTTCCACATTGTTCTTACGAGTTCAAATGAAAGAACGTAGTTAATTTGCATACATTACGGTTAAGTACAACTAATATGCTGTACATAGATGCACATAGAGCTAGCTTACGCAAACAATGAACCTAAAGTATACAAAAGACACTTTCCAACTTGAAATCTGGCGTGTATGAAAACTTGTTGACTCATTTTCATTTTTCTGAAGAAAGAGACTAATTTAAACATGCTTTATTACAAGACTTTTACTAGGATGGAATATATAGGTAGTTAGTTTGCACGAAAACAGTTTCTTGTCATAGAGGCAGTGGAATTGCAAGAAGCATTCATGCATTTTCAACAGGTGTTGATAGTATCATAAACTAAACAAGGCTTCTAAGAGCAACAAAGCGATACTTAGAGTCACTAATCAAAAAAGAAAATGCAATCTTTATTACTCAAGAGGAAACTAAAGAGAACAGTCACCAATCAAGAGCTGAAAGAGCAAGTCACGTTCAAGATATGAATACATCAATGGCCAAGGATAGATACATTCTTTTCAAACTCAAACTTGACCAAATGCATATAATTTTTAGGAGAAGAAATCAGGGTATCAAACATGGCGCCTAGGAGGAAAGAGGGAAAGGGGAGAAAAACCAAACCAATTCAAACTAAACCATTTAGCCACAAGATACATGGAACTTGAATGGATACCCAATAGTCAAAAAACAATATTTTGCCAAGTTCTTTCATAATTAAGAGCTTAAACAGTCAGCCTAGGTGGACTATTGAATAGTGAAGAATGACTAAATTTTTACAAGATTTTAAGCACACCACAGAGATAGAACAAGGAAAATCAACAAGAAGTAAACCAAGATGAAATTTCCCAAATATCGGCTTGACAATAGTCCATGAACCTAGCATTTCAGCAATAACAAACAATTTTAGACTCTATCAGCATAACAAACAACATACTGACCCTCATAAATGAAGCAGGACAGCTCTTCTAAGAGAGAGAAAATAAAAATGGGTTCCAAACACTTACTTATGATTTCTCAATACTGAATCCAACAAACACAGCCTAAAACCAGCAGATGCATTTCTCTTCTGGATCAGCGATTGGGACGACGAGCTATTGCCAGAAACTTCACCACCAGAATTTTAATTTTGACCCGTCGGAGACTCATTTCTGTATGTTAATCTCTGAAGTTCTTTTGGTTACATGAGATTAGAGAAAAGACTCTCCAAAACCCCAATTTTCCCCCAAAAGAACCCTCTCAATCTGATGGGAGAGGGGGGTTTTTATATGAAATTTTCGGGTGGAGAAAAAGGGGGAAAACATAGGGGCAAAGTCGGGAAAAACCCTTGAGAATTTTTGAAATCCTTGGCTGGATAACGTTACCAGCAAGATAATGGTACGAGTTGTATGAATTCTCACTTGATTTATGGAGGAATCGTCACATAGGGCCATTTCTAGAACCTTTGAGTTTGCCATCTCGTCATTCGATGGAGAGAAGATGACATTTGGGACTTTTGATAGAGTTAGAGCCGTTGGGGAAGCTGTTGTCGTTTTGGTTGAGCTGTGAGCGTTAGGGTTTGTTTGTACTGGATTTGTCGTTGCTGAGAGAAAGAGATGAGAGAAAGAGCTAAATAGGTCATTTGGTTTGTCTGTTTTGAGAGAAAGAGATAAAGGAGTGGAGAGTGTGATAAGGGGTCTTAAGGGTGTTAGGCCAGATGGGTCGGGCAAGAGGAAATGAAGAGTGGGCTGGGAATTGGGAGTTGATTTGGGCCAATGAATTTGGTAGTTGAGGCGGGTCAATTGCCCCAGTCAGTTGAGACCAAGGAGTTATAAGGTGGGTTTAAGTAATAGCCACATTTGCAAAACATTTGGCCGTTTGGTCTTTAGGAAACAACCAAATTGGGTGTAATTAGGATGAAATTCGGCTAGGATTTAAATATTTTAAAGAAATAGGCTAGAAGAGGAATAAGAGTGAATCAATTACAATTACTCTTGAGCTTAATTAACTTAAATGATTTTGAAATAATTATTGTATTTAACACATAATTACCTCTTTTACAATTATCAAATTAATTTATTCAATTAATCTCTCATTTCGAATTTATTTGGAGGAAAATCAAGCGTTTAATTTTTAAAAGGATTTTCTGATGAAATTAAACTCTAAAATAGTTCTTGAAGTAAACTTATATAAATTCCACGTAATTAAACTTAAAAGATATAAATTATTACTTAGAACTATTATAAAGCTTATTTGGAAAATATTGTATCCCTTTTTTTTCAAAACAATTATTTCAAAAATTGTTTAAAATTCAAAAAGGCTCAGGATTAATTCGTAATGTGGAGGGTAAAAATTGGGTGTCAACACCAACTTTCAGTAGGTTAAAGTTGAACACCAAAGACTAGGTGTCATGGCTAAAAATATACACCTTGCTGAGTGGAAGTGGGAGATGATAAATATGAACTTTATAACGGGTTTGCTGATATGCCAGGATTTTACGACACATTTGATGCTTTTAAGAAGGAAGTTTTATAGTTTTCAAGTAATTATTGTGCGAATTTATGTGTTTTGGTTGTGTTTTAGGAAAGATAGACTTGTATCAACAAAATAAGAATTTGTGCCTAAAACGACAAATTTTCTAATCGTTGTGAGTTTAAACGGATCATAGGTACAACCGTTGCATTCAACATCAAAGACAGAAGCTGACGAAAAAAGTAAAGTTAAAGAGGAAGGCAAAATGGACCATTTTCAGGAACAATGGTCCGTTCTCCTTACCATTTCCAAAACCATAAAGCAACCAAATATCAGAAGTTATAACGCAAAAGGAAACATTCCATTGTTGATCAAAACGGACTATTTTGGCATCCGTTCTGAGGACGCGTCTTTCCTTTCCTAGAACAATCTAGATTTAATTTGTACTTGGCTATAAATAGGACTCCTAGGGTATTTTTTAGAACACTTATTTTAGCATACTTTTTACACGTTTTTGGAGGACAAACACGACGTTACTCTTTTCTTATGAGTTTTGAACAATTTTGAGTGCAACTTTTAGTTCTTATTTGGAAGAACCACTTTTGGTGATCAATCAAATCAGTTTATAAGTATGTCTCTTTCAATTATTATTGCTTCTTTTCTCTATAGTATGGGTAATAAACCCCAAATCTAGGATTGTGAATCAACGCAATGAACGAATCTTAGGGAAAAAGTGTTGATATAGGATTGAATAGATTGTGGGTGAGTTGTTAACAATCGAATTGTTGAAAAATTAGCGATTGCAAATGTTAATTAAAATCCCTTGAACCTTAGTGCTTTTCAGAAGAATTCATTTAGGTTGGAAAATTATTAAAGACTAAGAACTCAAAGAGTTAATCTTTATTTAATGGGATTTCCTAGGAATACATTAATTACACTTAACTTATTGTGGTCGTTTAAATAATATGCTTCATTTCATTTGGGAAGATAAATGAAGGATTGATCAATTTCATATCGAAAGGTAGTAATTGGTATCATTGACCATAGTTCACTCAAAATCAACCTATGATTACTTATATCGACGCTTATAACTATTAGATGAATTCCATTGTGTGATGAAACAATCCTAGATTCCATAAAACTTTGTTAACTCTAAACATTCATTTTTCGCATATTTTAATTTTAGTACTACAAATTATATTCTTTATTAAGGGATAAGATTTGACATAATGTGAAATAAACCAATAACTTTAAGTATTATATTTTTTACTCTATTCCCAGTGGGATTCGACCCCAGCCTAGTTTTTGGGTTACTATATTTGACAATGATCGTTTGTACATTTTATAAGTATGTAATTTGAATGTATCAAATTTTGGCATCATTGCCGGGGAATACGGTTTTGAAATTTACTTAAAGTAATTCTTGCTTTACTTTGTGTCCTTTACTTATCCGGTCACACTTGCTCTCTTTTGTGTTGATTGCTAGCTAGTATGAATGGTTAAAATATAAGGAACCAAGGAAACAACCAACCAAATGCACCAGGTAATATGCATGTGGAAAATTTGTTATTTGATGAGAAAATGAATGTGTTCGCTGAGGAGGTACCTGAATTTCACTATGTCAGTGCCATTGTGCCTCCTAGAGTGGATGCTGCCACGTTCAACATTGAACAGAGAGCATATGCTATGCTATGGGGTGAAGGGTTGTTTCGCAACTTTACTGATGATGATCCGCATGAGCATCTAAAAAAATTCATAAATGTGTGTCAGACATATAAGCAGAACCACGTGTCAGACAAAGCTTTCAGGTTGAGGTTGTTCAAATATTCATTAACGGGGGAAGATCACACCTGGCTCAACAACCTCCCTCTGAATTCAATTAGAACATGGAATGAGTTGGTGAGCACCTTCATGAAAAACTGGTTCGCCCAAGCAAGAAAGCTGAACTTAGAGATAAGATCTTTTTTTCAAGCAGCTACCAGGGGAGTAATTTTATGAAACATGGGAACGATTAAAATTTTATGAAATATGGGAATGATTCAAGCTCTATCTCCTGAGGTCCCTAAGTCATGGTTTTCCAGATAACATACTGATGGAGAAGTTCTACACACGGTTGGACCCAATCTCTCAATCTGTCGCAATCAAAGTCGCTGAAGGGAGCTTCATGGACAAGACTTTTGCTAGAGTCATGCAGATGATGAATAATATGACTTCTCACAATCAAGCCTGGAATTCGAGTGGGTCAAGTGCGAATTATGTATCTCCTTCCTTGGCTAATCTAGCCAAAGAAAATCACGAAAGAAATGACACTACTGCAAGGCTTGCTACTAGTCTAGAGTTTCTCAACAAGAGATTTTCTGAAGGTGAGAAAAAGAAGGTGAATGCAGTTTAGAGCATACCTCTTCAGCAAGCACCGGTCTAAGTTCTAGAGGAGATTGAATACAGTGAGACACATGCCACAAAAGTTGAAGTTGTGAATTATATCAACAACACTGTAGGTGGTCAGCCAAGTCAGGGACAACCGTATCATGGGCAGGTAAATAATAACAAATAACAATGGAGACCACAAAAACAGATTCAGGGCAACTACAATAATGCCCATAACTTTGGGAATAAGAGTGCAAACCCCTATGTTCCGCCAATGGGAAATCCACAAGAGAAAGGATCATCAAAAATGGAAAACATGCTTGAGAGAATTCTTGCAAATCAAGAAAAGGCAGACACTGAGGCAAAGAATTTGGCAGAGGTGGTGACTTGTTACACCGCATCAATTCAGAAATTAGAACAATAGCTCAGGGGTTTGTCCGGAGAATAGAACCCGAAGGTGAAAGGCCAACTTCCCAATTATACCATTTTAAACCCAAAGAATGGAGGTAACACCTCTCAGTGTATGTCCATCACCACCATAAGTGGTCTTACCATAGCAAAGACTGATATAGTTGATAAACTGGTGGAAGAAGCAGAGGTTAGTCCTGAGAAAGATATTGTAGTAGAGAGTGAAACTCCAAGTGAAGTAAAGGTTGATGAGGTGAGAAAAGGTCGTATTAAGAAGATCATTCAGACATTCAAGTGTCTACCACTATTTCTTCAAAGTTTTGTCAAAAAAATGAAGGAAGCTAAATGCCTAAAATTTTATGACCAGTTGAAGCAGTTGTCGATGAGTATACCATTCCTAGATGCCTTCCAAGAAATGCCTAAATTCGCAAAATACTTGAAAGAATTGCTTAATAAGAAGGGGTCTTTGAAGGAGAAATATGTACAACCTACTCATAGGGTGAGCTCTATTATTTCACACTAACCGATTCAGAAGAAAGGTGATCCGGGTGCATTCACAATACCATGCACCATTGGGTTGAGATATTTTTCTAAACCACTTTGTGACAATAGTGACAACATAAATTTGATGCCTTTGGATATATACAAGCAATATTGACTTAGACTTCCCAGGCCTACCAGCATGAGGTTATAGATGACCGATAGGTCCATGCAGTGACCCATCAGTATTGTTTATGATGTGCTAGTCAAATTCAGAAAATTTATGTTACCGACTGATTTTGTGTTACTGGATTGTGTTGTGCATAAAGAGATCCTAATCATTTTGGGACATCCATTTCTAGCAACAGGGAGAGCACTAATAGACTAGGAGAGTAACGAAATTAAATTCTGAGACAATGACAAAGAGGTCACATTTCAAGCTAGCAAGGGAATGTCCTTACCAAGCAAGTATCAGAGCATCTCGGTGATAAATGTGGTATAGGGCATAGTAGAGAAAGAAATAGAAGCAAAGGTGGAGAAAGATAGTTTCGGGGACGTATTGGCAGCTATCTCGGTAAACTATGATTGTGAGGATATGGAGGGATACATGGACACCATGATTGCCCTGACACAACTTTGTTTGTACAGTTACACTCCCAAGAAACTCTCTCTAGATCTGGAAAATAGAGCCATGCCACCAACAAAACCATTAATCATTAAAGCTCCCAAACATAACCTAAAGAAGCTCCCGACCTACCTCAGGTATGAGTTCTTAAGACTTAATAAAACTTTGCATGTTATTGTTTCCACTCTTCTTTCTGATGTGCAGGTAAAGAGGCTGATAGCTATGCTAAGAAAGTACAAAAAAGCTATTGTATAGAGAATAGATGACATTCGTGGGATCCCACAGACATATATGAACATAAAATTAAGCCAGAAGATGATAGTTGACCCAATGTTGAGCATCAAAGGAGACTTAGCCAAGCCATGCAGGAAGTGGTAAAAAAGAAGATTAGCAAGTGTCTAGATGTGGGGGTAGTTTACCCCATTTTTGATAGTTCGTAGGTCAGCCCAGTTCTGTGAATGCCCAAAAAGGGATGTATGACATTTGTGGAAAATTCCAAGAATGAGCTGATACCAACTAGAGAAGTCACTGGGTGGCATGTTTGTATGGATTACAAAAATCTTAATGAAGCTACCTGTAAAGACCATTTCCCCATGCCCGTCGTTGATCAGATGGTGGACAAGTTGGCTGGACAAGCTTACATTTGTTTCCTTTACAGCTGCATAGGATACAACAAAATCAATATTGCGCTAGAGGATCAGGAAAAGACCATGTTTACTTGTCCATATGGGATATTTTCATTTAGACGAATGCCCTTTGGTCTTTGAAATGCTCCTAGAACTTTCCTGCAGTGCGTGATGTCTATATTTTCTGATATGGTTGAAGATTATCTAGAGGTATTTATGAAAGACTTCTCAGTCGTGGGTGATACTTTTGAAAACTATTTAGAGCATCTTGAGTATGTTCTGGTAAGGTGTGAGGAGACCAATTTAGTGCTCAACTGGGAGAAATGCCATTTCATGGTACATGAGGGAAATTTTCGAGGGCACAAAGTTTCCAAAAAGGGAATTGAGGTGGACCAAGCTAAGATTGACATCATTGCAAAACGACTACCACCAGTTTTTGTTAAAGGTGTAAGAAGTTTCTTGGGGCATGTGGGATTTTATAAAAGGTTCATCAAAGACTTCTCTAAGATCTCCAAGCCAATATGCAGGCTTCTTGAAAAGGAAGCTAAATTAATTTTTGATGAAGATTGCTTGAAGGCATTTGAGGAGTTAAAATGAAGGCAGACAGAGGCACCAATTATTGTGGCTCCGGATTGGTCCCTTCCCTTCGAGTTGATGTGTGATGCAAGTGGGTATGCTGTTGGGGCCGTTCTTGGCCAATTCTATAACAAATTCATTAACCCAGTTTACTATGCAAGAAAATCATTGAATGGAGCATAGCAAAATTATACGGTGACCTAACAAGAGATGTTGGCTATTGTCTATGCGTATGAGAAATTCATATCATATCTCTTGGGATCCAAAGTGGTGGTATACACTGATCATGCAGCCATCCGATTCCTTGTGTCAAAGAAGGATGCAAAACCCAGGTTGATTAGATGGGTATTGTTGCTACAAGAGATTGATTTCGAGGTAAAGGATAGAAAGGCGACAAAAGATCAAGTTGTGGACCACTTGTCGCGATTAGAAGAGAATGCACTGCCAACTGAGGAGCTTCATCTTGATAATGTCTTTCCTGACGAGAGGATATTGATTGTGTCCCATGATGCAGTCCCTTGGTATGCTGACTATGCTAAGTTTCTAGTTGCAGGTGTTATACCAGAAGAGGTCAAGAACTACCAAAAGAAGTGGTTCTTGTGAGATGTCAGGCACTACTACTGGGAGGAACCTTATCTATTCCGGATTTGTGCAGATAATATTATTTGGAGATGTGTTGCTGAAGATGAGTTCCTTCCCATCCTGAAAGTATGCCATGACTCTCCCATAGGGGGTTACCATTCGGGGAATAAAACTGCAACCAAGGTGTTGAAATGTGGCTACTACTGGCCAACATTATACAATGATACGGATAAACTAGCAAGGAACTGTGATCAATGCCAAAGAAAGGGAACCATATCAAGGGGGCATGATATGCCTCTAAACTTTGTAATAGAAGTTGAGCTCTTCAATGTGTGGGGGATTAACTTTATGGGACATTTCGTCAGTTCTCAAGGCATGAAGTACATCCTAGTTGCAGTTGACTATGTCTCCAAATGGGTATAGGTAATTGCTTTACCGAACAATGAAGCTTGAAGCGTCATTACTTTTCTCAAGAAGAGCATTTTCACTTGTTTTTGCACACCTAGTGCCATAATTAGTGATAGTGTCTCTCACTTCTATAATAAAGCATTTGTTGGGCTACTTGAGAAGTATGGAGTTAAGCACAACATAGACACCCCTTATCATCCTCAAACAAGTGGATAGGTTAAAGTGTTCAATAGAGAGATCAAAAGCATATTGATTAAGACTGTTAATACCAACCGTACTGACTGGTCCCAAAAGCTGGATAATGCTTTTTGGGTATATTGTACATCCTAAAAGACCCCAATTAGCACATCTCCATACTTATTGGTGTTTAGAAAGGCTTGTCACTTACTAGTTGAACTAGAGCACAAAGCACTTTGGGAATTGAAGAAACTAAATCTTGATTGGGATGAAGTTGTAAAGTTCAGGGTGTCTCAACTGACTGAATTATAGGTGTCTCAACTCCTATGAATGTGTAGTGCTATACAAAGAGAGAATGAAACCGGTGCATGACGGAAAGATTCTGAATAAAGAGTTTCAACCAGGAGATGTTGTGTTGCTATTTAATTCCCGGTTGATGTTGTTTCTAGGAAAGCTAAAATCTAAATAGTCGGGACCTTTCAAGGTCGTAAGCATGTCTCCACATGGAGCAGCTGAGTTGGAGTCCAAAGATGGTTCTCGGACATTCAAGGTTAATGTCCAATGAGTAAATTAGTACCTTGGCATTTCTGATGGTGACAAAATAGTTGAGGAACTCCATCTCAAGGATAGACCAGTGTCAGAATAATCTTTTGGTAACGCATCATGCCGCGATGTTAAATTAGGCTCTACTTGGGAGGCAACCCAAGTTTAGTATTTTCTTATTCTTTATAGTTTTCATTTTTTAGTTAGAATGGAGTTATGGGTGTTCAATGTGCAAAGAAGGACAAAGGCATGACATGAATCAAGTCAGTCGGATATAGGAAAATCAGGTATGTTATAATAGAGGACAAACACGGACCATTTTACCAGAAAATAGACCGTTCTATCATTCGTTATAATTTCCAAAAAAGAGGAAGTCACTGGTTTGTGGAAGGGACAAAACGGCTACCAAAACGGTCTATTTTGGAAAATAATGGACCATTTGGTCAGCCGTTTTGAAAAAAAAAAATCAAAATCAAAAATCAGGATTTTAAGAGTTTAAAAAACCCATTTTAAAGCCTCTTATCCCATTCAAATAAGGTAACCGCCCCCTTTACTCCTCTTAACTCTCTCCCACATTCTTCTCTCCCCTTGAATCCTCTTCCCCAAACTTCTTTTCTTACCCATACTCCCTTCCCCCTCTAGAAGCATTGCGCACACACACACAAAACTCTCGTTTCTCCCCTCTTATTGTTTGTTTGTACATCAAGTGAAGACATCAACACTTATCAGGTATGTTCTTCTTTACTTACTCCATTGGGTTGATATTATAGTTCCTTCTTATTCTCTATCTCTCAATTGGAAGCCAGGGTTATGTGGGTATTGATTGTTATTTGAGATACCCTTGGTTCTAATGTGAATAGCTTGATGAGGATGAATTGGAGGATGATGTTTCACTAATTGGGTATCAAATTGGGTGATGAATAATTGCTTTAAATTGAAGGGAAATCATGGAAAGTCTGAGTATCGTGGCTTATGATTGTTGTTGTGAATGCTGAGTGTGGAAATTCAATTGGAAATTATGGGAGGATTGCATTCGTTTAATTCCGATAATCAAATTATATTTGGTGGTTTTCTTTGTTCCTATTAAGAACAATCCTAAATTTCTAGTTTTCCCCTCACGATGAGCTTTAGGACCCATAGAAGTATTCTATGGACCCTAACTATAATCATAAGGATAAAAATGGAATTTAGGGTTCTCGTTAACCACTATGAATCCTGAAACTACCCGTTATACCCAGTAACTCATCATTTCTTGAAGCGTAATGAATGTTCAAAAGTGTTTTGTTCACTATATTTGTCAAATAGAGGGAGAAATGGACTATTTCTATACGAAATAGATCATTTTACTGACCATTTTGACTTGTAAAATTTAGTATGTTCTATTTTCTAAAATGGTTGAAAAAATGGACCGTTTTCATCCAAAAAGATCCATTCCCTCAATCGTTTTAACTTATTAATTTTTTGTTGTTTCTATTTTCCAAAAAAGAAGGGTAAATGATCCGTTCTTCTCCAAAATGGATCGTTCCGTCATCCGTTTCATAGTGTCGATAGCTTGTGTTTTCTTTTTTGGTGTGGATATTAACATGTTCTCCGCAGGTATGGTTCAGAAGAATCCACCACACAGAGGAAGCACTAGTCGGGGGTCTGCTAGTCAGGGAAAGGAAATTCAAACCCGACTACAAGATGAACTGGATGAATCTGAAGAAGAAGTTGCCCCACACTCGACAAAGAGTGCAGCGAGTGATTTCCATCCCTGAACCATCCTAGTCTAAAGAGAGGGTTCATCATCCTCACCCTTCTAGGATTCTAACTACTAAGCTGAGGTTTTAGGGGATGCTGTCCTTACTGCTGAACAACAAAGGCTGAATGATCAGAGGAAAAAGGAAAACCAGTATTGGGATAGCATACGATGAGGTGTTTTGGGTATTCAATACATCTACAACGCAAGGATAGAGTAGAGTAATTGGGGGAATTCAAAAAGGGGGATTGCAGATGAGATCAGAATAAATTCAGTAGGACTTCTTGAGTATCCGACATTCTAGATCTATGCCTTATATAGACACTACCAGCTCGACTGGATGAGTAACCCACCGGGTCAATACTGCCCCATATTGGTTTGGAAGTTTTATACTGCATACCTGGCCACTTTACAAAGCAGTGTGTCGAAGGACACACCAGTAAAGTCACTACCACCTCTAGACAGGGTGCAAATTCAAGGTACAGACATTGACATCTCAGAAAAAACCATAAATTGCTTCTATTTTGGGCCTGAATATATTGCATCGGCGACTATTCCTGAATACACTCACAAGCTCAACAACCAGAAGTTTGAACAGGGTTGGTTAGCATCTGTGATAACTGACAAAGAGACACTATTGTTATGGGAAGTCATGCCCATCATATATAGGACTTCATTGAGCTTTGCAGCAAAGTTCTGGTGGAGAGTTGTACATATGCGGCTGATGCCGACTATAGGTGATGATACTCTGACCATGGGTAGGGCAGTATTGGTAGCGAGTCTACTATCTCAGTTCCCAATTAATTTTGGATGTTTGATTGCATTCGAGATACGAGAAAGGGCAGCAACATTAGGCACCACCATGCCATTCCCATGCTGAGGATATGTCAGAACACGGGTATCTCTCTTTTCACTGGGTTTGACAAATTATTGGCAGCCACCAGGCACAAGGACATTGCAAAGACAAAAGATGAGAACCAGGCAGCTTCCAGGGTGGTTTCAGCTTTGTCCACATTGACAGACACACCCTTAGAGCAGACTTTTGGGCCAACAGGTGAGCAGGCAGCCACAGGTCTTGCACAGCCCATAGGGGTACCACTTTCTACACTTTCTACTACTGTCACATCATCTGATGATGCTCCAGGACCTTTAACTACACCACTGCTAGATCCGGCTGCCCTAGATAATTATACTAGAGAGGGTTTCATTTTAGTGGCCTACAAGGCCGATTGTGCAGATAGGTAGGTCCATAGTTTGCTGAATGACCTGGGCCCATTCATCACTAGTGAAATTGATCCAACACTGACACTGCTTTTGAGATCTATTGAGATGTTATATGCCCAAATAAATGGTTTTGATATTCATCAGAATGAAGCCATCAACTCATGTTCATCCAGATCTGCCATTGAGAAATTGGGGGAAAAGATGGCCCAAACTAGGAAGGATGTCCTAGAGCTACAGGCTCATCTTGTTATGATATTTAGTGATCCTGTTGAACTGACTTGTATTGTACCTACACTATCTGCACCTCCAGTTGTTCAGCTATCCTACTTTATCATACCCCCTTGATATATAGGCAAGCATCCAGAGGTTGATGATGGCACCAAGCTCACACAGCTTGAGGCAGAGAGTGAGAAAGATAGGTTGATGAGGCTAGGGATGAAAGAGTCATTGGCGGAGTAATGCCGACCCAAAAGAGAGGGGTCATCTTCCAGCACATCCACTACTGCATCTCCCATGCCGTTAGGTGACACCGGTGCTCCTCTGGCACCTTCAAAACCTCCTTTGCATGTGGCAGACACAAGACCCCAGCGCCTAGGGAACCACATGTATGTCTCACTTCCCTTGCTTTATTTTCTTTACATTAGGGACAATGCAACACTTTTTAGTGGGGGTGAGACGACCCGGTGTCTGCCCTTGAGTTTTTCTTGCCGACTTCTTTTCCCGAGGGTGTTTTTTTTATGTTAAATTAGTATGTGTAGTTTATGTTGTTGTTTTGTTTAACTTGAAGAAAATGAGGATGACTTAAATAGTGATTTTTTGTAAATCAATCATGTTCGCATTATTTTTGTGATCCCTTCCCAATAGATTGTCTCCATGTATGTATGATAAACTGAAGCTCTGATTTGTGTGGCTCTACGTATGACATTATAGTTGTTTAGGATAAAGAGTATGGTTATGTGAACATATGCATTGAGCTTGGTAGTTGACAGTTGAACTATGTGCCATGTGTGTGTAAGTTTTTGTGATCAATGTGGCATTGTGATTTCTAGAACTTGCCCAATATGTGTGCGAAGCAAAATGAGGAAAGTTAAACTAGGAGATGATTGAGGCATTCTTTGATTAACCCATTTTCTTTCCTTTTTTGACCTACCTAATGCAATACCTTAGTAAGCCCCATTATGCCTTGAACCTATTCTTTGCCAACCATATACAAAGCCTACCCTTCTTGTTCTACGCCATCTTAGTTGATCCAAAAGCCTTCCAAGCACTTATCGTGAAGGTTGTGAAAAAGGAGGAGCAAAGGAAAGGGCTAGAATGGAAAAGTAAAGGGGTATGAAAAATAGTGTTGGCAATGAGAAATATAAAAAAATAGTGTTCTAATAGAGTATTTTCTTTGTAAATATGGAGGTATTTTTTTGTCTTTGAATATGAGTTTCTCATTGCCATTACATTAAGTGGGAAGGAATAAGGGAAATAAAAGGTGAACTGAATGTGAAGTATGTAGTCTACTAAAAGCGCTTAGGGAGGATAGCCACTATTTGTGCCAAATGAATCTTACCCGTCCCTTAGCCTACATTACAACCAACAAAATTGCTTCTTGATCCTGAGTTTGATAGTTCCTATATAAGTAAAGTATCACACTATGGGCAAACTTATGGTTCATCGGGTGTTGCATGCGTAATTCATTGGAGTGTGAGTGTCTTCTCTTCTTCATTGTCTTACAGTTCCTCATGTGTGCATCGTATGAAAAAAAATGAGGGACATTCTTTGTCTAAAGTGACGGCACATGGTGATTACTGATTGACTACAAGATAAGTTTGTTTCATTGTTTAGCTTACACAGTCGTTTCTTAACAATATGATGTCATGTTTAGATGCACATATCTTAGAGTGGAGTATGATGGCACTTGGGCTAAAAAATTGGTTTTGGGAATTTATATGATAACATGCTTAAAGTTATCAGCTAGAACTGTTGTAGACATCCCATGTTTTCTGATAGTTAAACATCTGTTGCTATTGTTTTTAGCCATTATGTGACTCTTGTTTTATTTACTTGATGACAAGCAAAATCTCAAAGTTGGGGGTGTTTATGTGCCAGGATTTTATGACATATTTGATGCTTTTAACAAGAAAGTTTTGTAGTTTTCAACTAAGTATTGTGCAAATTTATGAGTTTTGGTTGTGTTTTAGGAAAGATAGACTTGAATCAATAAAAGAAGTAGTTGGGCCTAAAACAAGATGTTTTTCTCATCGTTGTGAGTTGAAACAGACCGTTGGTACAACCATTGCATTCAACCTCAAAGATAGAAGCTAACGTAAAAAGTGAATTTAGAATAGAAGGCAAAACAGACCATTTTCAGGAACAACGATCCATTCTCTTTACCGTTTCAAGAACCAGAAAGCATCCAAATGTCGGAAGTTATAACGCAGAAGGAAACGGTCTATTGTTGATCAAAATGGACTATTTTGGCATTCGTTCTGAGGATGCGTCTATCCTTTCCTAGACCAATCCAGATTTAATTTGTACTTGGCTATAAATAGGACTCCTAGGGTATTTTTCAGAACACTTCTTTTAGCATACTTTTTACACATTTTTTGGAGGAGAAACACAACGTTACTCTTTGCTTGTGAGTTTTGAACAATTTTGAGTGCAACTTTTAGTGCTTATTTGGAAGAACAACTTTTGGTGATTATTCAAATCAGTTTGTAAGTATATCTCTTTCAACTATTATTGCTTCTTTTCTCTATAGTATGGGTAACTAAAACCCCAAATCTGGGGTTGTAAATCCATGCAATGAACGAATCTTAGGGAAAAAGTGTTGATATAGGATTGAATAGGTTGTGAGTGAGTTGTTAACAATTGAATTGTTGAAAAATTAGTGATTGTAAACGCTAATTAAAAACCCTTGAACCTTAATGTTTTCCGAAAGGATTCATTTAGGTTGAGAAATTGTTAATGACTAAGAACTTAAAGAGTTAATCTTTATTTAATGGGATATCGTCGCAATACGTTAATTCCACTTAACTTATTATGGTTGTTTAAATAATAAGCTTCATTTCATTTGGGAAGATAAATTAAGGATTGATCAATTTCATATCGGAAGGTAGTAATTTGTATCATTGACCATATGTCACGACCCAACCCGTCGTGAGTGGCCCCCACTCAACCCCCAGATGAGCGAACCAATAGAGTTCAACCCTTTTCCTAGACTAACAACCTAAAACCAGCAACAGAAAGTAAACTAGCAATCAAAATAAGCAAAAACTATAGCATAATCATTAACCTGCGGAAAATTCCACCTAGGAACTGAAAGTCATTGTACCAAACATCAACACCAATATCTAGAATATGGAGATGCAACCCCAAAAGAAAATACGAAGTAGTTTTAAGTCCGAAACAAGTGGACTGAAACTCTAAAGATAACCCAAGGTAGCTCGAATCAAGCAGCTTACCCTTAAAAGTCAGGAATTGTCGGCGCTAAAGGTGAGATCGCGTCTCAGCCGCTGGAAGATTTCCTGTACTCACCAAAAGACAAGAAATTGCAGTATCAGTACACCACCATTGTGTACTGGTAGGATCATCAGCCAGTTTTCAAATAAATAGTGTATAACAGTACAACAATATCAAGTATAAGGAATGAAAAACATGCATAAATAACCACAGACACACTTAGACTACCAGTATGTACTTAGCTTGTTCCCGCATGAATCCACCACCTAACTCTATGCCACAACCATATACCATTAACTATAATTTTCTATCTAGCTAGGACCAACCCTGGGATCCCCTCTAGACTTCACACATGTACCTTGAATCAACCCCGCCAACACCAACACCAACATAAATGTCAATGAACAACCCGGCCTAAATCAAGATCAACACAACAGTTAGCCATAATTTCCCTGGCCTCTCAAGGACCACCAAACCAATAACACATTTCAATAAGCAGGCCGGTGCACTAACGGAACCAATATCAATCAATACAACACAATAATAACAATGCAATGATGCAACAAAAGTAAACCGTACCAGGCGTGGTACCCGTGCCAACAATTTATTATACCCATACCAGGCATGGTACCCGTGCCAAACATTTGTTATACACGTACAAGGCATGGTACCCGAGCCAACCGAATGTCAATAATCCACAGTCAAATGCATGAACACACAACTTGTAAACCAACAAGTAAATACCGTTCAAATTACAGACTGTAAAACATGAACCTTAGACATCCTACATAACTTCCCTAAGCAATGTAATTCATACAATCACTAAGATATGAGTACAAGAATATATAGCATTCACCGAAATCGTAAGCCATCACCTACCTCGAAATGATCCAAGCTCTATTCGACCCAAGCTTTCTCGTGTTCCGGATTCCCCTCTCATTCTTGGTCTAAAAACAACTCACAGTACATACAATTAATACACAAGGACTACACATTACCCGGATTATACCAAATCCCCAAACCCCAGGCCACCCATGATCATCCCACCCTTTTTCCGGGCTTACCCACCATTAATCCTCCTAGTTCTATCATTTTTTATGGATAAAACAGAGAATTTAACAACCTATGATCATTTTAACATACTTTTATCAACACCCAAGAACGTACATGCTTGGAATCCCCTTTCTTTCTACCATTCCTAGGTTATTCCAACCTCCCCCAAGTTCACTCCTAGCAATTCTACCGCTTAGGAAACATATTACAAAGATTGGGGAACAAGAACCTTACCTTAGGGAAGAATTTTGACGAAAAAAGGATGAAAAACGCCTGGAATCACCTAGCCCTTCTCCCAAAATAAAGTGTAGAAAACTTAACTGTTTTGGGGAAGTTTTTGCATTAAAAACCTGTCAGCCCGCTATACCGGTCCCTACTCCTCTATAGCGGTCCCGCTATAGCAGTCTTAAGTGGGTGTTGACCGCCTTGACCACCGATATAGCGGTATTTTCCGCCGCTATAGTGGAGGTCGCTATGGCTGACCGTTGGGCTCATCACTGATAGAATGTCCAGAAATCTCCCAGTTTTGGCCTTTTTACAAAACACTTTCTTTCCACGATGACCCGAAACAACCCCTTCACATCAAACGCGATTCTTGGAGTTTTACTTACCCAAATTCGATTCCAAAAATTCTCCTGGACTCCTTTATGTCTGGGCTACATGGAAAACTAGATCAAACTAAGACACATAAACCAATCCTTACCCGGATTTCTCTAGACTCTACCTCGCTCCAAAACTAGTCGTGGTTAGCCTAGCCCAGAATTTCAAACTCCCAAATCTGAAGTTTTCTAACTCTAAAACTTGGCACGATTGGACTACTCGTAATGACGGACTCGGTCATTACACCATAGTTCCCTCAATATAAGCCTATGATTTCCTATATCGATGCATATAACTATTAGATGAATTCCATTGTTTGGTGAAACAATTCTTGATTACATAAAATTTTGTTAACTCTAAACATTCATTTTTCGCAAATTTTAATTTCAGTACTACAAATCATATTCTTTATTAAGGGATAAAATTTTACATAATGTGAAGTAAACCAATAACTTTAAGTATTATATTTCTTACTCTCTTCCCTGTGGGATTCGACCCCAGCCTAGTTGTTGTCTTACTATATTTGACATGGATCATTTGCACTTTTTGTAAGGGTATAATTTGAATGTATCATTTGCCCCGATCGCAAAGGAATCATGACTTGATATGGGTGATTATAGATTTGATGACAAAGTCATCTCACTTCCTACCTGTTAAGACTACAGACTCAGCGGACGAATATGCTAAGTTGTATTTCATGAGATACTTAGGCTTCACAGCATCCCATTGTCCATTATTTTAGATAGAGGTGCTCAATTAACCATCAAATTTTGGAAGCCTTTAAAAAGGGTCTGGATACAATGGTGAATGTACCATTCAGTTGCTTAAGCATATGCTGAGAGCATGTGCAATAGATTTCAAGGGAAATTAGAATGATAGAGTTTGCGTACAACAACAACTATCACTCTAGTATCCAGATGGCTCTGTATGAGGCTCTTTATGGGTGAAGGTATAAGTCCCCATTGGTTGGTTTGAGGTTGGCGAAGCAAAATTAATAGGTCCAGACTTAGTTTACAAGCTATAAAGAAGGTTAAACTAATTCAAGAAAGGTTGAAGACTGCATTAAGCCACCAAAAGTCCTACTCAGATGTGAGGCAGAGGGACTTAAAATTTGAAGTTGATGATTGGGTCTTCTTGAAAGTCTCACCCATAAAAGGGTGTCATGCAATTTGGGAAGAAAGTATTAGCCTATATCAAAGTCTGAATGGATTGGGAAAATAGCTTATGAATTAGAGTTACCCGCAGGTTTGGCATCCGTACTTCCAGTGTTTCATGTTTCTATACGCAAGAAGTGTGTGGGTGACCACTCACTTCTTGTTCCTACAAAAAGCATGGGGTGAAAGATAGCCTATCTTATGAAGAGGTTCTGGTTGAGATTCTAGATCGTCAGGTTTGTAAGTTGAGAACCTAGGAGGTAGCATCGATAAAGGTATTGTGGAGGAATCAGTTTGTTGAGGAGTCTATGTGGGAAGCCAAAGAAGACATGAAAGGTAGATACCCTCATCTATTCACTCCTCATGAAGGAGATGTCTAAGCTAATAACCCTACTATTTTATAAGGTTCAAAATATATGCCTTATGTCTTTGTGTTATAGTTCTTGCATTATACTCGTGCCTTTGTGCTCTTCAGTATTTGGTTGTAACCTTAATACTATTGCAGTTCAGTTCATGCTAGTAAGTGTAACTTCAGTCAGACAAAATTTGTTCCATTCCTACGTTCCATTTGAGCATTGACTGTCATTCAAGGACGAATGATCCTAAGAGGGAGATATTGTAACACCTCAAATTTTGAGCTTAAACAAGAGCCCCAGGATTTCACAACTGCTTGTATAGACCGTACAATCAGTGCATGATTGGTGGAATGTCATGACCCAAAACTGGGACATAATGACGCCTACATAACCCCCTAGTAGGCAAGCCAACCCAACAAATTCATAAGATAAAATAACGCAGTGTAAATAAAGAAAGCAGAATAAAAATATAAGGAAATAGGGGCCAATAATATAGATACATACCAACTGTAATAAATACACAAAAATGTCCCTAAAGTGACCGAGAAGACAATATATACATAAGAACAAACCCCAGCCTTAGTGTCACCGGTACAAGATTATCTAAAGTATGGAGTAGCTATACAACAAACCCTGTCTATCCAAAATACAAAATATAGACATAATGATACATGGAAAGTAGTGAAAGTCTCCAAAATGCCAGGAGCTCATCACAATCCGAACAATGGCTGGCCACGAATGATAGGAGAATCAATGAGGGTAGCTCGTACTAGGTATTGCATAGGGAAAAGATGTAGAGTGTAATATGAATACCAAAACAACGGGTACTCAGGAGGCATAATAGGCCGACCAAGCACAAAAAGATAATATATAATATCAACTACATGAAAGTAAACTAACTAAAGGGACCCACCTAAATCTAATTATCAACCACAAATAAGACTAACCGAGCTAACAAATAAGAAGGTAATAATAATAATACTCAAGGCAACAGACAATCCAAGTACACTCAAGCAAGTGCAATGAAATGGGGATGATGTGATGCATGAATGTATAAAAAGTAAAAACCTGGTATCTGGTGCCCTGGGGCGCTCAGAATTTAACCTCAGACTCAACAACATATGCATAGAAAGTAAAACCTGGATATGTGCTCATCGGGGCACCCAAAATCGATCATCGGACTCATCAATAAAAAAGTAAATAGAGAAAAGGTCCGGGAACATCCCTCAGAATGGCATAAAAGTGGTACTCTTTCCTTCCTTTCCAAAAGTAGTAGTAAAACCAAGATAGTTCCTTTAAAAATCCAAAAATCATTATTAACATGGCAAATATCAAGTTTAGTCCCAAATCCCAAAATTTCCTTCCCTTTCTGTACCGCTAAACATATAAATATAGTATGAGCATGTAAATTTCAAAATTCAGAGCATGTATCACATTACAAGGCAAAACAGGGCAAAACACCCTCCAACCAAGAGAACTGACCAGGAACCCCATCCAATCCGTGCTATGCCCCTCCTTTTGGTTTAAAATGTAGTGAAGACTATGGTGGCCTGTAAAGATCTCACAATGTACGCCATACAAATAATGCCTTTAAATCTTACATGCAAAGACTACCGCTACTAACTCTAAATTATGAATGAAGTAGTTTCTTTCGTGGACCTCTAACTCTGACCTGGCTGCATCAATACACAACCCAAACCAATACCTAAAGCATCATAATACACTGTAAATGCCTGACCATCGATTGAAAGAGTAAGAAACAGAGTTGAAGTCAACAAGGCCTTGAGCTTCAAAAATCTTGTCTCGCACTCATCTGACCACTGGAAAGGAACATTCTTCTAAGTCAATCTAGTTAATGAAGCTGCTATAGAATAAAACCCCTTCACAAACCGTCTGTAGTAACCTGCCAACCCAATGAAACTGTGAACCTTGGTAGGAGAAGTAGGCCTAACCCAATCACGAACTGTTGCAATCTTCACTGGATCCACCATAATCCCATCCTTGGACACCACATGCCCCACGAATACCACAAACTCAAGCCTAAACTCACACTTAGTAAATTTCGCGTATAACTAATGGTCTCATAGGGTCTGAATTACAACTCTCAGATGTTGTTCATGCTCCTCTCTAGCCCTCGAATATATCAGAATATCATTGATGAACATAATAAAAAAGGAGTCCAAGTAGGCTCTGACCACACGGTTCATCAATACTATAAATGTTGTTGGGGCATTAGTCAACCCCAGAAGATATGACTAGCAACTCATAATGGATGTATCGAGTTCTAAAGTCCGTCTTTGGGACGTTCGCAGCCCTAATCCACAGTTGGTGATACCCAGACCTCAAATCTATCTTAGAGAACACTGTTGCTCCCTGTAGCTGGTCAAACAAATCATTAATATGCGACACCTTATTCAGCTGCCTATAGTCAATACACAAATGCATGGACTCATAATTTTTTTCACAAATAGAACTAAAGCACCTCACGGAGACACACTACGCCTCATGAACCCTCTACTCAACAAATCTTGGAGCTGATCTTTAAGCTCCCTCAACTAAGCTGGTGCCATCCGATATGGCATAATAGAAATGGGTCGAGTGCCTAGCTTAACATCGATATCGAATTCAATGTCACTATCAAGAGAAAGACCCAGTAGATTAGAAGAAAACACATCTGAATACACCCAAATCACAAGAACTCACACAAGTGATGGTGCGGTGGCACTAGTATCACGGACGTTGTCTAGATAGGCTAAGAACCTTTTCCCAATGAACCACTTGGCGCTCAGGAAAGATATAACTCCTCTCAGCATGTGGCTATTATTACCCTTCCATACTATAGAAAGGATACTAGGAATCCATAGAGTAATGGTCTTGGAAAAGCAATCCAAGACCATATGGTAAGGAGACAGCCAATCCATGCCTAAGATCACATCGAAGTCAACCAAATCTGGCATAATAAGGTCTACCAATATGGCATACCCCAGGATAGTCACCACACAAGCCTGATACACCTGATTAACTACTAATGAATCTCTTACTGGGGTAGCTACACACAAAGGAACATGCAAAGAGTCACAAGCAGACTCTAGACGAGTAGCATAATAAGCAGATACATAGGAGAAGGTAGATATCTAATCAAATAAAGTAGAAGCAGATTGATGACAAATGGAGATCACACCTGTGATGATAACATCTTAAGCCTCGGCCTCTATTCAACCTGGAACTGCCTACATGTGGCTCTGACCTCCACGACCACCAGATCTACCAGACTGAGGACCACCTCTAGCACCCTGGAGACCACCCCTACTACACTGTGCACCTCCTCTGGCTGAAGGTGCTGGATCCCTGGGGGCCTAAACCATCTAATCATATTGCTTATGATGCTGCACTGATGGACCCTATCTAGAAAAGTGGCCTATCTTTCCATACTAAAAACAACCCCCGCCAAACATATTGCGCTGTGAAGACCCAACTGAATTAGAATGACCACCATAGCCTGTGGACCCTGAATGAGCACCTTGTGAAGATGGAATAATACTCTGTCTACCCTGACCCTCAATAATCTGTAATGCCTTCTACAACGCTGGCTCAGCTGGAAATGTTATTGGTGCTAACCCCTACAAAAGTAGCCTCTACCACATGCCTGTGAACTACTAAAACTACCCTAATGGTAGGGCCTGTTATCACTGCCCCCTTGGGCCTTGTAAAGTATGCCCGCAATGGTGCGGGCATGGTCTAATACCTCTAGGAAAGACTAGATTAATGCTACCATACCCTCTGTAGGCAAGCAGAGCTATAAAGTTAATCCTCGGATAAAGTGATGCACCCTCTCATGCTCGGTGGGCAGAATCATAATGGCATGCCTAGCCAACTCATGAAAGTGAACCTCATACTCTAAGAAAGACATGGAGCCTTTTTCCAACATGGAGAAATGATCCATCAACCGCTCTCTCAAGCTGTGGGGTACATACTTCTGCAGAAAAGCTACCGAGAACTGGGCCCAAGTAAGTGGAGGTGACCCAAGTGGCCTGCAAGCTATATACGACCTCCACCACTGTTTCACTGGATCATCTAACTAAAATGCAGTGTAGTCTGCTCCGTGTAACTCAACCAACCCAAGATTATGCAATCTCGCTTGGCAACTAGTCAGAAACTTGTACGCATCCTCCCTAGGAGCACCTAAAAACCTCGAGGGACCCAATCTTAGAAACCTACAAAGCATCTTGTGATCCTCAGAAAATATGACGGGCCCAGCTGGAATAGGTGGAACAACTGTGAGAACTGGCAATACTCTAATCAGGGAGCTACAGTAGCAGGCTGCGCTCCTGAACTCTGTGACGCTGCCTGGGATAAAGTCTGAGTATCATCTTTGACCTGTGAACCAATTGGAGTATTGGGAAAAGCTGCTGGTGGAGACATACCCTCGAGGAACCCATGTAAGAGAACCAAAGTGTCTTGTAGCACTGGAGTAGCCACAAAGTTGGTGTTTTAGCCCATCCCCTACCTCGACCTCTGGGTCGACCTCTACCCTATCCTCTAGCTGGAGCTCTAATTGTAGGTGCAGGGGTCTCATCCTCACCGGCTGATGATCTCGTCCAAACCATCTGAGAAAGAGTTAAACAAAGTTACTTAGAAGTTGATAAGGTCAAGGACGCATAATAAGAAATAAAGTAAGATGGAATCTTTCCTTAGAATTCCCTATAGCCCCTCGCAGATAGGATACGGACATTATGATACCGATCCACGAGACTCTACTAGAATCTTTGCTTTTGTACTGGTGAGACCAGTGAACCTAGAACTCTTTTACCACTCTGTCATGACCTAAAACTGTGCTATGATGGTGCCTACATAACCCCCTAGTTTGCAAGAAAACCCAACGATTGTGGATGATAAAATAAAGAAGATTAAGTAAGGAAAGTGAAAGAGAAATATAAGGAAATAGGGGCCAACAATATAGATACATACAAACTATAATAAATATACAAAAATGGCCCTAAAGTGACCGAGAAGACAATATATACACAAGAACCAACCCTGGACCTGGTGTCACCGGTATAAGAGCGTCTAAAGTACGGAGTAGCTATACAACAAACCTTGTCAATCCAAAATACAAAATATAGACAAAATGATAGAAGGAAAGCAGTGAAAGTCTCCAAAATGCCAAGAGCTCACCATAACCTAAACAACAGCTGGCCATGAACAATAGGAGGATCAATGAAGGTGGCTTGTACTAGGTGTTGCATTAGAAAAAGATGCAGAGTGTAGTATGAGTACCAAAACAATGGGTGATCAGTAGGCATCATAGGTTGACCGAGCGCAGAAAGATAATATATAATATCAACTACATGAAAGTAAGCTAACTACAGGGATTCACCTAAATCTAGTTATCAATAGAAAATAAGACTAACCAAGCCAACAGAGAAGAAGGTAATAATAATAATAGTCATGGAAACAGACAATCCAAGTACACTTAAGCAAGTGCAATGAAATGGGGGATGATGTGATGCATGAATGTATAAAATGTAAAAACTCAGTATCTGGTGCCCTGGGGAGATTGTAATTTAACCTCAGACTCATCAATATATGCATAGAAAGTATAACTTAGATATGTGCTCATAAGGGCGCCCAAAATCAATAATCGAACTCATCAACAAAAAAGTAATCGGAGAAAAGGTCCGGGAACGTACCTCGGACCGACATAAAAGTAGTACTTTTTCCTTCTTTTCCAAAACCACTAGTAAAACCAAGATAGTTCCTTTAAGAATCCAAAAATAATGATAAACATGGCAAATCTCAAGTTTAGTCTAGAATCTCAAAATATTCTTCCCTTTCTGTACCCCTAGGCATGTAAATGCAGTATGAGCATCTAAATTTCCAAATTCAGAGCATATATCACACAACAAGGAAAAAAGGGTAAAACACCCTCCAACCAAGAGAACTTACCTGGAACCCCATCCAATCCATTCTATGGCCTCGAGCCCACAGTTAAACACAACCAAAAATAAGGTGAAAAGAACAGAAAAAACAACAAAAACAACTAAAAGCATCTACTCTACCTCTAAAACCTCCTAAAAGCATAATAAGGATTCTAGGCTATCCACAACAACTCTACAAACTCCTAAACTAAGGATAACAGTAATAATTCTAATCTATTATCCAAAATGGCCAATTCATACAAAAACATAGGATTGAAGCATATTACTACCCTAAGATCCAACCTAACATTCCAGTAATTTATAAGATAAAGAAATCTAACTAAACTCTGTCTAGGTAAGTAAACCGTAACCTACCTAGAGGCCAAACTGTAAACACAAACCATCACTGGTGTGCCATCCTCTTCCGAACAGCCTCAGAAAACTGCAACACTATTGCAACATAATTCAGGTGTCAAGATGAGAAGAATGACACACATATTACTATATGAAAAATCGGGCTGAAAATTGGGTTGGAAATGACCCTCGAGGCCTACCTAATAAAATGGAAAACAAATTCACAATTATGTTCGTAACGAGCTAAGGAACCCATTCCAAAAATTTGAGTGCGAATGGGACTCGTTTTGGGACCCAAAATATCCCCGAAGTCCACTAGTTCAAGGAGAAATTAACAAGGAAACCAATGTGAATTTAACAAAAACAATGACAATTAAACAATGGAAAAGAGAAGAGGGACACAAGGAAACTTACCATACCAAGAGGGATGGAAGTGTGAGCTTGGACCAGAGCTTAGGAGCTCAACAATGGAGGAAAAGTCGGTTTGGAGGTGGAGAAAATGAAGGGGGAAGATATATATATTGCCAGGTTTCCTTCTTCGCGATCACAAAGGGACCTCACATGGTAGCGATGGCCACGCTGGATGGACCATTGTGATCGGTACAAGTATGGCCACACGGTCGAGAGGAACAAAAAGGCAGGGGCTTCATTGTGGTCGCGCGAAGGAACCTCGCGATCATATAGATCAAAGGCACCGGATTCACAGGCCCTTAATCGGGATCGCATGAAGGGACTGTTGCGGTCGAGATGCCCAAAGAGGCAGACCATCACGATCGTGTGGACCTTTTTCTCACAATTGCGATTAAGGCCTGAGGCCTGCACCTGCAACAGCAACCAGCAGAATGCTTTAAGGCAAAAAGTCTCTGGATGGGCCCACAGGATTCATCCGGGCCCCATTCACGCAACAAACTATGCCACTGCATCAGAAATGACATTCTGGACTTAACAGAATCAACAAAATTCTCAACAGAGGTCAATTTAAGAAAAAATGGGCCCCACACCTCAAACCAACCTTTGGCCAAATTTTCCACAATGGAACTCAATGGCCCAAAATGAGTTCGGAAGCCTCGAGACCCTAATCAAAGGTCCCTCTAGACCAAAGTCAACATTTTGGAGCTAACAACGCTCATGGAATTTCCATCTCAGGCCGTCTTCTTTAAATGTTGACCAAAGTCAACTCTACCAACCCAATTGGCGTGAAAACACAAATAACAAGATAAAAACAAACTGAAAGCTCCCTGACCCCAACTAATGGTCCCACTAAATCAAAATCCCTGCTCCGGAGCTAACGGGATTCTCAAAATTTGATTCCTAGTGTGTTTACCAAGAATATTGATCGAAGTTAATGATTCCCTAAGTTTAAATTCTAAAACAGGGAAATGGTCATAACAACCTAACGAACGGCTCGAGCACCAAACCGCTAGACCCGATAAGTCATAAATAACATGTAGTCACTGTGAAAAAGCTCAAAATACAGAAAAAGCATGATAAACAGAAAATAACTTGGAGGGTCATTATATAGAATGGACCGTTAAAACAAACAGGTAGAACCTCAACTTGCCATGTCTCCATAGGTAGGTTCATGGTTTGTGAACTTGGTCCACAACTCATGAACCAAATCATGAAAATTGTTGACTCCCAATTTTTGCCCTCCACTATCAAATTAATTATATAGCATTTCAATTTTGAACAATTTTCAATAACTGATTTTATAAAGATTAAAGAAATATTCTCAAAGTTAATTATGGAGTTATTTTTTAAAAGTAAAATATATATCTATATAATCATATTATGTAGGTTATATTATTTTTTGAGGATTTTAATAAATATTTGGAAAAATGATATTTTCTAAAATTGTGTTATATTAATTGATCTTCATTGTCCTCAAATTAATTTTTGAATAGGAAATTATAATGGAATTTAAGTTAATTAGATTTGAAATAATTATTTTTAACTGTTAAATTTAAAAAAAGCTCAATTAATTGTCTCAATTACTATCTATTGGGCTAAAATATGAATAAACCTGGTCCTCTATTCAAACCACCAGATTAAGCTCATATTTTGAAGCCCAAATCTCATATACCCGGCCCAAAGCTACCGAAATCATTCACATACAACATATACACACTAAACTTTAAACCCCTCTCTCAAAACTCACTCCTAATAAATTCCACCTCACCAGCACACTCTCCCGCGTATCCCATTCTTTCTCAGAAAGAACCCATGCTCCCCCTTTCTCTTCTATTCTCTTCTATATCATCAATAACAAAAAACCAAGAATAGCTCCAACAACAATGGCCAAACGACCAAAAATCTCAAGAAAATTCCATCAAATGATGTTGCTTCTTCATCAAAATTTCTCCCCTTTCTCCATTGAATTAGTACAGAGTTGTGAGCTCGCAAACCCTAATAGATTCTAGAATATTCTCGAACATAGACATCTTTGATTCCCCAGCATTTTAATCCATAAGAATGTAACAAATTCCTCTCTTCTTTGTTTGATCAAGCACGTAATAGTACCATATGTGGCTCTAATCTGCTTAGATATTGATAATTCCAATTTGAATTTCAAATTTTCCCACAATTCTTATCATGGTTTAAGATTTCTTCTCTGGTTTCCTAATGTTTGAGGGTCTTTCCCTCTTATTAGTAAAATTTTGTAGAAATTGGATTTGATACTTGCAAATTTCAAGTTGGGAGGTTAATGGTCGACTAAACTCACTCGTTCCTAATTCTTGCAACCAAAAGGGTAACATCTTTCATCCTCTCCTAATTTTGAGTTTTTCTCTCAAAATGTTGTGTGTTGATGGATTGTCTACTTCATTGTTGATTGAAATTGTTAGCCTCCAAAACTTACTTATTATTGGTGCCAATAATGACAATCTAATCCAAAGATTCGTTGCAACCAGAAAGAAACAACAAACATGAGCGTATCAGCAAAGCTCAATAAAAAACACAATAGGCCAGAGGATTAAGAATAAAGAAAGTACTTAGGTCCATGAATCAAGGAGCTCACAAATCACGACCGTGATGTCCCTAATCAAAGGAAGACAAGGAACAACAAATATCAAGCTAGGATTGAAAGACCACACAAGGCAAGAAGGAAAAGCAGATCAAATCACATCTCCACACAGGGAAGGAAGAAATATCACAAACATATCTAATATAGATGTGATACCAAATCAAGGATCATCAGAATTATAAACAGAAGAAATATCATGGATATATATTGTAATGACCCTTCCAGTCATCTTTATAATTTTGCCTTATTTATAATATTAGAGCTTGCCTGTAGCAGCCCCAAGTCATTTATGTCTTGCTGGAACCAATGGTTTAGTGCTCGGGTCATTTATTAGGTTGTTATGACCATTTCCCTATTTTAGAGCTTTAACTTAGGAAATCATTGACTTTAGTCAACATTCTTATCTATCATGCTCGAAATCAAATTCCAATAGTTTTATTATCTTTGGAACGTGAATTTTGGTCTAGTTGGGCCCTTGGTGGGGTTCTGGGAGCTTTCAGGGTGGTTTCATCTTCCTTTTTTGTGATTTTAGGCCAGTTGAGCTTGGAAGTTTGACTTTAGTCAACATTTGGAGATTACGGCCCCAGATGGGAATTCTTTCAGTGTTGTTAGATCTTGAATGTCAATTTTAAGCTAAAGGGACCTTTGGTTTGATTCTTGAGGCTTTTAGACTCATTTTGGAGTATTGGGTTTCATTTTTGAAAAGTTTGCCATTTAGGGATAGGGCCCACATTTTCTTAACTCGACCTCCATTGGGAATTTCATCGATTCTATTTTGTCTGAAATACTATCTTTGGTTAAGTAACATCGTTCATTTGCATTCGCAGGACCACAGATGAATCTCGACTGTCCATCCGAGAACATTTTGTGTTTGCCAAAGTGCTGGTGGCAGGTTGCTGGTTGGGCACCATCCAACCCATTTCCCATGCATGGGCAAGCTACGTATGTGAAGAAGGCCAGCTTCTACCTCCCTCCTTGCCCTTCGCTTGCGCGACAGGCATCCTGCGTGACTATGCCCACATGTGCAGCGGCCAGCCCATGTGCACAGTGGCATGCTGCCTGGCCTGGTCTCTGCCTGCCCTTGGCATGCACATACGCCTGGCCGTGTGCACAAGCCAACGTTGTCAGCATAATTAATCCCTTCTCGTTCATTTCAAACCCCAACATATTTTTCCACCATTTCTATTAAGCTCAAGCTCTAAAATTCTGTGTGGGCTTATTCCAAGTTGATGGGGTGAGTAATTCTTGTCATTGATCATTGCCTTATCGTAAATTGTAAGTTTCTAACACTTTATTTCCGCTAATTTCCTCTTTAATTCAATCTTTGTTCTTGAGAGTCTAAGGGTTGTTTTAGGCCCTTTATTTACCTATTTTCCGCTTAATTTTTGAGCATGTGCTCCTGGTAACATTAGGAACCTTGTGGTAACTTTTGCTTTCATCTTTGGGTTGCAGGACCCACAGGCCCGGTTTTGTCCCAGATTTTAACCCGACTAAAATATTAGCATTATGGGTATCATTAGCTTTATATTAATGAGTAGATTATGTTATTAATAGTTTGATTGCCATTCGGGACTTCTCAGAGCAGTTTGGGCTCGGGCGACAGCTTCTCAGCAGCTTTTCATTGGACGTCATGTAGGTTACAACATACCCACCATATACTTTTCGTATATAGAATATAATTGTACTATTTAGCATCTTTTGGTTTGGCTTAATAGGTTGGCACCCCAGACTTTGTCCTCTCTCCTTCTGTCCATCTTAGTTACTCTATTGTCTTTTGAATTTGAGATAACTGCTAGTATTACTCGTGTGGCCTTTGCTTATGCCTTTGGATCGTAGACAGTTAGATACTTTGGAAATTTCTGTGAGTATCGAACATCGATCTCTGATTATGAGCTGGTTATCTATGTTGTAGAGAAGATTGAGCATGTGCAGGGCTGATAGGTAGATTCTGAGCCGTTGGGATATTGGTTGTATTTAAGAATATTATCATTATCATGAAAAGAGTTTTCTGCATTGGCTTTACTACAACAAGGCTGAGGTCCTGACTATCACCAGTTTTCTACACCTTGCATGGCCTTGAGGGACCATTTTTAGTATAAATGGCATAAAATGGATTTAAACAGGTTTTATGGTTTTCTTGAGATGAAAGAGATTATACGATGATTTATCACTGATTTTGAACTGATACTAGACTCGGCTGGGCCAAAGTGCTAGACTTAATTTTCTACTGATTTTGTTACGATAGTAGGCTCGGTTGGGTCGAAGTGCTAGACATGCCTCTTTCTATCGATTTTAGACTCGGATAGATTCAGTCATCTAGCTTAGAAACCATTGAACTAGCTGTCGGAGAAGGGGAACTTTAACTAATAATGAAGAAGAATTGTTTATGTAAGGTAGTCACTTCCCCTAGTAGGTGATCCAATCTCTGTTGCCCAGAACAATTAGTAATACACTACTATTAACTAATCAAGTGGGAGAATATTTTAAATATGCGGAAGCAAAGGAAATAAGATAAATAAATAAGCATCAGGAATGCATAAGCAGAAACTAAACCAAACAGAAAACCTGGTATCACAATATAAAAGTTGAGACTACATCAACAGAGTATGAAGGATCCAAAAAGGAGATACACATATGTCTCTGAATGAATAAGGAGTACGTAATACAACAGGTAAACTAAAAGCTAATCCCCAGTCATTAAGAGCTCACCCTCATTCTCGGATAGTCCAAAAACACCTCGCACGAGGCAGCACGGTCAGCAGTGAGAAGTCATACTCGAATCTGCACCAAAAGATACATAAGTGTAGTATGAGCACCAATTACAAAGCAACAGGTACCCAGTAGGTATCATAGGCTGATTGGGCACATATAAGATATAAAAGCAATAACATAGTAGAAAAAAAATAAGCAATCGCAAAACAATGAACAAGCACATGGAAGCTAGCACATAATGAATTTAAGGCAAAAATAGTCATGCCAGGCTAGCTAATCGAAATACATAGCTCACAGACATAGGTGAAGGAAGAAGGAATGCACTTGGGGCCCATGCAATAACAATATATAAAGAGAGTTAAAGAAGAAGGCAGTATACCGGTAACGTCAAGTAAAAAGGGAAGGAGGAAAGGAAAGTAATGATAACATGCTTGAAAACAAGATCAAAACCAAGTCATGCTAGTAACACCATAATCAAGATCAATATCGTGATAGAATAATAATAAATAAAAGTCTACCTACATTCCCATGGACTCCCATACACCCGAGAAACATATACAAGTGAAAACAAACCCTCCGGCATCCCATACTACCGAGCGAACACTGAGAAAACTACAAACAAGGGTGGATCCGAACACAATATGCATGATACGATATGATATACTGAACCCAAGTTATGGTAGTGTCGTATGTTACCCTCTCCGGTACCTAGAAGGCCCAATAGAGGCAAGATCCAAGGAAGGGATTCCCCTGAGTACCTCAACTCTACTGTACACCCCTTCTCTGATCACCATAGGCCCGTATCTCTTTGTTTGAAATGACAGGGTCTATGGAGGTCTACTCGTAGACCACATACTAAATCTCGTAATCTCAATATGACCATATTCAGTCATGATGGCACCTACAACCCCCCAGTAGGCGAACCAATCCCCGTAGCCCAGAACGGTTGGTAATGGGCTACTAGCATAAAACCAATTGGAAGAATAGAATAACTATGCGGAAGCAAGGGAAAATAAGTAAAAAAAAGGGACAACAGGAATATATATCTACATATATGGAAGCTAAACCAAACCCTAAAACTTGGTATCATAGTATAAGAGTCGAAACTACAGGAACAAAGTACAATGGATCCAAAAAGGAGATATTCATATATATCTGAATGATAATGGAGTACATAATACAGTAGATGAACTAAAAGCTAATCCCCAATCGCCAAGAGCTCACCCTAGTCTCAGATAGTCCAAAAACACCTCACACGAGGCAGCGCGGTCAGCAGTGAGAACTCACACTCGAATCTGCCCAAAAAAATACAGAAGTATAACAGGAGCACCAATTGCAAAGAAATGAGTACTTATTAGGTATCATAGGCCAACTAGGTGCATATAAGATATAAAAGCAATAATATAGAAGAAAAGGAACAAGTAGTCACAGAAATAACAAACAAGCACATGGAAGCTAGCACAGAAAGACTACAAGGAGAACATAATCATGCTAGGCTAGCTAATAGAACTATACATCACAGAACACAGGTGAATAAAGAAGGAACGCACCTAGGGTCCATGCAATAACAATATATAAAGAGAGTTAAATGAGAAGGCGGTACACTGGTAACCTCAAGTAAAAATGGAAGGAGGAAAGGAAAATAACTATAATACACTTGAAAATAAGATTAAAAGCAAGTCATGCCAGTAACACTATAATCAAGATCAATATCACAAAAATAATAATAAATAAAAGTCTATCTACAGTCCCATGGGCGCCCATACACCTGAGGAACATATACAAGTGAAAATAAACCCTCTGGCATCCTATATTACCAGTACACTGAACAAATAACAAACAAGGGTGGATCCAAACATAATATGTATGATGTGATATGATATGCTGAAACCAAGTGATAGTAGTGTCGTATGTTATCCCCTATAATACCTAAAAGGCCCAATAGAGGCAGGATCCATGGAAGGGATTCCCCCGAGTACCTCAACTCTACCATACACCCCTGCTCCAGCACTCGCAGAACGTAGCCCCTGGTCCAGATTGGCAAGGTCCATAGAGGTCTACTCGTAGACCACATACTTAATCTCGTAATCTCAATATAATCATGCAGAGTGCAGCCAGATCCAAATAAGTTACCAGACCTTGAAAATGCACGCCCTAGGTTCTACCCGGGCCTAAATCAATAAATCAAGTCTCAAAATCCCTAAAAGGGTGACCGTACATAACCAGGTCTAAAACAGTAGTAAAACCAATTTATTGCTCAGTCCGTCCGAGTCTAGTACCATTTCAAATCAATAGGAAATCAATTCTGGCACTACAACCCAGCCGACTCTAGTATAAGTATGAAAACAGTGATAAAAATCGTCCTTTTAATTCTTTGTTACCCCAAGAAGATCCATAAAAACAATTCCAATCCTTATTAACTATTTTTACCGAAAATGGGCCCTCGAGCCATGCAAGGTTTAGAAAACCAATAATAGTAGGCCCAAAGCCAAAACCATAGTAAAACATGTGAAAAACCTCTTTGTATGCATGAGAATGACATGCTCCAACACAAGCAGTATTCCAATGGCTCACAATCAACCTATCGTCCTGCACAAGCTCCAATCGCTCTAAGCACACATAGCCTGCTCTACAACAAATATTGATGTCTGGGACTCACGAACATTCCCAAATAACCCACCATCTATGGTTCAGAGTCAAAAACAAGGCCACATAGGACCGAAAGAGTGATACTATCAACTACAATGAATACTACAATCAATGGAGCAAAAATAAGACAAACATGAAGAAGCGGACAAGGTCTGGGGTACCAAGCTAATAAACCCAACCCAAGGATACTAATTAGTACAATTATATCTTTTATATGCGAGGTCTAAAAGAGTTAAACCGTAACCTACCTATTATATGATGACAAGCTACTGGAACAATGATATACAAGACTGAACCGCTCCGAGAAGCTCTGAAACAAAATTAAACTCGAATTCGGGCTTGAATAACTTGACGTAGATAATCAATTTTCTTTTGGTAACCGAATAAATTTTCAAAATGATTTTTCTCCTAAACTTCTTCAATCATACGCATATGAATATGCAGCAAGTCATATAGGACCTTTAAACTAATGTTTAATGGAAGTAATGAAGGAAAAGATCACCTTCGCATATATATAAATAATGGAAATGTTGCCAACATATAAAATTAATCATAATTTGTCAACTAACTAATTTATATATATAAGTAATAAATAGTGTCCCCTAATGCCACGCATTTATTGCATGTAATGGTTGCACTATCCCTCCACTTCCACGTGGAAGTGGAGGTGTCATCTCTCTAATTATCCTTATCTCATTACGTAAGTACTCGTGTATTGCATAGGTTCGTGGTAAAATAAATATAATTTTTTGAATATATCATAATAAATAGAAAATTATTTCAAATAAAACCTACTATATTACAATAATAATAATTTTCAACATAACTAAGTTTACTATCTCCGTTAAAATATTAATAATTTATAAAACTCTTATAAAATAAATACATACACAAATATATCATAACAAAAGTATTTTTTTCATAAATATTTAAAATATTTTAAGAAGGTAATAAAAATATAACTTCCTACCAAATTCAACTTCCAATCAAATATTTTCAAATACGCGTGATGTTAATAAGATTCTCAAATTTTGGATCACAAGCCTTTGATACGGGATGAAGGTTAAGGTCACACAACACCTCAAATCAGGATCGACCTACCCACAAGGTCAGTTGAGGGCATATGATCTCAATTCACTATCGCACGATTCGACAACTCAACTCTTAAGACTCATCTCTAAAACAGGGAAACGTCCGGGGCACCAAACCACTGGTGGACCCAACAAGGCATAAATGACTTGGGGCCAATACAGGCAAGCTCTAACAGTACAAGTAAAGTGTAAATGCGGGAATGACCAAAGGCGTCATTACTTCATCCACTACTAAAAAATACTTTCATCCTCAAAAGTCAAGGGCAAGGAAGTACTTGATGTCTCAAACAACTGCGGATACTGAGCCTACATATCTCTCGTTCTCCAAGGTATCCTCCTCAACTGGAGGGTGCCTCCACTGAGCCTTAACAATCGGAATCTCCCCAGACCTCAATCTCCTAATAGCTCTGGCCAAAATAGTTATTGGCTCCTCAATAAAGACTAAACTCTCATCCAACTGAATTGAATCCCACTGCAACATATGAGACTCGTTAGGAATATACTGTCGCAACATCGATACATGGAAAACTGAGTGGATAGCTGATAACATCAGAGGCAAAGCTAGAATATAAGAAACACTACCAACCCTCTGAAGAATCTCAAATGGCTAATGTACCTAGGGCAAAGCTTGCTCCGCCTACCAAATCTCATCACGCCCTTCATGAAAGATACATGGAGGAACACCAAGTCATCAATGCTAAACTCCAAGGCACAAAGTCTACGATCAGCATAGCTTTTCTACCTGCTTTGACCTCCCCAAAGACAGTCCTGAAACACTTATACTCGGTCTAAGAAATCATGAAGCACATATGTTCTCTGTGGCCAAACAAACCATCAAACAAACCACTGGTAATCTACAATGCCTACCATACAAATCCTAGAAAGGTGCCATGCTTATACTTGAATGAAAACTATTATTATAAGCAAACTCGGCCAAAGGCACAAATTGATCCCAAGAACCTCCAAAGTCAAGAACACAGGCCCGAAGCATGTCCTCCAGGACCTAAATAGTCCTCTCGAACTGGAAATCTGCCTGGGGGTGGAATGCGGTACTAAACTGAACCTCTGTACCCAAATCTCGTTGAATAGCCCTCCAAAAGTGAGATGTGAACTAAGTGCCGCAGTCTGAAATGATAGAAGCTGGGACCCCATGCAAGCAAACATTCTCATGAAGGTAGATCTAAGCTAACATCTCTACATTATAAGTAGTATGAACCAGCAAGAAGTGTACTGACTTAGTCAGCAGATTCACAATCACCCAAATAGAGTCTAACCCTCGAGAAGTATGAGGTAATCTAACTACAAAGTCCATAATGATCACTTCCCACTTCCACTCAGGAATGGGAAGTCGCTGTATTAAACAAAAAGGTCTCATATGCTCGTACTTCACCGTTGTCTTCAGTACATTATGATTCAGCGCGAGCTGAACTTGAGGCAGAGGAGATGGATCGAGCTACTAAAGGACTATAAGTTTACTATTTTCTATCATCCGGGCAAGACAAATGGTGTAACGGATTCCTTGAGCTGGAAGGCAGTAAGTATGGGTAGCCTAGCTTTACTTTCAGTTTTAGAGCGATCGTTGGCCTTGGACATCCAGTCCTTGGCTAACCATTTTGTTAGGATTGACTTGTCAGATCTTAGTAGAGTTCTTCCCAGTGTTGAGGTTTGTTCTACCTTGGTTGATTAAATTCATAGCCATCAGTTTCAGAATAAATGGTTATGTGACCTTCATGATCAGGTTGTTTGGGGTGAGGCCAACTGGGCTACCCTAGATTCAGATAGTGTTCTGAGGTTTGATAGTCATTTTTGTGTTATGAGAGTTGGTGATTTGATTCTGTTGATTCTCTATGAGGAACATTATTCAAGATATTCCATCCATCCTGGGGCAGCCAAGATGTACAGAGATTTGAGGCAGATTTACTGGTACAGTGGTATGAAGCGGGACGTAGAGAAGCTCCAAAACAAAATCAAACTCGAATCCGGACTTGAACATTGTTGTTCTAGTAGCTTATCATCAGATGATAGGTAGGCTATGGTTTAACTCGTTTAGACTTTGCATATATAAGATATCATTGTACTAATTAACATCCTTGGGTTGGGTTTATTAGCTTGGTACCTAAAACCTTGTTCGCTTCTTCATGTCCGACCTATTTCTTTCTCTTATGATTGAAGTATTCATTGTAGTTGATGGTATCACCCTTGTGGTCCTGTGTGGCCTTGTTTTGACTCTGGACCATAAATGGTGGGTTATTTGGGAATGTCTGTGAGTCCCATACATCGATACCATTATTATAGAGCTGATTATGTTTGTTATAGAGCGATTAGATCATGTGCAGGTGTGATAGGTTGATGGTGAGTCATTGGGCTACTGCATGTGTTTGAGCATGCCATTATCTTTCATATAAAACGTTTTTCACATGTTTTACTATGGTTTTGGTTTTGGGCCTACTATTGATGCCTGTTTTGGTAAAAATAGTTAATAAAGGTTGCAATCATTTTCATGGATCTTCTTGGGGTAAGAATGAATTAAAAAGGATGATTTTACCACTATTTTCATACTTATACTAGACTCGGTCGGACCGAGTAGTAGACTGTCTTTACTATTGTTTTAGACTCGATTATGCTCGAGCACCCTTGATAGGGTTTTTGAGACTTGTTTTATTGATTTAGACTTGGATAGACTCCAGGCATGCATTCTCGAGATTTAGTTACTAGTTGGGATTTGATTGTACTCCAGACTATTAGATTGAAGCTTGAGTTTTAGTATATGGTCTACGAGTAGACCTCTATGGACCCTGCCATTCTGGATGAAGAGCTATGGGCTGAGGGTAACCGAAGGAAGGGTGTACGGTGAAGTTGAGGTACTCGAGGGAATCCCTTTCATAGATCCTGCCTCTATTGGGCCTTCTAGGTACAAGAGGGGGTAACATACGGAACTGCCATCACTTGGTTTCAGCATATCATATCATATCATGCATATTATGTTCGGATCCATCATTGTTTGCTATTTTCTCAGTGTACACTCTGGTAGTATGGGATGCTGGAGGGTTTCTTTTCACTTTTATGTGTTCCTTAGGTGTATTGGTTCCTACTTAAGTTTTAGTTTGTCTTACATGCTCTGTACATTATTTCGTAATGGCGCACAATTTCCTGGGGGGCTACATTCATGCATGCAGGATCTAAGTGACAACTAGATAGACTTGTTGAGTAGCACAGCTGAGCTCTCAGCGAGTTGGTTGACTACTTTCCTTCAAGGGGTCACCAGAGTATCAAAGGTTTGCCCTTTTTGTTGTTTATAGTTTTTGGGTAGGTTGGCGCCCTGTCCCACAAAGTATTGTATTCGTAGAGGCTTGCAGACTAGTCGGTTAGGTTGTCTAGCTACGATGGTGACCATTTTGGCCTTGTATATTGATTAGTTGTAGCTTGTTGGCCTAATGGGCATTATTGTTGTTGTTGTTGATAGTTTAGCAACTGGTTAGCCTATTTTACATTGTATATAACTATTTTCAGCATCTGTATAGAAATTATGGTGGCCTTCAAGGCCCGCATAGCATTTATGCTTTCCTAGATATCATGGAGGCCTCGATGGCCAAACAAGCTTACGTGCTACCTGCTTATTGCTTTAAATGAACTGTTGGGAAAAGTTGTTTTCTTTCTAGAGTTGTTGACAGAGGCCTTGCCGGTCGAGGGCTGACTTTTAAGCTGAGATATACTCATTTGTTTTCTTGATTGTGAGTGACTGATATGGGTTATTGGCAAATAGTTTAGCAGGGTCAGCTTTGGCCTAAGTTTTGGCATTAAGTGCCAGTTATGCCCCCCCTGGAGTTTGAGGCATGACAAACTTGGTATTAGAGCAACATCATATCCTAGGGATTCTGCAAGCCATGTGCAGTAGAGTTTTGTTTATAAGTGTGTTATGCACCACATTTATAAGCAAGAAACTATAAACATTGTTTAGGAAAGTTACCCTTATTTTGCTCAAATCATGATATAGAGCTGAGTCATAAGGGTTGAGTTCTTTGGCTTATCAATGTGATTATGCTTATACAGAGAAATATTGTTGACTCGACAGACAGTTGCTAGTTGAAAGTAGATACACCTACAAATGAGTGTACCAGCAGGGTACCACCTGCCGGGGCAGTTCAGCAAAAAGTAGTAGGAGAGGCATCTTCACATTCCTCCCCTACTTCATATCCACATCAGGATGCCCCACTAGCTGCTAGACCTCCAACAAAACCTCCAGTAGCACCTCCATCTCCTCTTATCCCTATAGATCAGGAGTTCAGGAGTGCAGTCTATATGCTAGCTCAGTTAGCAGCCACTCAGAGCCAACCTATTGCGCCAGAAACAATCGGACCTTCTGAGGGGCCTGGAAGTTCAAGGGTTCAAGAGTTCATTGCCTTGAGTCCTTCTAAGTATACAAGAATAGACCACAAAGAGGATCCTTTGCACTTTGTAGATCATCTTCACAGGATATTTATGGTTATGCATACATCATCGACTGAGTCAGTTGAGTTAGCAGTATTCCAGTTGTGTGATATAGCAGTATTGTGGCATGAGAATTAGGATAGATCTAGGATGAAGGATGCACCTCCTCTTACCTGGAACACTTTCACAAAGGCCTTATTAGATCACTATTTGCCATGAGAGGTACGAGATGCCGGAGTAGACCAGTTTCTGAATCTTTGGCAGGGCCATATGAGCATTCGAGAGTATGCCTTAGGATTTGATTCTTTGGCTAGATATGCACCAGCATGTGCTGATATGATGCATGACATGGTATGTCAATATATTGGAGGGCTTGCTTAAGATTACACTAATGCTTGTATCTTAGCAGCACTTAATGATGATTTAGATATCTCGGGATTCAGGCAGTGGCCTAGGATGTAGAGAGGATCCAACATCATTAGTATACGATTGAAGGGGTCGAGAGAGAGCACCAGAAGAGGTCTAGGCCTATGGGGTTTCATTCGGAGGCTCAGGGTGGCTCCAAACCTTGATATTTAGGAAGACCACCTAGGCCCCCACAACAGCAGTCCCAGGTTAGCATATTGGATCGTTGAAGGCGGTTAGGTCCAGTGGAGAGTTCACAAGCTCCAGGATCGTAGAAGTACAGGGTCCCAGAGTAGTCTAGACTAGTTGTGCCATATTATGAAACTTGCGATAGAGCACATACAAGGAGATGCCTTCAGGGCTCTACAACATACAATTCTTGTGGCTGAGAGGGTCATGTACAGAGATATTATCAATTAAGGGACCAACAGAGTTTAGGACAGAGGGCAGGGTCAGTCACAAGGTCATCTTCCTCAGTACAACCTGTAGATCATAGGACACAAACATCAGCAGGTAGAGGTCAAAGCCGAGGGGAGCATGTAGTTCTGGCAGTGGCCAAAATCGTGCTTATGCACTGACTGATCGTCAGGATTCAGAGTCATTTCTAGATGTTGTGACTAGTACATTGAGTGTTTGCTCACACCTTGTTTGTTCTTTGATAGATCCAAGCTCTACATTATCGCATTTTACCCCATTTATTGCTAGGAAGTTGTGTATAGTACCAGATTTATGGCAATGACCTTTTGCTGTGTCTACCCTTGTTGGAGACTCTATTACTTCTAAGAAGGTATTTCCAGATTGTATGGTAGATATAGTTGGCTATCAAAACTTTGCAGACCTAATAAAGTTAGAGATGTTTGACTTTGATATTATTATGGGCATGGATTGGCTGGCATCTTGTTATGCTAATGTCGACTGTTGGGCAAAAATTGTTAGATTCCACTTTCTAGGGGAAGTAGTTCGGGAGTGGAGGGTAAGGCAGCAACCCGAAAAGGCATGTTTATTTCCTATCTTTAGGCAAAGAAATTAATTGCCAAAGGCTGTATTTATCATATTGTCTGAGTTCAAGATATTATTGTTGAACCACCTACTCTTTAGTCTATTCCAGTGGCTAATGATTTCCCAGATGTGTTCCCCGATGAGCTTTTTGGTATTCCCCTATAGCGTGAGATCGACCTTGCTATTGATATGCCACCAGGTCTTCAGCCGATTTTGATTCCTCCTTACAAGATGGCTCCAACTGAGCTAAAAGAGTTAAAGGAGAAATTGAAGGACTTGCTTGATAAAGAATTTATCAGGCCTAGTGCTTAAACTTAGGGTGCGCTAGTATTGTTTTTAAAAAAGAAAGATGGCTCACTAAGAATGTGTATAGATTATCGGCAACTGAACTAGGTGACTATTAAGAATAATACTCGCTGCCAAGGATTGATGACTTATTTAACTAGCTACAGGGTGCCAAATATTTCTCAAAGATTTATTTACATTCAGGTTACCATAGGGTATGAGTTCGAGAAAGTGATATTCCAAAGATAGCCTTCAAGACTAGATATGGCCATTTTGAGTTTCTTGTGATGTCTTTCAGGTTGAAAAATCCCCCAGTTGTATTTATGGACCTGATGAATAGTATATTCAGGTCATTTTTAGACTTGTTTGTCATGATGTTTATTGATGATATTTTGGTATATTCGCAGTCAAAGGCTGAGCATAGAGACCATTTACGTGTACTGCTTCAGGTACTTCGAGATCAGAGATTGTATGTTAAGCTCTCAAAGTGTGAGTTCTTGTTGCATTTGGTGGCCTTTTTAGGCCACATTGTATCAAATGCTGGTATTCAAGTTGATTCATAGAAGATTGAGGATGTGAAGACTTCGCCTAGGCCCACAACCCTGACAGAAGTTCATAGCTTCTTAGACTTAAAAGGGTATTATAGAACATTCATAGAAGGATTCTCTTCACTTTAATCACCCTTGATGAATCTAACTCAAAAGGCAACTAAGTTTCAGTGGACTGCGGCCTGCGAGCAGAGCTTCTAGGAGCTCAAAGACAGATTGACTTCAGCACTAGTTCTGACTTTACTAGAGGGTCCAGGGGGCTATGTGGTATATTGTGATACTTTAGTCGTGGGGCTTGGTTTTGTTCTAATGCAACATGGAAAGGTAATTGCTTATTCTTCTAGACAGTTAAAGAAGCTCGAGAAGAAGTATCCGACCTATGATGTATAGTTTGCTGCAGTTATTCATGCCCTAAAGATTTGGAATCCTTAGTTGTATGGAGTTCATGTTGATAAATATACAGACCATAAAAGCCTCCAGTATATTCTTCGACAGAAAGAATTAAACCTGCGACAACGCCAGTGGCTTGAATTGCTGAAAGACTATGATGTGGATATCTTATATCATCAAGGTAAAGCCAATGTAGTAGTGGTTGCCCTTAGTCATAAGTCTATGGGCAGTTTATCATATTTGGGAGCTGAGAAGTAAGAGATAGCTTGGGAGCTTCTTCAGCTAGATATTTTGGGAGTTAGATTATTAAACTCCCATGATACTGGGGTCACAATTCAAGACGCAGCCGTATCATCTCTAGTTGTGAAGGTAAAGGCACGGCAGCACGAGGATCCCAACTTAGAGCATCTTAGAGGCTCAGCAGTGAGAGTCTTTAGCTATTGATATAGCAGGAGATAGAGTCCTTAGATATAGAGATCGACTATGTGTTCTAGATGTTGCAGGGCTTCGACATCAGATTATGGAAGAGGCACACCATTCTTGCTACTCTATTCACCCCAGATCCACAAAGATGTATCATGATATTAAGGAGATTTATTGGTGGCCAGGAATGAAGAGGACATAGATGAGTTTGTGGAATAGTGCTCCAATTGTCAGTAGGTAAAGGTAGAACATCAGACGCCCAATGGGCTAACTCAAGAGATAGCTATTCCATTATGAAAGTGGGAGGCAATAAATATGGATTTTGTCATAGGTTTACCTCGTTCACGATGAAAGTTTGATTCTATTTGGGTGATTATTAATAGGCTGACAAAATCAGCCTAATTATTGCTTGTCAGGACCACATTCTCGGCTGAAGACTATGCGGGGTTATATATTAGAGAAATAGTTAGACTACATAATGTCCCATTATCGATTATTTCAGATCGAGGGGCTCAGTTTACAGCATATTTCTGGAGATCCTTCCAAAAAGTTTTGGGTACTCAGGTAAATCTTAGTACAACTTTTCATCCTCAAACTGATGGACAAGCCAAACGTATGATCCAGACGCTTGAGGATATGTTACGGGCGTGTGTGCTAGATTTCAAGGGGAACTGGGATGATCACTTGTCACTTATTGAGGTTTCTTATAATAACAGCTATCACTCCAACATTGGTATGGCACCCTATGAGGCTTTATATGGGCGGAAATATCGATGCCCCCTTGGTTGGTTTAAGGTTGGAGAGTAAGGGTTACTTGGACCTATTTTAGTGTAGAAGGCTGTGGAAAAGGTTAAGCTAATTAGGGAGCAATTGTTGTTAGCTCAAAGCCGCCAAATATCATATTTTGATGTTAGGCGACGAGACCTAGAGTTCAATGTTGATGACTGGGTCTTTTTGAAAGTTTCTCCTTTAAAGGGTGTTATGCGATTCGGCAGGAAGGGCAAGCTGAGCCCTTGATATATTGGGCCTTACCATATCTTGTGATAGATAGGCAGAGTTTCTTACTAGCTAGACTTACCTCAAAAATTAGAAGCAGTGCACCTGGTCTTTTATGTTTCTATGTTACAAAAGTGTATCGGAGATCCAACATATATAGTACCGATAATGGAAGTTCGGATTTCAGAGGAACTATCTTATGAAGAAGTGCCTGTTACTATAGTAGACCGCCAGATTAGAAGATTGTGAAATAAGGATATAGCTTCAGTGAAAGTATTATGGAAGAACCATAATATCGAGGAGATGACGTGGGTAGCTGAAGAGGATATGAAAATCAAATATCCCCACTTGTTCAACCTTTCAGATGATGTTCAAAACCAACAGATAATAGACCCGCATTTGATTACTTAAGGTATGTCAATTTTAAATTATGTGTTCTTGTGTTGTTCCTAATGATGCCATGCCCATTGTTATGCTTCGTGGATGAATGTCCCTAAGAGGGGGAGGATGTAACACCCCACACGTTTGAATGTTAAATTAAATCATGCCTTTGTGATAATACTAAGAGTACCTTACATGTTATGAAGGATGTTTTATGAGGTATTTTAAAGGCAAGATGGTCGTATGTTATGTTTTGAAGCCTGGAAAGTTGCAAAATAAAAGTCGTAAAAAATTATTGTAAATTCCTTTAAGGAATTCTCTTAAAATTTGGGTGAAATGTCTTGGTGGTTTTCTCCCAATCTATAATAAATTAGTGGGACCCTAACCTACCAAATAAAATTTCTACGAGTCTAATTTCTAATACATCAAACCGTTTGTTCATATCACTTCAGAATAGGGAGATATATGCATTTTTGTAAGACTGCACAAGCAGGAACGTCAAGGTGGGCCCAATTTGGTGGAATGGATATATATTGAGATTTTAGCCTGGAAAATTCATTTTCTCTCCAAATTATTTTGTCCAAGCTCTGATAAAGAGCTTAATCTCTCCCTATACCAATATACTCCCTAAAGTTTGCCAACTAGAGCTTAAGGACTTCAAAAACGTTGTTCTACACTTTAAGCTAATCGTCTTGACGTAGTTTTCTCCTTATTTTGTGTGATGCTTCTCTTTTTCGGTGTGGACAGAGAGCTTTACAGGGGATTATTGATATTGGGCAGTAGCTATGTAGTTGTATTGGTATGGTAAGTATCCCGTATACTAATCTATTTGGTAAAACGAGATTCTAAGCTTCAAGTTATGAAAAGTCTCACTTGCCGATGACTTGTAGTCTTTTCTTGTTGGTTTTTGCTTCGTTTGTTGTTACTGCAAGGAGGCAGGTTTTTTAGCATTGAAATTCAGTTCCTTTTGTCAAGGAAATGTTCCCCCTATGACCCCCCTTCATAATTACATGTTCTAGTATCAGTTTTACAGCTTTCTGGCCACAAAGTGGTGTTTTAGAAACCATGGCTTTGGATAACCCCTTTATCTTATTACATTTGGTTATTATTGTTACTTACTAATAGTGTTAAAGTGCTTGTGGGATTGCAGAGTTTGTGTGATTCATATTGGATTCACGTACCATAGTTATTGGATTGAACAACATCATGTACGCCTTGTTATATTGTCTGGGGAGCCCGTCGCTCCTTCGAGATATTGTTGGAATATCTTCATTAGATATAGTTGTTGCTTATTATTCTTATAGGCCTAATTTTATGCTTTGGACTTTGCTGGTCACTAGTGTGGCGTTAATTCCTTATCGATTGGCTTTGGCTCATTCTTGCAGCCTTATTGATTTGTGCACTTGTTGCTTTACCTTTGGTTGGTCAAGCTTCCTAGAGACACCTAGGAGGCTTCAATTAAAAGGTATGTTAAGGCTTCCTTTTTACTTTCTGGCATGACCTTTAAGGACAATGCTTTTATAGCCTCTATAACGTTGTTATTTGGCTTGTGGCCTTATAGTATTGAGCTTTGCTTCACAACATGATATAGAGACTATCAGCAGCACTCTATTCCTTACCTAGCAGCCTAGAAAAGCATGTTATGGTTCAATTGAGGTTACCTATGATTACATGATATTATTGTGTTGCTCTATCATCTTGTTGCCTCTTACAAGTTTGTTTTGGCCTCAGCAGACACTAACACTGCAGGGTTTTTGAGCCTACATTCTGGTTACTATTACCGCGCCTTTGGGCTGGGAAGATCATACCTACGGGAGAGGCAGTAATCACTTTATATTACCGTGCCTTTGGGCCAAGCAGACAGTACCTAGGAGATAGGCAGGTTGTACCTATGGGGTAGCAGTTATATTACATTACCACGCCTTTGGGAAAGGCAGACCATACCTACAGGATGGGCCGGCTATACCTATAGGGCATAACTTATATGGTACCACAGAGCCTCAGAGTTGTACTTATTCATGACATATGTACATTCAGACAGTTCAGATCAAATTATCACTGATGTCCAGGTAAGGGGCCAGTATAGGTATTTAGCGACTGTTTGAACTCTTTAGGACTTATAGTGATGGTGTGTTGTTTGTACCTACCAGACTTATGGGGGCCAGGTCAGGTTATTATTTGCTATGTGTTTAAAGGCTTTATTATTGTAGAAAGGTAAGGTATTGTACTTATGTGTTCCTCCTACCTTTTTTGTTTAGTTCTTAAGCTTCAATTTTAGTTTGTCTTACATGCTCGATACATTATTTTGTAATGACTCCCCATTGCTTGGGGAGCTGCATTCATGCCTGCAGGATTTGAGCGACAACCAGATAGACCTACCAGGTAGCATAGCCGAGCTCTCAGTGAGTTGGTTGACTCCTTTCCTTCCAGGGGTCACCAGAGTATCAAAGGTTTGTCCTTTTTGCTATATCTAGTTTTTGGGTAGGTTTGGGCCCTGTCCCACTAAGTATTGTATTCATAGAGGCTGGCAGACTAGTTAGTTAGGTTGTATAGATATGATGGTCACTATTTTGGCCTTGTATATTGATTAGTTGTAGCTTGTTAGCCTAATGGGCCCTGTTGTTATTGTTGATAGTTTAGCAACTGGTTAGCCTATTTTACATTGTATATACCTATTTTTAGCATATGTATAGAAATCATGGTGGCCTTGAAGGTCCGCATAACATTTATGCTTTCCTAGATATCATGGAGGCCTCAACAGCCCAAATAGAACTTATGTGCTACCTATTTATTGCTTTAAATGAAATGTTGGGAATAGCTATTTTCTTTCTAGAGCTGTTGTTAGGGTCCTTGCCGGCCGAGGGCTGATTTTTAGGCTGAGATATACTCATTTGTTTTCTTGATTGTGTGTGGCTGCTATGCCCCATTGGCAAATAGGTTAGCAGGGTTATCTTTGGCCTAAGTTTTGGCATTAGGTGCCAATTGCGCCCTCCCTCGAGTTTGGGGCGTGATAGCGCTGCCTCTTGTGAGGGTTTTTTGGACTATCCGAGACAAAGGGTGATCTCTTGGCGACCGGGGCTTAGCATTAGTTCATCTTCTATATTATATAATATTTTATCATTTAGAGACATATGTATATTCCCTTTTTGGATCCTTTGTACTCTGTTGATGTAGTTTCGGCTCTCATACTATGATACCAGGTTTTGGGGTTTGGTTTAGCTTTCATATATGTATATATATATATATATATATATACTCTTGTTGTCCCTTCCTTTATTATTTTCCCTTGCTTTTGCATGTTTAATATGTTCTCTCGCTTGATTAGTTGATAGTAGCCCATTACTAACTGTTCTGGGCTATGGGGATTAGTTCTCCTACTGAGGGGTTGTAGGTGCCATCATGACCAAAAAATTGGGTCGTTGAAGCTTGGCATAGATATTGAGATACTGAGAGTTGTATGTTGTCTTGAAGACCTCTATGGACCTTGCCGATCTGGACTACAGGATACGGGCTGAGAGTGTCGGATGAGGGGTATATGGGGAGTAGAGGTATAAAAGGTAAGCCTTTCATTGGTCCTACATGCTGGGCCTACGAGCGCTAGAGGAGGTGCATACGATACCACTGGAATTTCATAGCATATCATGTATTGTTATCACGGTTCCACTCGTGTTTTCTATTTGTATAGTGTATGCTCTGGTAGTATGGGATATCGGAGGATTTGTTTTCACTTGTATATGTTCCTCAGGTGTATAGGCGCTCATTGGGACTGTAGAGAGATTAGCTTACTTGTTTCTATTGTAGTACTTGTTACTTATCGTTGATCATCCTTACCTTGTGGGTTGTATTGTTAGCATGATTATGTTTAGTTTCTTTTCCTTCATTCCCTTTATTTGAGGTTACCGATATACCATCATTTTCGTTAAACATTCTTCATATACTGTTATTGCAAGGATCCAGGTGCGTTTCTACTTTTTCACCTTTGCTCAGTGATATATCTTTTGTGGCTAGCATAGTATACTTGTATTCTTCTTGCCTTCTATCTGTTTCTAGCTTTGGTGTGTTTTTCCTCTGTTTGTTTCTGTGACTACTTCCTTCTTATCTGATATTTGCTACCTTTATATTTTATATATTCTAAGTCAGCCTATGATGCGTTCTGTGTACCCATTGCTTTGCAATTACTTCTCATACTATACTTCTATATCTTCTAGTTCAAATTTGAGTGTGAGCTATCATCATTGATGCACAGATACTCGTGCAGTGCTTTTAAACATTCGAGACTTAGTATTAGCTCCTGAGAACTGGGATCACCTTTTATCTCTTCTTTGGCTCTATGTACTCTTTTTGCTATTTAGAGACAGTTGTATATTCTTATTTTGTACCCCGATAGGTGATTCTTTAGTAGTGGATCATGTTGTTTGAGCCTGCTTGATAGTTGTTGGTGATTTTAAGACTTGGTCTGACTTGATGGTGTTAGATATTCTAGATTTTGATGTGATTCTGGGCATGGACTGGTTATCCCCTTATCGAGTGGTTTTGGATTGTTATGCCAAGACCGTTACCATAGTTATGTCTGGCAGATCCCCAGTTGTGTGGCAGGGTTCTATTAGTCGTGCACCTTCTGGGATCATTTCTTATCTTCATGCTAGGAACTTTATTTCGCGTGGGTATTTGGCTTATCAAGCATATGTCCTGGATATTAGCACCGACACTTCTTCTCCCAAGTCGATCCCTATGGTTAGGGAGTTCTTAGATATATTTTTGACCAACCTACCAGGCCTTCCACTTGAGCATGATATAGTTTGACGTTGAGTTAGAGCTGGGTACCAGGCCTATTTCCATTACTCCATATCGTATGGCTCCAACTAAGTTGAAAGAGCTTAAGGTTCAGCTTCAGAACTTGTAAGCTAAGGGTTTCATTAGGCCAAGTATGTCGCCTTGGGGTGCTCCAGTTCTGTTTGTGAAGAAGAAAGATGGGTCGTTGCGGATGTGTATTGATTATCGGCAGCTGAAAAAGGTGAATATAAAGAATAGGTATCCGATGCCACGTATAAATGACTTGTTTGATCAGCTCTAGTGTTTGACAGTATTCTCTAAGACAGATTTGAGATTAGGCTACCATCAGTTTAGGATTAGGGTAGAAAAGATCCCTAAGAAAGCATTCAGGACACATTATGGCTATTATGAGTTCCTGTTAATGTCTTTTGGGTTGACTAATGCCCCCACAGCCTTTATAAACTTGATGCACAGGGTGATCAAGACATACTTGGATTTGTTTGTGATAGTCTTCATCGATGACATATTGTTATACACGCGGAGTGGAGAGGATCATAAGCAACATTTGAGGATCATATTCCAGACTTTGAGAGACATCTGCTTTATGCCAAGTTCTTAAAGTGTGAGTTTTGGCTTGAGTTAGTAGCATTCCTAGGACACGTGGTGTCTAAGGATGGGATCAGAGTGGACCTAGGGAAGATTACAGTTGTTCGTGATTGGCCAAGACCTACTACTTCTACCAAGGTTCGCAATTTTGTTAGGTTGGCAGGATACTATAGGCAGTTTGTTGAGGAATTTTTTTTGATAGTAGAACCTTTGACTAGGCTGACTTGGAAGGATATCCTATTTCAGTGGTCTGATCAGTGCGAGGATAGTTTCCAAAGGCTTAAGGCCTTATTGACTTCAGCTCTGGTGTTGACATTGCCCGTTGAGGTTTAGGGATTCTCAGTGTGTTGTGATGCTTTATCAGTGGGTCTTGGTTGTGTGTAGATGTAGAAGGGTCGTTTGATAGCATATGCATCAAGGCAACTGAAGGATCACAAGTGCAACTACCCCACTCATGAGTTAGAGTTTGTAGCGGTAGTCTTCGTGCTCAAGATCTAGAGGCACTATCTATATGGATTTCAATGTGAGATTTACACTAACCAGTGTAGTCTTCAGTATATCATGACTCAAAGAGTGCTAAACTCTAGGCAGCGGAGATGGGTTGAGTTACTAAAGGACTATGACTTCACCATTTTATACTATCTGGGCAAGGAAAATGTTGTAACAGATGCCTTGAGATGAAAGGCACTAAGTATGGGTAGCTTGGCTTCTCTTTACGTTTCGGACCAACCGTTGCCCTTGGACATCCAATCCTTGGCTAACCATATGGTTAGACTTGACTTATCAGATCCTAGTAGAGTTCTCACCAGTTTTGAGATTTGTTCTACTATGGTTGATCAAATTCAGCAGCGTCAGTTTGAGTATTAATGGTTGTCTGACATTCGTGATCAGGTGGTGTAGGGTGAGGACAGTAGGGCTACTTTATATTTTGATGGTGTTTTGAGGTTTTATAGTCGCCTTTGTGTTTCAAGATTTAGGGATCTAATTCAGTCAGTTTTCTGTGAGGCTCATTATTCTAGATATTCTATACATCCAGGTGTAACAAAGATGTATACATACTTGAGACAGCTTTACTGGTGGAGTGGTATGAATAAGGACATAGTGGAGTTTGTATCTCGGTTCTTGAACTATCAATATGTTAAGTTCGATCACATGAGACCTGGTGGATTGAGCAGAGACTTCTCATTCCTGAGTGGAAGTGGGAAGAGATCACTATAGACTTCATAGAATGATAGCCATGCACTCCTCGAGTGTTTGACTCTATTTTGGTTATTGTTGATAGGTTGACTAAGTCTGCACATTTCTTGTCGATTCATTCTTCCTATAGTGCAGAGAGGTTGACTATGATTTATCTTCGTGAGGTGTTTCATTTGCATGGGGTTCCAAATTCCATTATTTTGAACCGTCATACACAATTTACATCTCAATTTTGGAGGACTATTCAGTAAGAGATGGGTACAACAATTTAGCTTAGCACTGCATTCTACCCTTAGATAAATTGTCAGTCTAAGAGGACTATCCAAGTCTTGGAGGACATGTTATGCGCCTGTATTCTTGACTTTGGAGGTTCATGAGATCAGTATGTGGATTTGGCAGAGTTTGCTTATAATAATAGTTATCACTCGAGCATTGGCATGGCACTTTTTGAGGCATTATATGGTAGAAATTATCGATCACTAGTGGTTTGGTTCAATGGACTGGAGTCCAGGCTGCAGGGTACAGACTTGCTTTGTGATTCCTTAGACAGAGTCTGGGTGATTCTGGACAGACTTTGGGCAGCCCAGAGTAGGAAAAAGAGCTATGCAGATCATAGACGTTATGCCGTAGAGTTTAATGTTTGTGATTTGGTGTTTCTTTGAGTGTCGCCCATGAAGGGCGTGATAAGATTTGGCAGGCAGGTCAAGCTTAGACCCAGGTATATTGGGTCATTTGAGATTCTTCAGAGAGTTGGTAGTGTTGCTTATCTATTAGCTTTGCCTCATATGTTCTTAGTTATGCACCCAATCTTCCACGTATCTATATTGAGGCATTATGTTCCGGATAAGTCACATGTGTTGGAGTGGAATAAAGTGCAGTTAGATAAGAGTTTGAACTTTGTTAAGGAGCCGGCAGGCATTGTGGCTAGATATGTCAGGAGATTGAGGTCTACAGAGATTCATGTGGTTAAGATTCAGTGAAGGAATCATTTTATCGAGGAGGCCACCTGGGAGACCAAGAGAGAGATGTGGGCTCAATATCCGCAGTTTGAGCTTTTAGGTACTCCTTTTTATTGACTTTTGAGGATGAAAGTCCCTTTTTAGTAGTGGATGATGTAATAACCCTTCTGGTCATCTTCACATTCTTGCCTTATTTGTACTGATAGAGCTTGTCTATAGAGGCCCCAAGTCAATTATGACTTGTTAGGACCGGTGGTTTGGTGCTCGGGCTGTTTGTTAGATTGTTATGGCTATTTCCCTGTTTTAGAGCTTTAACTTAGGAAATTATTGACTTTAGTCAATATTCTTAGCTAGTGTGCTCAAAATTCAATTCTGACAGTTCTATTAGCTTCAGAACATGGATTTTGTTCTAGTTGGGCCCTAGGTCAGGTTCTGGGAGCTTTTTGTGTGGTTTTATCTCCCTTTTTATGATTTCAAACTAGTTGGGCTTTGAACTTTGATTTTTTCCTACATTCAGGGAAGACGACCTCAGATAGGAATTTTGTAAGCACTATTAGCTTCGAAATGTTGACTTTGGCCTAGAGGGACCTTTGGTTTGGGTCTCGAGGCTTCCAGACTCATTTTAGGGTGATTCGTTATTTTTGGATATATTATCCATTTGGGCGTGGGGCCCACTTTTCGTTAAATTGACCTCCGTTAGGAATTTTATCAATTTTGTTTAGTCCAGAATATCATTTTTAGTTTAGTAGCATTTTTTGTTCATATTTGCAGGACCTCGGATGAATCCCCAGGGTCCATCCGAGAACATATTGTATTTGCCAAAGTACTGGTGGCTGGTTGTTGGTATGGCACCAGCCAACCCATTGCCCACGCCTGGGCAGGCTGCATGTGTGCAAACGGCCAGCCAACCGCATCTCTCCTTGCCCTTCGCCTGTGCACACATGCGCATGCGTGCGTGCGTGCGTGGTGGCCAGCTCGTGCGTGTTCTGGTATGCCGCCTGGCCGCGTGCATGGTGCCGCATGCAGTAGGGCCTGGCCGTGTGCACACAGGCCAGCACTGGCAGCTTATTTAAGTCTTTCTCCTTCATTTCAAACCTCAATATGTTTTTTCACCATTTCTATTGAGCTCAAGCACCCAATTTTTGTGTGGGCTTATTCCAAGTTATTGGGTGAATAATTCTTGGCCATTTAGGCATGGGGCCCACTTTTTGTTAAATCGACCTCCATTGGGAATTTCATCAATTTTGTTGAGTCGAGAATGCCATTTTTAGTTGAGTAGCATTGTTCATTTGCATTTACCGGACCGCAGATAAATCTTGAGGGTCCATCCGATAACATTTTGTGTTTGCCAAAGTGCTGGTGGCTGGTTGTTGCTATGGGAACATCCAATCCATTGTCCACATGTGGGCAGGCTATGTGCATGCAGAAGGCCATCCATCCCACTCCCTCTTTGCCCTTTGCCTGCACGGCAGGCAGGCTGCGTGCGCGTGCCCGCGTGTGCAGTGCACGTGGGCTGGCATGCCGCCTTTCCTGGATTCTAACTGCCCTTGGCATACACGTGTGCTTGTCCACGTGCATGGTGATGCATGCGCAGGGCCAGTTCGTGTGCACACAGGCCAACGCTGGCAGCCTATTTAAGCCCTTCTCCTTCATTTCAAACCCCAACATATTTTTTCACCATTTCTATTGAGCTCGAGCTCCCAAATTCTGTGTGAGCTTATTCCAAGTTGTTGGGGTGAATAATTCTTGTCATTGATCATTGCCTTGTCGTAAATTGTATGGTTCTAACACTTTCTTTCTGTTAATTTCCTCTTTAATTCAATATTTGTTCTTGAAAGTGTAGGGGTTGGTTTAGGCTGTTTCTTTACCTATTGTTTGCTCAAGTTTTGAGAATATGCTCCTAGTTACATTGGAAACCTTGTGGTAACTTTAGCTTTTAACTTTGGGTTGCAGGGCCCACGGGTCCACTTTTGACCTTGATTTTAACCCAGCTAAAATAATAGCATTATGGGTATCGTTAGCTTCATATTAATGAGTAGATTATGTTATTAATAGTTTGATTTCCATTCGAAACTTCTCAGAGTAGTTTGGTCTCGGGCGACAGCTTTTCAGTAGCTTTTCGTTGGACGTCAGGTAGGTTAAGGCTTACCCACCTTAGACTTTGTGTATATAGAATATAATCGTACTATTTAGCATCTTTGGGTTCGACTTACTAGTTTGTCACCCAACACCTTGTCCGCTCTTCTTCTGTCCATCTTGGTTACTCCATTTGCTTTAGTATTTGAGATAACTACTAGTATTACCCTTGCGTCCTTATGTGGCCTTTTCTTATGCCTTTGGACCGTAGACGCTGGGATACTTGGGAAATATCCGTGAGTCTTGGACATCGATCTCTGATTATGAGCTGGTTATCTGTGATGTGGAGAAGATTGAGCATGTGCAGGGCTGGTAGGTAGATTGTGAGCTGTTAGGATATTTGTTATATTCGAGCATATAATCATTATCATGAAAAACATTTTCCGCATTGGCTTTACTACTACAAGGCTGAGGGCCTTACTATCACTGGTTTTCTAAACCTTGCATGGCCTTGAGGGCCCATTTTTAGTATAAATGGCATATAAATGGATTTAAACTGGTTTTATGGTTTTCTTGAGATGAAAGAGATTATATGATGATTTATCATTGATTTTGAACTGAAACTAGACTTGGTTGGGACGAAGTGCTAGACATGATTTTCTATTGATTTTGCTACAATACTAGGCTCGGTTGGGTCAAAGCGCTAGATATGCCTCTTTCTACTGATTTTAGACTCGGATAGATTCTGGGCATGGATATTGAGATACTGAGAGTTGTATATGGTCTCGGACACCTCTATGAACCTTGATGATCTGGACTAGGGGCTACGGGCCGAGAGTGTCGGATGACGGGTATATGAGGGACTAGAGGTATACGAGGGAAGCCTTTCATGTGTCCTAGCTGCTAGGCCTATGGGCGTCAAAGGAAGTGTATACGGTACCACTGGCATTTAATAAGGTATCATGCATTGTTTGCATGGTTCCACTCTTGTTTGCTATTTGTTTAGTGCACACTCTTGTAGTATGGGATGTCGAAGGGTTTGTTTTCATTTGTATATGTTCCTCGGGTGTATGGGCGCTCATTGGGACTGTAGATATATTAGCTTACTTGATTCTATTGTAGTACTTGTTACTTATCGTTGATCATCCTTACCTTGTGGGCTGTATTGTTAGCATGATTATGTTTAGTTTATTTTCCTTCTTTCCTTTTATTTGAGGTTATCGGTATACCCCCATTTTCGTTAAACTTTCTGCATATATTGTTATTGTAAGGATCAAGGTGCATTTATACTTTTTCACCTTTGCTCTTTGATATATCTTTTGTGGCTAGCATAGTATACTTGTATTCTTCTTTCCTTCTATTTGTTGCTATCTTCCGTGTATTTTGCCTCTGTTTATTTTTGTGACAACTTCCTTCTTATCTGCTATTTACTACTTTTATATTTTATATGTGCTCATTTGGCCTATGATGCCTACTATGTACCCGTTGCTTTGCAATTGGTGCTCATACTACACTTCTGCATCTTTGGATGCAAATTTGAGTGTGAGCTATCGTCAATGACGCGCAGAGACTCATGCAGTGCTTTTGGACATTTGAGACTTAGTGTGAGCTCTTGACGACCGTGGCTTAGCATTTATCTCTTCTTTGGCTCTATGTACTCTTTTTGCTATTTAGAGACAGTTGTATATTCTTATTTTGTACACTCTTATACTCTGCACTTTTTAGTATTGGATTCTATACTATGATACCAGGTCGTGGGATGATTTAGATTCTGTATATATATATATATATATATATATATATATATTAGGTCGTCTCCCCTTTTTATATCTTATTTACATTATTCTGCTTATTACTTTTTCTTGCACGTGCATCGCTTCTTTAGTGGCCCATTATTAACCACTCCAGGCCACTCGGATTGGTACGTCTCCGAGGGAATGTAGTTTTTATCATGAACTGAGAAATTTGGTCATGATAGCTTGGTATCAAATCCTAAGTTCACTGGTCTCATCGGTATAGGAGCCAATAATTGGTAAAGTCCTACGCAATGGGGTGGAGATATTTGTGCCCTATATTTGGGAGGCTATAGTGGCATCTTAGGATAAATGACTCTTATCTTTCTTTTATATCATGTGTTTTATCCTAGATGGCTTCTTGGAATCTTATTTGTTCTAGTTATCTCTTCCGCAGATGGCTCGTATGAGATCTTCAATAGCGGATAAGGGTGAGCTTTCGGCACCAGCACACCCGACTCCAGCTAGGGGTTGAGGTGGTCGTAGAGATAGAGGTTGAGGATGTGCCTAAGCAATGGCACCAGTTAGAGCTCTTGAGGTCGAGTATGAGCCTGAGCCAATGCCATACCAGCAACCCTTGGACCAGGGAGCAACCCAGGTGCCACAAGAGCGAGTAGCAGCATCTGTATCAGCACCAGGCTCAACTTCTACACCAGATATTGTGAGCGTGCTTCTGTTGTTGTTGAGTATAATTGGGGGTTAGCCCTTAGATATATCACATACATCCGCTCAAAGAGAAGCTTTGGGTGCTCAGAGTTCAGGAGTGCAGGCTGCTACTGCAGCTCCCCATGCACAGGTTCTATTAGTGACTACAGTTGCTCAGCCTCTTTCTCCTCACGCAGTCATTACAGAGTCAGATCAGAAGGCTTTGGGCTAATTTCTGATATTACCCCACCGAGGTTCTCCGATTCTTCAAGATAGGATGCTTATGATTTCATCTCTACTTGAGAAGAGTTGCTTCATCATCTTAGTTTATTGGATACTCAAGATGTGGGTTATACAACCTATCAATTGGAGGGCCAAGCTATGCTTTCGTGGAGGGCCCAGGTACCTTGCAGACCATCCCAGTCTCCTCAATTTACTTGAAGGGAGTTTTATGAGGCCTTTATGGCCAAGTTCTTACCTGAAAGTGACCATGAGCGCCGCAGAGAGTTGCTTACCCGATTTATACAGGTATTCATGTCAGTGGCTAAGTATGAGACCCGTTTCCACTAGTTAGATCTATTGGGGGCAATGATCATTCCTATAGAGCTAGATAGGGTTCACCGATTCATTTGGGGGTTGAGAACTGAGCTTCAATAGACTGCAGAGATACTGGTTGCTAGTGGGCGGTAATTTTAAGATATAGCGGATCATGCCTGAACTATGGAGGATTTGCATCATCAGGACCCGGGGGCTAGAGATAAGAGGCCATACTATCAAGGTGGTTATTGTGGTTCCCATTTTTGTGATAGAGGTGCAGGCCAGTGAGGCCGAGGGTATCAGCCACAACAGCATCAGGGTCAATCTAGCCGGCCAATTAAGGCATCACTTCAGACTTCAGTTGGGCATCATTTTGATCAAAGTCATAGTGGTCAGCATGGTTATAGTGGTCGACAATCGAGGGGTACAACATCTGGTGCATCAAGCCATGGTGGCCATACCAGTTCAGCCAGTTCATCTCGGTAGGGTGGGCTATTAGGGCCTTTCTATGAGTGTGGTATCACGGGTCACTATACTAGAGAGTGCCCTCAGCGGGGTACAGTTCAGTCAGCTGCTTAGACAGCTTAGCCTTTAAGGTCAGTACAGCCCCCAGTCAGAGGAGGTAGTGTCTCTGGTAGAGGTGGTGCCAAGCATGGCAGGTTAGGTGGTCAAGATGGAGGTCAGTCAGGTGGTAGAGATCGGAAGCAGAGGCCTCAGATGCGGTGATCACATGTATTATTTTGGTCTACCACTAGTCAACTTTAGCATTGTTTGATCCTGGATCTTCATGCCCGTATGTATCTGCCTACTTTATTCCTTATTTGGGGTTGGCTAGTGAGCTATTGTTTGTTCCTATATCTGTTGATACCCTGGTAGGTGATTCTTTAGTAATGGATCATGTTTTTAGATCCTTCTTGATAGTTATTGGTGATATTGAGACTTGGGATGACTTGATGGTGTTGGATATGCTATATTTTATTGTTATTATGGGCACAGACTGGTTATCACCTCACCGAGCTGTTTTAGATTGTTATGCCAAGACTGTTACAATATTTGTGCCTGGCATATCCCCACTTGTGTGGAAAGGTTCTATTAGTCATGCACTTTCTGGGATCATTTCTTATCTTCAGGCTAGGAAATTGATTTTGCACGGGTGTTTGGCTTATCTAGCATATGTCTCGGATGTTAGCACTAACATTTCTCTCTCTCGATTAATCCTTGTGGTTAGGGAGTTCATAGATATGTTTTCGATCAACATGCCAGGCCTTCCACCATTGCGTGATACAGTTTACCATTGAGTTAGAGCCGAGTACCAGGCCTATTTCTATTACTCAATATCGTATGGATCCAGCTGAGTTGAGAGAGCTTAAGGTTCAGCTTCAGGACTTGTTAGCTAAGGGTTTCATTTGGCCGAGTATGTTGCCTTGGGGTGCGCCAATTCTATTTGTGAACAAGAAAGAGGGGTCGATGTGGATGTGTATTGATTATTGATAGTTGAAAAAGGTGACTATAAAGAAGAAGTATCCGATGTCGCGTATAGATGACTTGTTTGATCAGCTCTAGTGTTCTCTAAGATAGATTTGAGATAAGGCTACCACCAGTTGAGGATTAGGGTGGAGGACATCCCTTAGAAAGTATTAAGGACACGTTATTGCCATTATGAGTTCTTGTTGATGTCTTTTGGGTAGACTTATACCCCCGCAACCTTCATAGACTTGATATGCACAGGGTGCTAAAGTTGTACATGGATTCGTTTGTGATAGTCTTTATCGATGACATATTGATATACTCGCGGAGTCGAGAGGATCATGAGCAACATTTGAGGATTGTACTCCAAACTTTGAGAGATCATCGATTTTATGACAAGTTCTCAAAGTGTGAGTTTTGTCTTGAGTCAGTTTCATTCCTAGGACATGTGGTGTGTAAGGATGTAATCGGAGTGGACCCAGGAAAGATTGCAGTCATTTGTGATTGGCCGAGACCTACTACTCCTACCAAGGTTTGCAGTTTTGTTGGGTTGGCAGGATACTATAGATAATTTTTTGATGGATTTTCTAGGTTCACAATACCTTTAACTAGGCTAACTAGGAAGGATGTCCTATTTAAGTGGTCTGATCAATGGGAAGATAGTTACCAGAGGCTTAAGGCCTTATTGACTTCAGTTCTGGTGTTGATATTGCCCGTCGAGGGTCAGGGATTCTTAGTGTATAGTGAGGCTTCATCAGTGGGACTTGGTTGTGTGCTGAGGTAGCAGGGTCGTGTGATACCATATGTATCAAGGCAGCTGAAGGATCACAAGTGCAAATACCCCACTCATGACTTAGAGTTAGCGACAATAGTCTTAGCTCTTAAGATTTCGAGGCACTATCTATATGGAGTTCACTATTAGATTTACACTTACCACCATAGTCTTTAGTACATCACGAGTAAGTGAGTGCTGAACTCTAGGCAACGGAGATGGGTTGAGTTACTAAAGTACTATGACTTCACTATTCAGTACTATCTGCGAAAGGCAAACATGGTAGCGGATGCCTTGAGCCGGAGGCAGTGAGTATGGGTAGCTTGGCTTCTCTTTCAGTTTGGGAGCGACCATTGGCCTTTGGACATCCAGTCCTTGGCTAACCGTTTGGTTAGACTTGACTTATCAGATCTTAGTAGAGTTCTCACAATTGTTGAGATCTGTTCTACTCTGGTTGGTCAGATTCAACAGTGTCAGTTGGAGGATCAATAGTTGTGTAACATTCGTGATAAGGTGGTGTGGGGTAAGGCCAGCAGGGCTACTTTAGATTCTGATGATGTTTTTAGGTTTTATAGTCGCCTTTGTGTTTCAAGGGTTAGGGATCTTATTTAGTTAATTCTCCATGAGGCTCATTATTCTAGATATTCCATCCATCCAGGCACAACTAAGACGTATAGAGACTTGACACAGCTTTAGTCATGGATTTGTATGCAGAGGGACATAGTGGAGTTTTTAACTCAATGCTTGAACTGTCAGCAGGTTAAGTTCGATCACATGAGACCTGGTGGATTGATGCAGAGACTTCCCATTCCTGAGTGGAAGTAGGAAGAGATCAATATAGACTTCATAGCATGATATACATGCATTTCTCGAGGGTTTGACTCTATTTAGGTTATTGTTGATAGGCTGACTAAGTCTGCACATTTCTTGTCGGTTCATTCTTCCTATAGTGCACAGAGGTTGGCTTAGATTAATCTCTGTGAGGTAGTTCATTTGCATGGGGTTCCGAATTCCATTATTTCGGACCATCAAACACAATTTACATCTCAATTTTGAAGGATAATTTAGCGAGAGATAGGTACAGAGGTTCAGCTTAGCACTGCACTCTACCCTCAGAAAAATGGCCAGTCAGAGAGGACTATCCAAGTCTTGGAGGACATGTTACGGGATTGTATTCTTGACTTTGGAGGTTCATGCGATCAGTATGTGCATTTGGCAGAGTTTTCTTATAATAATAGTTATCACTAAAACCTCTGCATGGCACCTTTTGAGGCATTGTATGGTAGGCATTGCATATTGCAAGTGGGTTGGTTCAATGGTTTGGAGTCCAGGCCACAGGGTACAGACTTGCTTCGTGATTCCTTAGACAGAGTCTGGGTAATTTAGGATAGACTTTGGGCTGCCCAGAATAGGCAAAATAGCTACGCAGATCATAGACATTATGCCTTAGAGTTCAGTGTTGGTGATTTTGTGTTTCTTTGAGTGTCGCCCATGAAGAGCGTGATGAGATTCGGCAGGTGGTTCAAGCTTAGCACCAAGTATATTGGGCCATTTGAGATTCTTCAGAGAGTTGGTAGTGTTGCTTATCTGTTATCTTTGCCTCCTATGTTCTCAGATATACACCCAATCTTCTACGTATCTATGTTGAGGCATTATGTTCCAGATGAGTCACATGTGTTGTAGTAGAATACAGTGCAGTTGGATAAGAGTTTGACCTTTGTTGAGGAGCCGATAGCCAATTTGGCTAGAGATGTTAGGAGATTGAGGTCTACAGATATTCCTATGGTTAAGGTTCAGTGGAGGCATTATCTGCTCGAGGATGCCACCTGGAAGACCAAGAGAGAGATGCAGCCTCAGTATCCACAGTTGTTTAAGCCTTCAGGTACTCCTTTTGATTGACTTTCGAAGACAACAGTCCTTTTTTAGTAGTCGATGATGTAATGATCCTTTTGGTCATCTTCACGTTTTTTCCTTCTTTGTACTGATAGAGCTTGCCTGTAATATCTCTAAGTCATTTATGACTTGCTAGACCGGTGGTTCAGTGCCCGAGCTGTTCATTAGGTCGTTATGACCATTTCCCCATTTTAGAGCTTTACTTAGGAAATCATTGACTTTAGTCAACATTCTTATCTAGCATGCTTAGAATCTAATTCCAATAATTCCATTAGCTTTGGAACATGGATTTTGGTCTAAATGGGCCCTTGGTTCGGGTTCTGGGAGATTTTGGTGTGGTTTTATCTCCCTTTTTGTGATTTCAGGCTAGTTGGGATTTGAAGTTTGACTTTTGTCAATATTCTGAGAAGATGACCTTGGATGGGAATTCTGTAACCGTTGTAAGCTCCAGAATGTCGACTTTGAGCTAGAAGGACCTTTGGGTTTGGGTCTCGAGGCTTTCAGACTCATTTTGGGGTGTTGGGTTTTGTTTTGGAAATATTAGCCATTTGGGAATGGGGCCCACTTTTGCCAATTCAACATGCATTGGGAATTTCATTGATTTCATTGAGTTTAGAATGTTGTTTATAGTTGAGTAGAATTTTTTGATCACATTCGCGGGACACCAGATGAATCCCGAGGATCCACCTGAGAAGACATTGTGTTTGCCAAAGTGCTGGTGGATGGTTTCTGCTATGGCACTATCCAACCTATCGCCCATGCGTGGGCAGGCTACGTGCATGCAGAAAGCCAACCAGCCACCTCTTTCCTTGCCTTTCGCCTGCACATGCATGCACATGACCGCGTGCGCAGTGGCCAGCCCATGTGCATCTTGGCATGCCGCCTGGTCTGGCCTCCGTTTGCCCTTGGCGTGGGCGTGCGCCTGGCCACCTGCATGGTGCCGCGTATAGAAGGCTTGACCACGTGCACTCAGGCTAGCGTTGGCAGCCTATTGAAGCCCTTCTCCTTCATTTCAAACTCCAACATGTTTTTTCACCATTTCTATTGAGTTCAAGCTCCCAAATTTTGTGTGGGCTTATTCCAAGTTGTTGGGGTGAATAATTCTTGTCCGTGATCGTTCCCTTGTCATAAATTGTAAGTTTCTAACACTTTATTTCCATTAATTTCCTCTTTAATTCCCTCTTTGTTCTTGATAGTCTAAGGGCTGCTTTAGGCCCTTCCTTTACCCGTTTTTCTCTCAATTTTCGAGCATGTGCTCCCGGTAATATTAGGAAACTCATGGTAACTCTTGCTTTCATCTTTGGGTTATAGGGCCCACAGTCTTGATTTTGATCCGGATTTTAATCCGGTTAAAATATTAGCATTATGGGTATCGTTAGCTTCGTATTAACGTGTGGATAATGTTATTTATAGTTTGATTGTTATTTGGGGCTTCTTGGAGTGGTTCGAGCTCGGGTGATGGCTTCCAAGAAGCTTTTCATCAGACGCCAAGTACGTTATGGATTACCCACCTTTGAATTTGCGTATATAGAATATAGTTATACTATTTCGCATCTTTGGGTTGGGCTTACCAGGTTGGCACCCCAGACCTTGTCCGCTCTTTGTTTGTCCGTCTTAGTTACTCCGTTGGCTTTAGTATTTGATATAACTGCTAGTATTACCCTTGCAGCCCTGCATGGACTTTTATTATGCCTTTTGACCATAGATGGTGAGATATTTGGGAAATTTCTATGAGTCACGGACATCAATCTGCAATTATGAGCTGGTTATCTGTGTTATAGAGCATATTTAGCATGTGCAGGGCCGGTAGGTTGATTGTGAGCCATTAGGCTATTAATTGTATTCGAGCATATTATCATTATCATGAAAAGAGTTTTATGAATTGGCTTTACTACTACAAGGCCGAGGACTTGACTATCATTGGGTTTCCTAAACCTTGCATGGCCTCGAGGGCCCATTTTCAGTATAAATGGCATAAAAATGGATTTAAATTGGTTTTATGATTTTCTTGAGATGAAAGAGATTATATGATGATTTATCACTGATTTTGAACTGATACTAGACATGGCTGGGCCAGAGTGCTAGACATGATTTTTTACGAATTTTGATACTATACTAGACTCTGCTGGGTTGAAGTGCTAGACATGCTTCTTTCTAGTGATTTTAGATCCGGATAGATTCTAGGCACACATATTGAGATATTGAGGGTTGTATATGGTCTCGGAGACGTCCATGGAGCTTGTAGATCTGAACTAGGGGCTACGAGCGGAGAGTGCTAGAGAAGGGGTATACAAGAGAGTAAAGGTATACGGGGGAAGCATTTCATGGGTCCTACCTACTAGGCCTACAGGCGCCAGATGATGTGCATACGGTACCACTGGCATTTCATAGCATATCATGCATTTTTAGCATAGTTCCACCCTTGTGTGTTGTTTGTTGAGTGTATTCTCCGGTAGTATTGGATGCCGGAGGGTTTGCTTTCACTTGTATGTGTTCCTCGGGTGTATGGTCACCCGTTAGGACTATAGGTAGATTAGCTTACTCGCTTCTATTGTAGTACTTGTTAATTATCATTGATCATCCTTACCTTGTGGGTTGTATTGTTAACATGATTATGTTTAGTTATTTTTCCTTCTTTCCCTTTATTTGATGTTATCGGTATACCGCCCTTTTCGTTAAACTTTCTTTACAAATTGTTATTGCAAGGATCCATGTGCGTTCTTTACTCTTCACCTGTGCTCTGTGATATATCCTATATGGCTAGCATAGTATACTTGTATTCGTCTTGCCTTCTATTTGTTGCCAGCTTCCTTGTTTTTTTCTTTGTTTTTTCTGTGACTACTTTCTTCTTATCTGCTATTGACTACTTTTATATTTTATATGTACTCAGTAGGCCTATGATGTCCACTGGGTACCCATTGCTTTAAAATTGGTGCTCATACTACACTTCTACATCTAATGGTGTTGATCTAATTATGATCTATCATCGTTGATGCGCGGAGACTCGTGCAGTGTTTTTGGACATCCGAGACTTTAGGGTATGCTCCTGACGACTGGGGCTTAGCTTTTATCTCTTCTTTCTCTCTATGTACTCTTTTTGCTATTGAGAGACAGTTTTATATTCTTATTTTGTACTCTCTTGTACTCTGTACTTCTTAGTAGTGGTTTTTATACTATGTTACCAGGTCGTGGTATAGTTTAGTTTCTATATACATATATATATATATATATATATATATATATATATTGGGTTGTCTCCCCTTTTTATGTCTTCTTTATATTCTTCCGCTTATTACTCTTTCTTGCGTGTGCGTCGCTTCTCTAATGGCCCATTACTAATCATTTTGGGCCACAAAGAATTGTACGCCTACAGGAGGAATGTAGGTGATGTCATGACCTAAGAAATTGGGTCGTGACATATATGATATAGACATGATTGGCAAAAGATAATCAATCAAGCAAATTACATCAAATCCTCGATTGAATGAAAATCCCTTGGGTTTTCCTTTTGAAAAGAAACATCAGACCTACCTACTAAAGTATAAACTCCAGCAACATCATAGGAAGAAAACATGTAACTTCTCTTGAACCAGCACATTGTCTTTTTTTTATCTTTCATCATACTTTTTACTCTTTGAAGTTTACAGTTGTAATGATAAAGAATAAGATAGAGTCAGTGCTAGCTATACAGGTAGAGGTTGTGTTATCATTGTAAGTTGTAGAAGACGATATGGGATTGTCGAGGAAAATTCATCTGTAACCTCAACTCTTCAAGAATCTTTAAAGGAAACCCTTGAAACCCAAAGGGAATGGACAAGGCACCACATCAGTGATCTAAACCGGTATAAAAACTTTGTGTAGTTCTTTACTCTTTGTTCTTACAAATAATTATATTTTTTCTATCGAACTAACATGCAGGTAGTCAACTAGTGCATATCCACAATTGACTTGGTCAAAAGAAATTTTTCCTTTCACCCCGCCCCCCTCTCTTGACTTTCAATTGGTATCAGATCAGGTCTCACTATACAACTGCTTAACTGCACGTGAGAAAAGTGTCATTTTGCAAGACAAACACTTGTTAAATCGTCCTCCTTAGTTTAATGGCCAACTCTACTCTCACTGGAAGGAAAGATTCAAAATCTTTGTTCAAGACAATGATTTCCAGGCATAAATTGTAATGAGAAAGGGGCCAAAATCAATTACATGCATCACCACAAAGGAATCCGTAAAGGATTTTACTAGAAAAATTTACTTGGCAACCTTTGAAGTGACAAAGGAACAACAAGAGGTAATATAAATGAATGACAGGGCTATTAACCTACTTTATTGTGCAGTTAGTGGATCAGAATATAACAAGATCTCAACCTGTGGCACCGCAAAAGAAATGTGGGATAAATTTTAAGACACATATGAAGGAACCAGCAAAGTCAAAGAAGCAAGAATTTGTCCGCTAGTAATAAGTACGAACTCTCCAAGATGGTTGAAGATGAGAATATGGAAACTATATTCTCAAGATTCAGTAAGATTTTTAGTGAACTAAAGTCCTTGGGAATGGGTTGCTCAAATGGGTCACAAGTCAGAAAGCTCATCAGAAGTCTTCCTAAAACATGGAAAACTAAGGCTTCCATCCTTGAAGATAGAGATTTACAAAGGATGACTTATGATGAACTATAATTTAATCTCATGGCCTATGAACAAAATCATATAAATAGGTATAGGAAAGAGAAAAAGAAGAAAATCGTAGCATTTAGTGCCGTAGCCCCAGAAAATAAAGGAGAAATTGAAGAAATCAACACTAAGGTCATGACTCTTATAAATTGTGGGGTAAAACACATGCTGAGACTAAGGCAGTAGAAACCATAGCAAAAGTTCAAAAGTAGTGATTACCAAAAGTATGATGAACGCGGCTACCATTGCAGCAAACTTTGACACATCATTAACTGTCCTGAGCTCAAGAAAAGAAATTCTTGAAGGAGAAACAAAAACTTCAGGGCTTGGAGAGATGAAAAAATGAAAGATAATGAGCCAACAGAAACTGCAAATATCTGCTTCATGTCTATTAGGGAATCAAGTGAGGTAAGTTCTTCTAACTATCAAAAAATTGCTAACTTGCAAGCCTCTCTTGACAGAGTTACTAATGATCTTCAAAAAGTAATCGATGAATATAATAAACTTGCTCAAGAAAAGAAATACTAACAAATTCTTTTAGAAGTAAGTTGTATTGAAGTTGACTTTCTTGAAGAAGAACTTGGTGAAATCAATATGCAACTTTATGGCATCCAGAAGTCACCAAGTCATGGCTCAGTCAAATTATCAAAATCGCCTAATAGAAATCTTAACGATCATTCCCTGGCTCATCTTCTGAAACCTTTTACTCCTTTAAAATTTCTACTTCTTTTCATAAACCTACATGTTTTTCATGTGGTAGAATTGGTCATAAGTCTTTTAATTGCAGAAGATACCCCTCTAGAAAATGGGTTTGGAGACCTAAAGATACTAATTCTAACCATCAAGGATGTAGGAACACTTGGGTACCTAAAAGAAACTAATATGTTTATTTGGTAGGAACACACTAGAAAAGCCTACAAAAAGAGCATGTGGGTAATAGATAGTAGTTGTTCCAGATATATGATGCAAAATAAAGAGAATTTTAAATCAGTAAAAGATATTGATGGTGGTCATGTAAGATTTTATGATAACGCTAAAGGAGAAGTAACAGGGGTTGGATCAATAACGATCATCCCATCATGTGATTTAATTAAAGTATACCTAGTCAATGGACTCAAGCATAACTTGCTCAGTATCAATTTACTCTGTGATGCAGGATTTGATGTGCTCTTCAATGCTATCAGATGCAAAATCAACAATGTGGCTAAACAAATCACCCTCATTGGTGATCGAGTTGAGAATATCTATGTTTTAAATAATGTTGATTTACCAACTTTAACTTGTCTTATTGCTATGTCCTGTGATCCTTGGTTATGGCATAGAATGCTTGGCCATATCAGTATGATTCTCTCGAGAAACCGTCTAGACTTGAACTAGTTATTGGTCTTCCTAAACTAAAGTTTGAAAAGGATCACATTTGTGATGCTTGTTAACTTCGTAAATAGACTCAAACTTTCTTCAAAGTCAAGTATATAGTTAGCACTTCTAAGACTCTCTAACTTCTTCACATGGATATTTTTGGCCCCACCAGAACTGCTAGTATTAGTGGAAAGAGATATTCTTTTGTTATTGTTGATGATTACTCTAGATTTACTTGAGTTATTTTTCTTACACATAAACATGAATTCTTTACTAACTTTGATATTTTTTTAGAAAATTACAAAGAGAAGTAGGGTATTTCATTTCCACTATTCACAATGATCATGGAGGAGAATTTTAAAACAATGCTTTTGAGGACTTTGTCTCAAAACAAGGCTTCACTAAAACTTTCTCCTCACCTCACTCACCTCAACAGAATAGAGTAGCTGAATGAAAGAATAGATATCTTTAAGATATTGCACGAACTCTACTTTTAGAACAGAGTCTTCCTGATCATTTTTAGGCAGAAGATGTAAGCACAACGTGTCACATCCTGAGCAGATATTTGATCAGACCCCTTCTGAAGAAAACTCCCTATGAGCTACGGAAAGGAAAGAAGCCAAATATTAGCTACTTTCACCCTTTTGGATGCAAGTGCTTCATTCATAATAACGGTAAGAACAACCTAGGTAACTTTGATCCATGAAGTGATGAAGGTATATTCTTAGAATACTCTCATTCTAGTCATGCATTTAGAGTTTTTAATAAACGTACCCTCAGTGTTGAAGAATCTGTACATATAGTATTTGATGATTCTAACCCTATCTCTTAGAATTCCAGTAGAAATATTATTGATGAAGAATGGGTACTCAACAAGGTTCCAGGTGTATCTATTCCAATAGTTGTTGAAAGTGAAACACAAGAGTCGACTTCAACAACAAATAAGTTGACTGAGGCAACAAATTCATCCAAGTCAACCATTCCAAGAGAATGGAGGCGCAATGCTAGCTTCCCAAATGAGCTTATTTTTGGGGATCCTAATGAAAAATGTAGACTAGAGAATACTTGAGAAAGTAAGCCTCGATAGATCTCATCTCTCAATTAGAACCAAAGAGCATTGATGAATCTTTATAAGATGAATCATGGATACATTCTATGAAAGAAAAGCTGGAAAATTTTGAACGTAATCAAGTGTGGTCTCTTATCAAAAGACCAAAAAATTGCTCTATCATTGGCATAAAATAGGTTTTTCAAAATAAGCTAAATGAGGAAGGTAAGGTGATCAGAAATAAAGCAAGGTTGGTAGCTCAAGATTATTCTCAACAAGAAGATATTGACTTTAATGAAACTTTTGCACATGTATCAATATTGGAATCTATCTGTATATTTTTAGCATATTATAATGACCATCTAGGTCATTTCCTTGATTTTCATGCTTTTTCCATGTTTCAAGATTTCTTACAGCGGCTATAGGTTATTTATGACTTACAGGGACTGACGGTTTAGTTCCCTAGCAGTTCATTTGTGTTTTAAGTTTATTTCCCTATTTTACAACTCTTAAGGCTGGTAGAGTTAACTTTGGTCAATATTTGGAGAACACAACCTCAAATGGAAATTCTGTTAGCATTGTTAGCTCCGTAATATTGAATTTAGGCTAGAAGGACCTTTGGTTTGGGTCCCGAGGCTTCTGGACTCGTTTTGGCTATTGGGTTCCTTTTTGGTAAAAATTATTTTTGTGAGTGGGGCCTAATTTTTTTCCAAACAATCTTCGTTAGGAGTTTTATCAATTCTGTTCATTACATAATACCATTTTTGGTAGGATAGCATGTCTAGTTTGTGTTGACGGGGTTCTAAATGAATTCCGAGGATGCAGTCAAAGAATTTTTATGTGTGTTATTGCAGCTAGTGTTGCTGGTATCTGGTGTGGAACGCCTGCGTTCCTGGGGGCGCACCTGCACTGCCACCCCTATGGCCACTAGCTAGACCTGCAGCTTTGGGTAACATAGGCAAGGGGCGCCCATGAGCTCTTTTTACTGCACCTGCGGTGCCGCCCCTATAGCTTATCGTTGCACCTGCGGGGCTGGGGTCATCCTTGACCTCCTCCCCTGCGGTGGTCTGGACGCAGTAGCATCACTGCACTTGTGTCATTTTTACTGCAGGTGCATTGATCTCTGACTTTTTAAATGAACTTTTTCTTTTTCATTTCATATCACTCCCACACTCATCCTTCATTGTTAGAGCTCGGCCAAGAAGTAAAACATCCAATTCTCATTGGTTTCACAAACTTGTGAGGTAATTCTCTTTCCCTTCACCTTCTAGTACTTATCCTTGTATTTATTCTTGTTTTATTCTGCATTTTGGTAGTCTTTAACCCATTGTTTTTCCAAGTCTAAACTATTATTTTTTGACCATTTGAGGTATGAATCCACTTCCATCTTCACCTAATCTTTGGGGCATGCGTTCCTTATCTCATAGGAGACATTATTGTAGAATGTAATTTCATTTTTTATAAATGGGCCCTGAGGGTCATTTTTGGACCCAATTTTTGAGCTGAAAGTTTGTATAGCAATATGGGTGTAATTCTTCTTGCCTTAACACCTAGTGTATATTTAGATAGTGTGGGAGCAATTGGAGGCTTCTCGGGGAAGATATTCTCCGGTCTTATGGATTTTAAGCACGTGTTTGGCTTTCAGGTAGGTTACGCCTTAACTACTTTTAGACTTAGCTCTTATAAGGTATTTATATGGTAAATTGCTCATTTATGGGTGGGTTATTGTGGGTTAGATATACTGATTTAGGTATTTAATTCTTGTAGCTTATTTAGAGGCCTTAGAGTAAGATATCGATTGAAAATCCTTAGCTTAGGTTGTAGCTCCTTCCTTATGATTGGGCATAGTTTTAGGGTATTTGTAGGTTTAGAATTCTTGCCTTAACTTAGCGTAGATTGGTGGTAGTTGGGTTGACTAGATTAGGGAGCCTTAGTATAGGATTAGTGGAGGACTTCACGGTAAAGTAGTCTTTTTCTGTTGTTTTATATTTACTTTTACCGCTTTTCCCTTGTTTTACTTTATGACTTAGTATGTTGTATATTATGGGCCCAATACCTTGGATGCGGGACACCAAGTTAGTATAAATCTCCCCTTTCTTCCTTAAATTGTGGTTCGTGGCTTGTTTTAGTATGACTCTATTTACTGGCTGGAATTAGCATAGTTTTGACTTGTTGCTTGATTTAACCTATGTTTTGGGTTAGTGGACAATTTTAGGTCCTAGTTTATTTTAGGATTCAGAATTAGGGTGGAATTTTATGGATAGTACCTACCTTAAGCTAGTACCGCTGCTTTAGTGCGTAGACTTTTGTTGTTCATTATGTGATATGATTTGGCTTGATTGTGCTCTTTGATTGTTTATTCATACTTTAGCATGGCATATGGTTTACTTGTTTTTTTTTAAATATTATTCTCAATCAAAAAGAGGATTTATGGAATATGTTAAACGACTTTTGGATTCCTTAAAAGGGAATTTGGCCTATTTTTACGAAGACTGATTTGCTAAACATGCATGTCCGAAGAGACCCATGTTCTAGATATTTTTTATTGACTATTTAAAACTATCATGTCTGAGGAGACATGTGTTCTAAATAGTTTTACTGACTATATCAACTTCCATACCCGAGGAGACACGTGTTTCGAATGGTTTTACTGACACTCATGATTGGATTACTCTATTACTCATGCGCTATTATTCATCCAATGATGATTTCGGGCTTGTATCACAATGGCCACATATTGTATCACACCATCTCATATTGCATATCATGGCACATTTCTATATCCCTTCATTTTCTCCCATCAAGTTGATTGCTAGTTATTATTGTGTGTTGCTTGTATCCTTCGGGCTTATAGGGGTCCAGTTAGATTTTCTTTGGTTGTTTCTTGTACCTTCTGGGCTTAATGAGTATCGATTAGGTTTAATTTTTATCATTTGTATCTCCTGAGGTATGTATCTTATGTTTTCTTTATGGTATTTACTTGGATAGTGGCTTTATCCCTCCTGTTGAGTATCCTCGGGTAGTTATCCTAAATTGTCTAGCTTTGGCAGGTTAACCTATTTCTGACCCTTCTTTTCTTACCTTTAGTGAATTCCCATTTACTTATACTTATATTTTATTTATCTCGGTCGTCCTATGATGTCTACTGGGTACCGCATGGTTTTTAGTAATCATGCTATGCTTTTGCATCTTTTTTATGCAGATCTTAGTATGGGTTAATGTCGTTGACACTGTCCTCAAGAGGTGTTGCTGATCAGAGGTACAGGGTAGGCCCTTCATGATCAGAGTTGATCTATCTCCTTCTACTTTTTGACTAGTCATATATTGTAACTTCGGAGACTGTTCTATATTTATTATGCCTATCTAGTACATCTCTGTTGTAGCAGCTCTTGTACCAACTAATACCAGGTCTTGGGGGAAATCTTGTATATTTTTGTTCTCTTCTCTCCCTATCTACTTTATGCTTGTTCAATTATCTTCTGTCTTATTATGGTGCTTTTGCTTTTGTTTCATTCTTGGGTTAGCCCGTTACTTGCAGTTCCGAGCTAAGGGTTTGGCTTACCTACTGGTGGGTTATACTAGGTCCCATTACAACTTGATAAATCAGCTCATGACAGAGTGGTGTCTAAGCTTTAGGTTCACCATTGTTGTTTGTACAAGAGCAAGTGTCTAGTAGAATCTCGCGGATTGGTAAAATGACATTTGTATCCTCTCTGCAGGAGGATACTGGGAATGTTTAGGAAAAGTTTCATATTTTGGACTCCTTATCGTGCTTTCATGACCCTATCATCTTTGAAACTTCATTTGTTCCATTCCTTCTCAGATGATTAGGACAAGTACGACAGCGGGTCGATGAGGCTCTCGCCCTATTGTTATAGTGCTTCCTCTAGTGCCAGGGGTTTAGATTGAGAGCTTACCGCTTCAGCTAGAGGGTTTAGGGCTAGCCCAGCCTCTGATAGGATTCATGGCCACCTTTATTCTTTAGGATACCATTGCTAGAACTCTGAGTCTTCTGGAGGGTGTATCACAGACAGGCCCAGTGCGTAGTTCTTCGAGCGGTGCTATGGCCAAGGTTGAGGTTGGAGGTCTCCAACAGGGTTCTATGTTAGTTTTAGAGTATGAGGTAAGGTTTCATGAGGTGACTAGGTGCACTGCTAGGACTATGCCTACAGAGTTTAAGAGAGTTAATGGTTTCATTAAGGGGTTGATTTCACCACTCCGTTTAGGACAAAGCAGTTGGGACCACTTTTCTTTAGATGGTTGATCATGCAGGGGCTATAAAGAGGTCGTGTTGTATGGTTTATGGGGGCATTTGGTAAGAGAAATTATCGTCAGGGTAGTTTTCATGTTCTCAGTCTCGAGGTAGAGGGTTCTCTGGTAGAGGTTAGTTTTGTTGCTTTCAGTCTAGCAGGTTGGTTTTGATGGTTCCACAGGGTTCATAAGGATGTCATACAAGGCTTGTTGGGCAGAGCAGATAGGGCACATACCAGGATTTTCAAGGTTTGAATTTTAGGTATTCAGGTTGTGGTAGCCAGTTAGGCTCAGCGAGATCTTCCCATCGGACTTCATCTAGTAAGGGGTTCTATTAGTGCGACAAGTGTAGGCACTTTGCTAGGGATTACCCCATGGTTACACACTTTAAGCGGCAGAATTAGCAGGCTTTATATCTCAGGGCTCCAGTGCCACCGGCTAGGGGTGATGTGCAGGATAGTTGGGGTGGTCCCTAGATGGTTAGAGGTGACTTTCATCCAGGTAGTTCAGGTAACCATCCCAAGTCGGCAGGCACCTTGCGTCAGAGCAAAACTTCTCTAGGTTGTTATTATTGTGGAGTGATTGTCCACTTTTCTAGGAAATATTCGTGATGTAGGACGATCGAGCCTTAAACACCAACTATTGAGTCCATAGGTGGACGTAGACATTCTTATGCTTTTCTTGGTAGGAAAAAGGTGGAGGTTCCAAATATCATCACTACAGTATGATCTTATTTATCATCAGCGAGTCTATGTATTATTTACATTGGGGGTTTGCATGTTTATATATATATATACCTACTTGCTCCTTGTCTGGGTGTACTATTTGAGTTTGGTACTGCTTATGCATGTAGCTACCCCATAGGTATTTTCTTTTAGTAGTGGATCGAGTGTATCAGCCTTGGAAAGCGACTGTCTTGGGGTATGATTTGTGGGTAGGGCCTTGTTAGCTTAATTATTGGTCTTCATTATGATTCTAGCTTTGGGTTAAGTATATCAATGTTTGATGGTCTAGAAGTGGTTTTGCCAAGGCCATTATCTAGCTTGTTCCTGGAACTTCTCAGTTAGGATGGTGCGGTATCGGTAGTTGTATGCCAAGGGAAGTTGTGTTATCTCGGAGAGATAGTAGTTGGTCGACAAGTAGGTATCAGAAGATCTAACCTTCTTTACTGATTTGTTTAGGTGGTTATCAGGCATTCGGGTGGTTTCCACTATTTTCCTTAGTACCCAGACTGGTTGGGTTTTGACTTAGGCATTGTTGGTGAGTTTGGCACTCAACCTATTCCTTTCTTTGCCATATAAGGTGATGCCAGCAGAGTTGTGGGATTTAAAGGAACTACTCTAAAAATCTTCTTAGAGGGAGGTTTGCAAGATCTAGTGTGTCTCCATGGGGTGTTCCATTCAGGCTTTGAATTTGAGGGGCCTTAGGTTCTCAGCATATGTAGCTTTGATCACATTGTGTGTTTGTAAACAACGTTTCAGACTACTCAACGACATAGGGATGTGCATGATTGATCCTTGGAGTTGGGTTCCATACTAGGGGTTCTAGCATATTACTTCAGACGGTTTGTGAAAGGTTCTCTTCGATTATGGTGCTGGTGACTAGAGTGATTCATTGCATTGTTCTTTTATTGGGCTGATGAGGTTGGGATGAGTTTTCTAAAGGTCGTGCCATATGGATTTCATCATCAATAAGGCTCTGCTGGTTGTGGTATGTTGAGATACTTTCATAGTTGGTGGTTTGCATGCTTGTATAGCAAGGTAGATGTTTTGAGCTGGAAGATGGTCAGTTTAGAGTTTATGAGTTTTCAATGGCTAAGAGGAAACCTTTGACTATTGGAATCCTTTCTTCTGCTTATGAGTTGGTTTTACTTGGTATTCATGGCATGACAGATTTCTTTCTGAGTGGCGAGGTGATGTGCCGGGATTTCACGGCACTTTCAATGCTTAATACTAAGGATTTTTGGGTGTTCTGAAGTGTGTTTTGTTAGATTTTATGTGGTTTGTTTCTTGAACAAGGAAAAGTATTGAAAAGATGAAAATACCAAAGTATTGCAGTTTTTTGGGCAAAAGGCATGCCCCACGGGCATGGGATCCACCACGTCCCATGGGAGAAAATGTCTGAATGAGGCAGCAGGAGAAGATAAGGCATTGAAGCCTGATGGGCTGCCATGACGCTCATGAAAGATATGAAGGGATGTCGCAGGGATAGTAAATATGAGTCTGAGACCAATGTGAAGCAGCAAAGTAAGGGCGATGGGAAACCATGATGGACGTCGCACTCACGATATCCCATCACAGCCGCTCATGGAAATAAGGTTGTGAGAATATTGAGAGACCACGGAGAGCCAACGGGTAACCTTGAAGGGCATCATAGCCACGATGTCCCAGCGCAGAAACTCATGATAATAAGGCAGCAAACTTGGAGCTTAGATAGAAAGAAGCTCGACGGGAATCCACGATTCCCGTCGTATCCATGATAGCTCATGGGGTATCCCATCAGAGGTGCTGCATCCAGATTTCCCAGTCTTCTTAGGATTTGGTCTTTGTTGTCTATAAATATATTCCCTTAGGTTTTATTTTAGAGTTCCGACTTTTGTTACCAAGTTTACTATATTGTGACTCATTTTTGAGACATTAATTCATTGTTTTGAGAATTCACAGATTGTTCTTGATTTTATTGAAGTGTTCTTGAGATTTCTTCAAGATCTCAGATTTCTTTACTTCTTCTTGTGAGTATATAATCATGATTGTTCCAACGATTCTTGTTTGCTTACTTATGAACATGAGTAGCTAAATCCACAACTAGGGTTGTGGGAACCATGAAGGATTAATTAAGTAGGCAAAGCACTTGGTAATTCTAGGGCTGTGTTTGTGCATGTATTGTTCTTCCCTTCATTTTTATTGCTTTTTAATGGTGTACAATGTTAGAAATTGCCTTATCCTTACTTGCCGTACCAAGGAGGTAACGGATGGGAAAAGGGTTGTTCATCAATCAAGATTTGAGGTTACTAACCCTCATCTAATAGCTTGACCTTGTCCGGGAATAGCTAATCTAGGATCCAGGGTAAGGGTTAGTAAATCATACACCCATAGCTGGACCAAGACGTGTGGTGAAATTCATCTATCTGAGGGACCAACAGTTTAGGTAAACCTAACTTATCGATTCTGCATGCTAAGCACCAAGCTAGTTTACTAAGTACAATACCTTACTAAGTTATGATCTCATAGGGAACACTACCTTAGTCGCTTCACTTATTGATAACTGTGCCATGTGGGAAGTGAGCTATTTAGTATTTCTTCTTGCTGTATTGTGCAATCTAGAACTTGCCTGGTTAGTCTTGCTATGGTGGTAGAATAGTTTGCGTAGGGCATGATCATAGGTCATTTTTTAATTAGTCCACTTTAGCCAAATGACCTACCAAATGAAACTGAATCCCTTTGATCCCTAAATTTGAGCCTACAAGTTGAACCTTTTTGTTGTTAGCCTATTCACCTTCCCTGATTCCTATAAATCTTTGTTTTGGCCCTGGTCCATCATTGGACATTGTGCACCTCAACTTGGTAGAATAGTTTGCGTAGGGCGTGATCATAGGTCATTTTTCAATTAGTCCACTTTAGCCAAATGACCTACCAAATGAAACTGAATCCCTTTGATCCCTAAATTTGAGCCTACAAGTTGAACCTTTTTTGTTGTTATCCTATTCACCTTCCCTGATTCCTATAAATCTTTGTTTTGGCCCTGGTCCCTCCTTGGACATTGTGCACCTCAACTTAGGCTAAAAGCCTAAGTTGAGGGTGGCTATTGTACGGGTGAGTAGGAAGTGTTGGGTATGAAAAGATCGGGTTAGTATTAAAAAGAAGATTAGCGGGTGTGGGTTGTGTTCTACAAAAGAAAAGAAGAAAAAAACATGATGAATAAAAAATGTGCAAGAATGTAATAAAATCCACACCCGAAGTTTGATAAAAGAAAGGAGAATAAGGGAGGAAACCTGTAATGGTCTGAAAAAGTAGAGAATAAAGAAGTAATTGTAGTGTCAAGGAGGGCATAGTCTTTATTTACCTAAATGTACCATTTCCATCCCTAAGCCTACATTACAAGCCTAAAAAGTCCTATAGTGATCCTAAATGAACTATTTGAAAGCCAAGGCATAGAAAATAAGGGAAAGTCTATAGTATCGCGCATGTATATCTTGAACTTCCTTGTGAGAGTGAGTGTGTTCCCAGTCCCTGGTTGTTAAGTTGCAATCTGTGTGATCGGGACTTCTTTGTTGTGAGGGCACTAGAGTAGACTGTGATTGCTAAGTATTTGGTTGGAATGTCTGCCTGTGTATGCCATCTTACTCATGAATATCTTGTTGTCACTCATAGATTTGTCTTGTGTTGTTTTGATAACTTGATTAAATGCACTAGTTTTTGAGCTGTTAAGGAGTGGGTACTACTATGAGATTTGAGGGATAAATGAATCATGTCGCTGCTGTAGTTTCTAGTTTCCTTTTACTTAAGCATTATTTTAGTTTTTGTTTTCTTTTGTTTCTTGAGGACAAGCAAACATTCTAAGTTGAGGGTGTTGATGTGCCGGGATTTCACGACACTTTTGACGCTTAATACTAAGGATTTTTGGGTGTTCTTAATTGTGTTTTGTTAGATTTTATGTGGTTTATTTCTTGTACAGTGAAAAGTATTGAAAAAATGAAAATACCAAAGTATTGTAGTTTATTGGGCAAAAGGCATGCCCACGGGCGTGAGATCCACAATGTCCCATGGGAGAAAACATCTAAATGAGACAACAGAAGAAGCTACTGCATTAAAGGCTGATGGGCTGCCACGATGCTTGTGAAAGACACAACAAGATGTTGCAGAGCCCGTCAATATAATCTAGAGACCAATGTGAAGCAGCCAAGTAAGAGCAATGGCCAACCACGATGGGCATCGCACTCACGACATCCCGTTACAGCCGCCCATGGAAATAAGGTAGTGAGAATGTTGAGAGACCATAGAGAGCCAACAGGCAACCACCACGGGCATCACAACCATGATGTCCTATCGTAGCAACCCGTGAGAATGAGGCAATAGACGTGGAGCTCAGATGCAAAGAAGCCCAACGAGCACCCACGATGCCCATCGCATCTACGATGGCCTGTGAGGCATCCCGTCAGAGGTGCTGCATCTGGATTTCCTACTCTTCTTAGGATTTGGTCTTTGTTGTTTATAAATACATTCCCTTGGATTTTAGTTTAGAGTTCTGACTTTTGTTACCAAGTTTACCACATTGTGAATCATTTTTGAGACATTAATTCATAGTTTTGAGAATTCACAGATTTTTCTTGATTTTATTGAAGTGTTCTTGAGATTTCTTCAAGATCCCGGATTTCTTCACTTCTTCTTATATGTATATACTCATGATTTCTAGCAATTCTTATTTGTTTATATTTTAACATGAGTAGCTAAATCCACAACTAGGGTTATGGGAACCATGAAGGATTAAAGAAGTAGGCAAAGTACTTGGTAATTCTAGGGCGGTATTTGTGCATGTATTGTTCTTCCCTTCGTTTTGATTTCTTTTTAACGGTGTGCGATGTTAGAACTCGCCTTATCCTTACTATCCAGAACAAAGAGGTAATATATGGGAAAAGGGTTGTTCAACAGCAGAGATTTGAGGCTACCAACCCTCATTTAATAGCTTGACCTTGTCCGAGAATAGCTAATATGGGATCCAGGGTAAGGGTTAGTAAATCATACACCCGCGGCTGGACCAAGGCGTGTGGTGAAATTCATCTATCTGAGGGACCAACTATTTAAGTGAACCTAACTTATCGATTTTGCATGCTAAGCACCAAGCTAGTTTACTAAGTACAATGGCTTACTAAGTTATGATCTCATGGGGAACACTACCCTAGTCGCTTCACAAAGTCTTGAGGACAAGCAAACATTCTAAGTTGAGGGTGTTGATGTGCCGGGATTTCACGACACTTTTGACGCTTAATACTAAGGATTTTTGGGTGTTCTTAATTGTGTTTTGTTAGATTTTATGTGGTTTATTTCTTGTACAGGGAAAAGTATTGAAAAAATGAAAATACCAAAGTATTGTAGTTTTTTGGGCAAAATGCATGCCCACGGGCGTGAGATCCACCATGTCCCATGGGAGAAAACATCTAAATGAGACAGCAAAAGAAGCTACTGCATTAAAGGATGATGGGCTACCATGATGCTTGTGAAAGACACAACAGGATGTTGCAGAGCCCGTTAATATAATCTAGAGACCAATGTGAAGCAGCCAAGTAAGAGCAATGGCCAACCACGATGGGCATCGCACTCACGACATCCCGTTACAGCTGCCCATGGAAATAAGGTAGTAAGAATGTTGAGAGACCACAGAGAGCCAACAGGCAGCCACCACGGGCATCACAACCATGATGTCCTATCGTAGCAACCCGTGAGAATGAGGCAACAGACGTGGAGCTCAGATGCAAAGAAGCCCGACGAGCACCCACGATGCCCATCGCATCTACGATGGCCTGTGAGGCATCCCGTCAGAGGTGCTGCATCTGGATTTCCTAATCTTCTTAGGATTTGGTCTTTGTTGTTTATAAATACATTCCCTTGGGTTTTAGTTTGGAGTTCTGACTTTTGTTACCAAGTTTACCACATTGTGAATCATTTTTGAGACATTAATTCATAGTTTTGAGAATTCACAGATTTTTCTTGATTTTATTGAAGTGTTCTTGAGATTTCTTCAAGATCCCGGATTTCTTCACTTCTTCTTATAAGTATATACTCATGATTTCTAGCAATTCTTATTTGTTTATTTTTGAACATGAGTAGCTAAATCCACAACTAGGGTTGTGGGAACCATGAAGGATTAACGAAGTAGGCAAAGTACTTGGTAATTCTAGGGCGGTGTTTGTGCATGTATTGTTCTTCCCTTCGTTTTGATTTCTTTTTAACGGTGTGCAATGTTAGAACTCGCCTTATCCTTACTATCCAGAACAAAGAGGTAATATATGGGAAAAGGGTTGTTCAACAGCAGAGATTTTAGGCTACCAACCCTCATTTAATAGCTTGACCTTGTCCGAGAATAGCTAATATGGGATCCAGGGTAAGGGTTAGTAAATCATACACCCGCGGCTGGACCAAGGCGTGTGGTGAAATTCATCTATCTGAGGGACCAACTATTTAAGTGAACCTAACTTATCGATTTTGCATGCTAAGCACCAAGCTAGTTTACTAAGTACAATGGCTTACTAAGTTATGATCTCATGGGGAACACTACCCTAGTCGCTTCACTTATTAATAACAACCTTTAAAATTGTTACTTGTTACAAATTTAAGTTACTTTTAATATTTGTTACTTAAACCCCCTCCCCTTCGAGGGAAATAAATGGCTAACAGCGCAAGTAAACACTAATCAACCCTAGTCCTACCATATTCCCTGTGGGATCGACCCCAACCTTTGTTGGGTTCTATATTTGAACAGCATCCACTTACGTTTCTAAAAGGAGGTGTAATTTAGGCACATCACGAGGCTAGTATGGTGACCTTAGATCTAGATGGTGAATTAAGAACTGGGAGCAGCAGCGGTATTCCTAGTATTTGTAGTTTAGTTAATGACTATGGACTTCATGGTAGGATTCCATACTCTTTGTAGAGATTGGATGTTGTTTGGGTCTTCATGGGCAGTTTTCTCCAGTTCACTCACTTTCAGCTGGTTTAGGCTTGAAACAATTTAGTGAGGTTGGTTTTGGTCTTCAATCAAGGTGTTCATCCATATCATTTCCGATCCCAGTATGCCATTTGCAGTTGAGTTTCTGATGGTTGATTTAGATGAGTTTGGGTATCGGGGTCAATCTTAGTGCAGGTGTTTGTTCATGGGTTAGTGGTCAGTCACAGAAGACTACTCCAGTTCTTGAGGATGTGCTATAGGTGGGTGTTATGGGCTTCAAAGGTTAGCAGGACCAATGCTTGGCTTGGGTAGAGTTTGAGTATAAAGGTGACCTCATTCGAGCTTATGTGTGGTATGAAGTATAGGTTCCTAGTGGGTTTATGGTGTTTTCGAGGATTGCTTGGGTGACCGACTTATTGTGTGACTTCAGGGATAAGAGTTTGAATGATTCAAAAAAGGGGTATGTACAATTCAATATAGGCAGAAGGGTTATGGAGATCAGAGGATTCATGAGTTAGAGTGTTGAGCGGGTTGGTTCTTGAGTTAGCTTGGTTTCTAGCTCTGTGTGATGGTTTCATTGGTTTCTTGGCATATATGTTATATTGGTGCTTACCGGTTGAGTTTCTTGAGGTTAAGTTCAGTTGATTGATCTTTTGGGCTTTATAGTTAGAGTTTGTTGCTTTTTTAGTTTGGCTAGTAAGGATCTAAGGTTTAAGTAGTTTTCCTTTGGTATATCTCTAGGGGGCATCATCCAGTTGAGGAGGCTCCTTGGAAAGCCTAGCTTGACATGCCCCAATATCCTTCTGTCTTTTAGTAGTGGATGTTGTAATGACTCTCTAGGTGATTTTCTTGATTTTTGTGCTTTTTCCATGTTTCAAGCTTTCCCACAGTGGCTACAGGTCATTTATGACTTGCTGGGACTCATGGTTCAGTTCTCGGGTAGTTCATTTGTGTTTTAAGCTTATTTCCCTATTTTGCAACTCTTAAAGCTAGTAGAATTTACTTTGGTCAACATTCTAAGAAGATAGACTCAAATGGAAATTCTTTCAGTGGTTTTAGATCTAGAACATTGACTTTGGGATATAGGGACATTTAGTTTGGGTCCCGAGGCTTCCGGACTTATTTTGGGCTATTGGGTTCCTTTTTGGTATACGTTTGTTTTTGGACGTGTGGACCACTTTAATTCAAAATGAACTCCATTGGGAGTTTCATCAATTCTATTGAGTCCAAAATGCCATTTTTCGTAGGGTAGCATGTCTAGTTTGTGTTCATGGGGTTCTGAATCAATCTCGAGGGTGCGATCGGAGAATCTTGATCTGTGTTGTTGTAGCTGGTGCTACTGGTATTTGGTGTGGCATGCATATGTGCCTAGGGTCATAGTTGCATCCCCTACGGTCACCAGTTGTACCTGCGGCCTTGGGTGACATCAGCAAGAGACGCCCCTGCACTCCTTTTACCGCACCTGTGGTTCCCCCCTTGCGACTTAGGTACCGCACTTGTGGGGCTAGGCTTTTTATTGACCTCTGCCCCTGCGGTGGTCTGGACGTAGTGGCGTTGCCACAGCTGCATCATTTTGACCACAGGTGCGTCGATCACTGACTTTTTAAATGAAGTTCTTCTTCTTCATTTCATATCACTCCCACACTTTTCCTCCATTATTAGAGCTCTACCAAGAAGGAAAACACCTATTTCTCATCAATTTTATGAACTTGTGAGGTAATTCTCTTTCCCCTGATCTTCTAATAATTGTCCTTGTATTTATTTTGTGTTTTATTCCGCATTGTGGTGGTCTTTAACCCATTGTTTTTCCAACTCTAATGTATTGTTTTTGGACCATTTGAGGTCCGAATACACTTCCGTCTTTTCCCAATCGTTGGGTCATGCGTTCCTTATCTCAAAGGGGATATTATTGTGGAATTTAATTTAACTTTTAATAAGCGGGCCCTAAGGGTCATTTTTGGACTTGATTTCCATCCTGAAAGTTCATATAGCAACATGGGTGTGAGCCATTGGGCTACTGTTTGTGATTGATCATGCCATTATAATGCATATAATGAGGTTTTTCACATGTTTTATTATGGTTTGGCTTTGAGCCTACTATTGATGGTTTTCTAAACCTTGTATGGCCCTGAGGGCCTATTTTTGGTAGAAATGGTTATAAAAGGTTTGGAATTGTTTTCATTGATATTCTTGGGGTAAGAGAGTTAAAAGGATGATTTTATCACTATTTTCATACTTATACTAGACTTGGTTGGGTCATAGTGCTAGAAATGATTCCTTATTGATTTGAGAAGGTACTAGACTCGAACGGCTGAGCATCTGATTTGTTTTACTACTATTTTAGACCCGGTTATGTCCTGGCACCCTTGATGGGTTTTTGAGACTTGTTTCACTGATTTAGCCCCGGGTAGACTCTGGGCATGTTTTTTTGAGTTATGGTTACTAGATTGGATCTGATTGCACTCTGGACTGATATATTGAGTTTCTAAGGTTTTGCAGTTTTAGTATGTGGTCTACGAGTAGACCTCAACGGACCTTGCCAATCCGGACCAGGGGGTACGTGCTGCGAGTGACAGAAGGAGGGGGGTGTATGGTGGAGTTAGGGTACTCGGGGGAATAACTTCCATGGATCTTGCCTCTATGGGCCTTTTAGGTACCGGGGGAGGTAATATACAATACTACTATAACACTTGGTTTTCGCATATCATATTGCATCATATCATTCAGTTGTGTTTGATTCCACCATTGTTTGCTCTTTGCTCAGTGTACGCGCTGGTAGTATGGGATGCCGGAGGGTTGTCTTCAATTGTATGTGTTCCTCGGGTGTATGGGTTCTTGTGGGACTATAGGTAGAATGTTATTTATTGTCATTCTATCGTGAAATTGATCCTGATTACGGTTACATTCGATGACTGGAAATTGAGAGTTGTATTATGCATATTTGGTTCACTTGATGGTAATACTTGGGCTATCAGTTGTTTATTCCTAGCTTAAGAGTGGTATTACTAGCATGACTTGGTTGTTGGTCCTGTTTTCAAGCATTTTATCATTATTCTCCTTTCCTCCTTCCCTTTTTACTTGAGGTTACCGGTATACTGCGTATTACTAAAACTCTTTGTATATATTGTTACTGCAAGGACCCTAGGTGCGTTCTTTCTTCCTTGACCTGTGTTCTATGATATATATTTCTATTAGCTGGCCTAGTATGTTGTTTTTTTTCTTGTATCCTTCTGTGCTAGCTTCCATGTACTTATTCGTTGTTTTTTTGACTACTTGTTTCTTTTTTGCTATATTATTGTCTTTATATCTTATATGCACCCAATCAGCCTATGATACCTACTAGGTACCCGTTGCTTAGCAATTAGAGACTCATGTGGGCCATCGTTGTTAATTCATTGGAGACTCATGCAGGCTGATCTTTTGGACTATCTGAGGCTGAGAGTGAGCTCTTGATGATCGGGGCTTAGCTTTTAGCTCATCTTTTGTATTGTGTACTCTTTTACTATTCGGAGACATATGTATACATACTGTTGGATCCTTTGTACTCTGTTGATGTAGTTTCGACTCTTATACAATGATACCAAGTTTTGCGTTTTGGTTTAGCTTCCGCATATGCATTCCTGTTATTTATTTCTTTATCATGTTCCCTTTCTTCCGCTTATATACTATTCTTCCGCATGCCTATTACCTAGTATCTCATTACTAACTGTTCTGGGATACAGAGATTGGTTTGCCTATTGAGATGTTATGGGTGCCATCATGATCGAGAAATTGGGTCATGACACCTTGATATCAGAGCCCAGGTTCACAAGTGTCATCGATATAGGAGCCAATGTCTAGTAGAGTCCTGCAAATTAGGGCAGAGACATCTGTACTCAATCTTTGGAGGCTACAGTGGCTGGTGTCATCAGTATATGACTCTCTTCTGGCTTCTATATCGTGCGTCTTATCCTTGATGGCTCCCTATAATCTCACATGTTCTAGTTCATTTTCCAGCAGATGGTTTGTACGAGATCATCGACATTAGGCGGGGGTGAGCCTTCAACTCCAGCACCCCCGACTCCATCTAGGAGCCAGGGAGGTCGCAAAGGTAGAGCCAGGGGGCGTGCCCGAGCAGCGGCACTAGTTAGAGCTCCTAAGGTCGAGGTTAATCTCGAGTATGAGCCTGAGATTATTCTAGAGAAGTAGCCTGTGGACTGGGGGACAGCCCAGGTACCACCAGTGCCAGCACCAATTTTTGTGCTAGATTCAGCCCCATCTTCTTCGTCAGATGTTCGGGTTTTGCTTCTTCAATTGTTGGGTATGATAGAGGGACATCCTTCAGATGTGGCATAGATATTCGCTTAGGGGGCAGCCCTAGATGCACAGAGTTCAGTAGCGCAACCTTCTACTGCGGCTCCCCATGCTAAGGTTCTTTTGGTTCCATCTATTGCACAACCTCTTGCTCCTCGCCCAGCTATAACAGAGACAGAGCAGAAGGCTTTGGATATATTTCTGAGATTGGCTCCACATAAATTTGCTGGTACACCTGGTAAGGATACACATGATTTTATTACTACTTGTGAGGAGATGTTACACCATTTGGGTTTACTGGAGACTCACGGTGTTGGATACACTACTTATAAGCTGAAGGGCCCAACAAAGTTATGGTGGAGGGACTAGGTTGCTTGCAGACCATCTTCGTCACCTCTGTTACCTTGGTTAGAGTTCTATGAGGCCATTATAGCTAAGTTCTTTCCACAGAGCGATAGAAAGCATCGTAGGGAGAAGTTCAGTAGACTTATACAGGGTTCTATGACTGTATCTGTAATACCCTAGAAAACTAATAAGCTGTCAAAAGAAGAATCTCTGAAAAATCACAAGTTTCCAGAAATCACGACTCCAAATCACGGTTCATGATTTGAACCACAAGTCGTGGTTCTGGGTCGTGATCCCAGACTTGTAAAATTTAGTCTTTGGTTTGAGACTATGAGTGAGTTCTACAGACCGTGATTCTTTTTACAGACCATAAAATGCACTCGTAGAATCAGACATGAGGACTGACTTGGTCCCAGGGACCACGAGTTGTTTCTACGGGTCATCGTTTGATTCACGGACCATAGAGATGACCCGTAGAACCTGTTCAGAGGATGGCAATCTTTCTAGAAATTATGACTTGGGTCTACGACCCGTGATTCATTCAATGGGTCTGTCATGTTGACCTGTAGACTGCCTTCTGTAGCTTGTTCCTTTGGCCAAGAATGACGGATGGGAACCACGAGCCATGTTTTGGTCTACGGTCCGTGGAACCCATTTGTGGTCCCTGAAAGTCAACTTTTCCCAGCTTTTTCTTAATTAAGTCCCAAAGGTATTTTAGTCATTACCCACTCTTTTAACTCCTAAGTGAGGTCGTTTTGACCATTTTTAGCATGATTTCTAAACCTATTAGCCTAAGTCCTTTCTCATTATCTCATTCATCTCTCAAAAAGTAAAAAGAACTCTCTCAAGCTCAAGATATCAAGCTCTAAGAGCAAGCCTCCTATTCTTTTCAATTTCAAGTGGGTTAGCCTCCAACAAGGTATGTGGGTATTCAACATTGGATTCCTTTCACCTTTGTGCTCAAGACCCCCAATTCTCAAATTGATTTATGAACTTGTGAAATTAGGGTTTTGATCTAAATTGGGGGAAAACTTATGAAATTAATTTTTATGCTTAAATTCATGGTTTCTTATTGCTTATTGATGATTTGATCATGATTCCTTTATTGTATTTAAAAGCACAAGCATTAAAATTGGTTTCGAGCATGATTCTATTATATTGCATGATTTCAAGTGAAATTGGACATGATTAGATATCATGACTTTATGAATTTATGAAATTGCATACCTAATTCTTCAAGTATGAATTTAGAAAGAAAAAGTATGATTTGAATTATGGCTATGCGTTACTTCAAGAATTTATGATATGAGAATTGCATTGTACCCGATGTGTCTTCATGCTTTTCAAAAGAGATGTCGTATTTTATTATACCTTCATGAACTTATGAGCTATATGTATGTTTTGGGAGTAGTATTTAGCACCGAGTGATGAGGGTTCGATTACCCAAGTCCAAAACTACATTGCCAGCGTAGGTTATGATTTACCCTATGGGCTTATAAAAGTGGATCCACATCTTTATTATGGTGTCCTATGTCTTAGCGGGCATTAGGGTAGCTTTGCCAACTAGGGTTATATAGTTGGGTATGGTGACTCATTCCTTGGCAGGGTTCTAGTCAGCTTTGCTAACTAGGGTCATATAGTTAGATTCCATGTAGCTCACATGGTCTATTGTCAGTTACAAGAAACTCTCATATGAAGGCTTTTGACTTAGATAAACTTATGATATCTACTTTGAGTTTAGACTATTATTTCATGATTTACCATTCAATTTGTGACATTTACCTTTGAAACTTCATTTATGCATGAACTAAGTTCTTATTCATGTTTCAAGCTCGTTTTAATTATATGCATGCATCTCTCACATATTCAGTACATCCTATAGTACTGACGCATATTGCGCTGCATACTTTTATGTTGCAGATTCAGGAACCTCTCCTCACACTCATGGCTTGGCTACGCCAGACGTTCAGCTGACTGTTGGTGAGTCCTCATATTTCGAGGACCAGACTTATGAGTTGTTCTTATTTTCTTTATGTTGGATTCTGGAGTTAGTTGGGGTCTTGTCCCATTAACTCGTATTATCATACATAGAGGCTTCAGACATAGCTAGTTGTATTCTGGATTTGTATTCTGTAGATCTTATGCTATATCAGTTTATGGATTTCTATATTATCTAAGTATGCTTCCATTTTATTTTCTTAAGTATATCTGAGTATGCTATGACCAAGGGTTAATCTAGGGAATTCATGTCCTAGATCCCATGTTATCTCTACAGGGTAGTCTCGGGGTGTGACAAACTTGGTATCAGAGTCTCAAGTTCAAGAGTCTTAGGGTGTCTGAAGCTGCATCGAGTAGAATCTCTTTCATGTGTGTGAAGTGCGCCACACTAATGAGAGTGAAACTATGATATGTCTTAGGAAAAAGTTCACTTCTTTCATGATCAATAGCGTGTAATAGATTTAACTCTGTTACTCCTCTAATCCATTCTTGTTACATTTCAGATTATGCCTCCATGATGTGCTATGCCTACTCGAGCCGCTCAGAATGTTGTCCCTCCAGTTTTGGCCCCCTGCGGAGTTCTGAAATGCGATCCACCTATTGGCTCAGACTATGGCTTCCCAGGCCAATCAGTAGGCTCCTATTCCCATTCACCCTGACGGTGGAGCGGTAGCCTAAGTTCGAGATTTTATCCGTATGAACCCACTGGAGTTCTGGGGTTCGAAAGTGGGTGAGGACCATCTTAGCTTTGTGGATGAGGTGAAGAAAATCTTTGAGGTGATGCAGGTTTCTAGAGTTGAGAGTGTCGAGCTTGCGTCCTATCAGCTAAAGGACGTAGCTCAGATCTGGTTCATGCAATGAAAGGAGGCTAAAGCTAGGGACGTGGTCCTTATGACATGGAAGTGTTTTGAGGGTGATTTCCTCGACCGATTCTTTTCATGAGAGTTGAGGCAAGCTAAGGTTGAGGTGTTTGTGAACTTGAGACAGGGATATATGACTATTCAGGAGTATAGTTTGAAGTTCACTCAGTTGTCTAGGTATGCCCCCTCTATGGTAGCGGACCCACATGATCAGATGAGAAAGTTTATCTATGGGGTTTCAGATTTGGTGAAGAAGGAGTGTAGGTCCTCTATGTTCTTGGGTGATATGACTATATCCAGGCTCATGACCCAGGCTCACTAGATCGAGGGAGACAGGCTTAGGGAGATGTCTAGGTAGAACAAGAGGGCTAGATCCGAGGGTTCAGGTTTCAGTCCTCAGAGGTCTTGAGGATGACACCGTTCTTCATTTCAGAAGAAGTCATCAGGACCTGTGCATTCATATTCTAGTACTTCTACCCAGGCCACCAGGCCCCATCATGATCAGTTTGCTAGAGGTTCAGGATTTCAGCCTCAAGGGAGTGTTGCTAAGAGGTCTACCTACCCCACTTGTGGCAAGTGTGGGAAGAGTCATCCTTTATCCTGGTGAGTGTTTAGCTGGATCAGGCAGTTGTTTTGGTTGTGGTCAGACTGGACATCGTATTAGGGAGTGCCCTTCAGCTAAGAAGGGACAGGGAGGTAGGACTTAGTCTACCCCAGCAGCTTCAGGAGGTTGACCAGCCCAGCAGGGCGCAACTTCTAGCTCTGGTGGTCAGCGCCAGAACTGCCTTTATGCCATGTCCTCCCGTCAGGATTAGGAGAGCTCACCTGATGTCGTTACTGGTATATTAGCAGTCTTTTCTATAGATGTGTATGCTTTGTTGGATCTCGGTGCCTCCTTGTCTTTTGTGACCCTGTATGTTGCTTGTAAGTTTGAGATTTGTCCTGATCTGCTTCTAGAACCCTTTTGTGTTTCTACTCCTGTTGATGAGTCAGTCCTAGCCAAAAGAATCTATCGCAATTGCTCTATCTCAATCCTTCATAGAGTAACTTCAGCGGATTTGGTAGAGTTGGAGATGACAAATTTTGATATTATTCTTGGTATGGATTGGTTGCATGCTTGTTTTGCCTCGGTTGATTGTCGTACACGAGTCATTAGTTTCAGATTTCCAAATGAACATGTCCTAGATTTCAAGGTAGTCCTCCATCCTCAAAGGGTCATTTCATATCTTATCTTAAGACTAGGAAGATGATCTCTAAGGGTTATGTGTATCACATTGTTCGAGCTACGGACATGGAGTTCGAGACCCTTTCTCTTCAGTCAATTCCTGTTGTGAGTGAGTTTTCTAAGGTGTTTCCCGAGGATTTTCCTGGAGTCCCTCCTGAGAGGGAGATCGACTTTGGGATAGACCTTATTCCAGATACACATCCTATCTCTATTCCTCCCTATAAAATGGCTCTAATGGCACTTAAAGAATTGAAGGATCAGTTAAAGGATCTTCTTGATAAGGGTTTCATCAGACCTAGTATATCTCCATAGGGTGCTCCAGTGTTGTTTGTGCGTAAGAAGGATGGTTCTCTCTGGATGTGTATTGATTACCGATAATTGAACAAGGTCACATAAGAATAAGTATCCCATTCCTAGGATTGATGACTTGTTCGATCAGCTTCAGGGTGCTAATTGTTTCTTTAAGATTAATCTTAGATCCGGTATTATCAGCTTCGAGTTAGAGAATGTGATATTCCAACGATAGACTTCAGAACCCAGTATGGTCACTATGAGTTTGTAGTCATGTCTTGTGGACTAACCGATGCTCCTGCAGCTTTTATGGATCTGATGAATCGGATGTTCAAGCAATATCTGGACTTGTTTATGATCGTCTTCATCAACGATATTCTCATTAATTCCTGGAGTGAGGAGGAGCATACGGGCCACTTAAGAGTTGTGTTGCAAACTCTCAAGGATCGTCAGTTGTTTACTTAGTTTAGCAAGTGTTAGTTCTGGATACAGTCTGTGTCTTTTCTGGGTCACATAGTGACAGGAGATGGTATTCGTGTGGATTTGCAAAAGATTGAAGCAGTGAAGAACTAGCCTAGACCTACTTCCCCGTTAGATATTTAGAGTTTCTTGGGTTTGGCTGGTTATTACAGGAGGTTCGTAGAGGGCTTCTCTTCCATTGCTTCTCTTTTGACTCGATTGACTCAAAAAAAGGTGAAATTCCAGTGGTCTGATTCGTGTGAAAAGAATTTTCAAGAGTTGAAGACACCGCTCCAGTGTTGACCCTACCTGAGAGTTCGGATGATTTTGTGGTTTATTGTGATGCTTCCAAGATTGTGTTGGGTTGTGTGTTGATACAGCGAGGCAAGGTAATTTCTTATGCTTCTAGACAGCTTAAGACTCATGAGAAGAACTACCCTACTCATGATCTTAAGTTTGCAGTCGTGGTCTTTGCTTTGAAGATTTGGAGACATTACTTGTATGGAATTCATGTGGATGTGTTCACCAATCACTAGAGTCTCCAATATGTGTTTAGTCAGAAAGAATTGAATCTTTGTCAGAGAAGCTGGCTTGAGCTTCTGAAGGACTATGATATGAGTGTGCTTTACCATCCTGGTAAGGCAAATGTTGTGGCAGATGCACTTTGTAGACTGTCCATGGGTAGTGTGGCTTCGATCGAGGATGGAAAGAAGGAGTTGGTGAAAGATGTTCATCGACTTGCCCGATTAGGAGTGCGACTTATGGATTCGACTGAGGATGGCGTTATTGTCCAGAGTAGTTCTGAGTCATCCTTGGTAGCTGAGGTGAAGGCAAAGCAAGACAGTGATCTGATTTTGTGTGACAGATGTAGATGGGTTTAGACAGCAGATTTTGACTGAGGCTCATAATTCTAGATATTCTATTCACCCCAGTGCCACCAAGATATAGTGTGATTTATGGGAAGTCTATTGGTGGAACGGTATGAAGAGGGACATAGCTGGTTTTGTGGCTAAGTGTCCCAACTGTCAACAAGTGAAGGTAGAGCACCAGCGACCGGTTGACATGACTCAGGATATTGACCTTCCTACTTGGAAGTGGGAAGTGATCAATATGGACTTCATTACAGGTTTTCCTCGTACTCGAAGGCAACATGATTCTATTTGGGTGATTGTTAAAAGGATGACCAAATTAGCCCACTTCTTGGCTATCAAGACTACAGATTCAGCGGAGGATTATGCCAGACTCTACATTTGGGAAATAGTCATATTGCATGGTGTTCCATTGTCTATCATATCAGATAGGGGTACTCAGTTTACATCCCAGTTTTAGAGATCATTTCAGAGAGGCCTTGGTACTCAGGTGAAGCTTAGCACAACTTTTCACCCACAGACGGATGGCCAGGCAGAGCGTACTATTCAGACATGTGAGGATATATTGAGAGCCTTTGTGATTGATTTCAAAGGTAGTTGGGATGATCATTTGCCTCTTATCAAGTTTTCCTACAACAACAACTTTTATTCTAGCATCCATATGGCTCCTTATGAGGCACTCTATGGCCGGAGGTGTAGATCTCTTATTGGTTGGTTTGAGGTTGGTGAGACAGCCTTGATTGGTCTAGATTCGGTGCATGAGACCATGGAAAAAGTGCAAATTATTAGGGAGAGGTTGAAGACCACTCACAGTCGATAGAAATCCTATGCAGATGTGAGGAAAAGGGAGTTAAAGTTCGAGGTTGATGATTGGGTGTTTCTTAAGGTGTCACCCATGAAGGGTGTGATGAGATTCAGGAATAAAGGAAAACTTAGTCCCCATTTTGTAGGTCCTTATCAGATTTTAAGGAGAGTTGATAAGGTTGCTTATGAGTTAGATTTTCCAACAGAATTAGAAGTGGTTCATCCAGTTTTCCATGTTTCCTTGTTGAAGAAGTATGTTGGTGATCCGACCTTGATTGTTCCTTTGGAGGATGTAGGGGTGAAGGATAGTCTCACCTATGAGGAGGTTCCCGTAGAGACTCTTGATCATCATGTCTGGAGATTGAGAAACAAGGAAGTTGCCTTAGTGAAAGTTCTTTGGAGAAACCAGCTTGTAGAGAGAGCTACTTGGGAAGCGAAAGAGACCATGAAGGCAAATATCCCCATTTCTTTCCTTCCGATTGAGTTTCAGCTTGAGGTAATAGTTTCATCCTTAGTATGTCCCTCCGAATCTACTCCATCAGTTCCCTTCATTAGCTTAGCATGCATTCATGTTTCCCGAAGTTAGTTCAGTTATGTTGTAAGTTGAGGAGTCACGTTTCATGCTTGTTCATCATTTTTCATGTTTTGATGTTTGGTTGGGCTGTTATTCCTCTAAGTTTTCCTTTCCTAGTGTTTATTTGAAGATGAATGATCCCATAGGGGGATATTTAACACCCCAAAAATCTAATCAGCTGTCTAAAGAAGAATCTCTGAAAAATCCTAAGTTTCCAGAAATCACGAGTCCAAATCATGGTTCGTGATTTGAACCACAAGTCGTGGTTCTGAGTCGTGATATCAGACTTGTCAAATTTAGTCTCTGGTTTGAGACTATGAGTGAGTTCTATGAACCATGATTCTTTTTATAGACCGTAGAATGCACTCGTGGAATCAGACCTGAGGACTAACTTGGTCCCAGGTACCATGAGTTGTTTCTACGGGTCGTCGTTTGATTCACGGACCGTAGAGATGACCCATAGAACCTGTTCGGAGGATGGCAGTCTTCTCAAAAATAATGACTTGGGTCTACGACCCATGATTCATTCTAGGAGTCCATCCTATTGACCAGTAGACTGCCTTCTACAGTTTGTTCCTTTGGCTAGGAATGACGGATGGGAACCACGAGCCGTAGTTTGATCTATGGTCGGTGGAATCCATCTGTGGTCTCTGAAAGTCAACTTTTCCCAGCTTTTTCTTAATTAAGTCCTAGGGGTATTTTAGTCATTACCCACCCTTTTAACTCCTAAGTGAGGTCATTTTTACCATTTTTAGCATGATTTCTAAACCTATTAGCCTAAGTCCTTTCTCATTACCTCATTCATCTCCCAAAAAGGAAAAATAAGTCTCTCAAGCTCAAGATCTCAAGCTTTAAGATCAAGCCTCCTATTCTTTTCAATTTCAAGTGGGTTAGCCTCCAACAAGGTATGTGGGTATTCAACAATAGGTTTCTTTCACCCTTGTGACCAAAACCCCCAATTGTCAAATTCATTTATGAACTTGTGAAATTATGGTTTTAATCTAAATTGGGGAAAAACTTATGAAATCAGTTTTTATGCTTAAATTCATGGTTTCTTATTGCTTATTTATGATTTGATCATGATTCCTTTATTGGATTTAAAAGCCCAAGCATTAAAGTTGATTTCTAGCATGATTCCATTGAATTGCATGTTTTCAAGTGAAATTGGACATGATTAGATATCATGACTTTATGAATTTATGAAATTGCATGCCTAATTCTTCAAGTATGAATTTAGAAAGAAAAAGTATGATTTGAATTATGGCTATGCATTACTTTAAGAATTTATGATATGAGAATTGCATGGTACCCAATGTGTCTTCATGCTTTTCAAAAGATATGTGGTATTCGATTATACCTTCATGAACTTATGAGCTATATGTATGTTTTGGAAGTAGTATTTAGCACCGAGCGATAAGGGTTCGATTACCGAAGTCCAAAACTACGTTGCCAGCATAGGTTATGATTTACCCTATGGGCTTATGATAATGGATCCATATCTTGATTATGGTGTCTTGTGTCTTAGTGGACATTAGGGAAGCTTTGCTAACTTGGGTTATATAGTTGGGTATGGTGACTCGTGCATTAGCAGGGTTCGAGTCAGTTTTGCTAACTAGGGTCATATAGTTAGATTCCATGTAGCTCACATGGTCTATTGTCGGTTATAAGAAACCCCGTATGAAGGCTTTTGACTTATATAAACTTATGATATCTACTTTGAGTTTTGACTCTTATTTCATGATTTACAATTCAATTTATGTCATTTACCTTTGAAACTTCATTTATGCATGAACTAAGTTCTTATTCACATTTCAAGCACGTTTTCATTACATTCATGCATCTCTCACATATTCAGTACATCCTCTAGTACTGACGCATAGCACCTGTCCTCAGACTCGTGGCTAGGTTACGCCAGACGTTCAGCTGACTGTTGGTGAGTCCTCATATTTTGAGGACCAGACTTATGAGTTGTTCTTATTTCCTTTATATTGGATTTTGGAGTTAGTTGGGGTCTTGTCCCATCAACTCATATTACCAGACTTAAAGGTTTCATACATAGCTAGTTGTATTCTGAATTTGTATTCTGTATATCTTATGCTATATCAGTTTATGGATTTCTATCTTACCTAAGTATGCTTCCACTTTATTTTCTTAAGTATATCTGAGTATGCTATGACCAAGGGTTAATCTAGGGCATTCATGTCTTGGATCCCGTGTTATGTCTAGGGGGTAGTCTCAGGCGTGACAGTATCTGAGTACGAGACTCACTTTCACTAGCTTACTCTATTTGAGGCTATGATTATCCACATCGAGCCAGACAGAGTTTGCAAATTTGTTTGGGGTTTGAGACTAGAGTTCAGACAGTTAGCTAATGTATTAGTTTCTAGTGGGCGATCCTTCTAGGCTATTGTGGATCACGTTCGCACTATAGAGGACTTGTACCATCATGATTCGGGGTCTAGAGATAAGAGGCCTCGACATCAGTGCAACTATAGTGGTTCACGTCATAGTGGTAGACGTTTAGGCCATTGAGGCTGAGGTTATTAGCCACAATAGCACCAGGGTCAGTCTAGCTGACCAGTTTAGGTATCGCTTTAGTTTTCTCGTGGTTCTCAGTTTGAGCAGGGTCAGAGTAGTCAGTAGGGCTATAGCGGTCAGTCTATGAGGGGTACAGTTTTTGGGGCATCAGGTTATTGTGGCCACACAGGTTCAGCTAGTTCATCTCGACAGTTTAGGCCATCGAGGGCTTGCTATTAGTGTAGGGTCATGGTCATTATGCTAGAGACTGCCCCCAGTAAGGTACAGTTCAACCAACCGCTCAGCCGGCTCAGCCTATTCGTGTAGTTCAGCCACCAGCTAGAGGAGGTGGTGGTCAGGCTAGAGGTGATAACCAGCATTGCAGGACAGGTGGTAGGGATGGTGGTCGGTCAGGATGTGGTCGTCATCAGTTTTATATGGTCCCTGGGAGACCGGAGGCAGAGGCCTCGGATGTTGTAATCACAGGTATGATTTATGTATGCCATCAGTCAACTTTGTCTTTATTTGATCCTGGATCTAGTTGCTCGTATATTTTTGCCTTCTATTTGCCTTGCTTTGGGTAGGTTAGTGAGTCATTATCTGTGCCTGTATCTGTTTTGATCCTAGTAGGAGATTCTTTAGTAGTGGATCGGATTGTGAGATCCTCTATGATTTTTGTTGGAGATATTGAGACTTGGGGTGATTTGATGATTCTTGATATGTTAGACTTTGATGTGATTCTGGGCATGGACTGGTTATCCCCTTATCGTGCAGTGTTGGATTTCTATGCCAAGACCCTTACCATAGTCATGCCCTTCGTATCCCCGGTTGTATGGTAGGGTGCTGTCAGCCGGGCACTATCTGGTATCATCTCTTGTCTTCAATCTAGGAAGTTGATTTATCGTGGGTGTTTGGCTTATCTAGCATATGTCCTAGATCCTAATACTAACCCTTTTTCCCCTGAGTCAGTTTTTGTGGTTAGAGATTTCCTAGATGTGTTCCCTACTGACCTGCCAGGACTTCCACCTGAGTTATTGAGTTTGATTTAGGCACCAAGCCCATTTCTATTTCTCTTTACCATATGGCTCCAGCTGAGTTGAGAGAGCTTAAGGAGCAGCTCCAAGACTTATTAGATAAGGGTTTTATTAGGCCGAGTATATCGCCTTGGGGTGCTCCAGCTCTGTTTGTGAAGAAGAAAGATGGGTTTATGCGGATGTGTGTTGATTATAGGAAGCTGAATAAGGTGACTATGAGAAATAGGTATTCGATGTTGTGCATAGATGACTTGTTTGATCAGCTTCAAGGTTCAGTCGTGTTTTCAAAGATAGATTATAGGTCAGCCTACCACGAGTTGAGGATTAGGGTGGTGTACATCCCTAAGACAGCATTTAGGATACGTTATGGCCACTATGAGTTCCTAGTGATGTCTTATGGGTTGACTAATACCCTCGCAACTTTCATGGACTTGATGCACAGGGTGCTTAGCCCATATTTGGACTCATTTGTGATAGTTTTCATCGATGAAATCTTGATATACTCACGGAGTAGAGATGATCATGAGCAACACTTGAGGATTGTACTCACGACTTTGAGAGATCATCGGCTTTATGCCAAGTTCTCAAAGTGCAAGTTTTGGATTGAGTCAGTTGCATTCCTACAGCATATATTGCTAAGGATGGGATTAGAGTAGACCCAGGGAATGTTTCAGTCATACGTGATTGGCCAAGGCCTACTACTCCTACCAAGGTTCATGGCTTACTTGGGTTAACAGGGTACTACAGATAATTTATCGAGGGGTTTTCTTCTATAGTAGCACCTTTGACTAGGCTGACTAGGAAGGAATTCCCATTTCAGTGGTTGGATCTGCGAGAGGATAACTTTCAAAGGCTTAAGGCCTCATTGACTTCAGATCCGGGGTTGACTTTGCCTGTTGAGGGTCAGAGGTTCTCCATGTATTGTGATGCTTCTGGAGTTGGTATTTATTGTGTGTTTATACAGCAGGGTCAAGTGATAGAATATGCATCAAGGAAGCTGAAGGTCCACAAGCGCAATTACCCCACTCATGACTTGGAGTTTGCGGTGGTAGTCTTCGCGCTTAAGATTTGGAGGTACTACCTATATGGGGTTCACTGCGAGATATTCACCGATCACCATAGTCTTCAGTATATCACAAGTCAGTGAGACCTGAATTGGAGGCAGAGGAGATGGATTGAGTTACTGAAGGACTATGATTTCACCATTATGTATCATCCGAGCAAGGAAAATGTCATAGCGGATACCTTGAGTAAGAAGATAGTGAGTATGGGCAGCCTACCTTTACTTTCAGTTTCAAAGCAACCATTGGCCTTGGATATCCAGTCCTTGGCTAACCATTTGGTTAGGCTTGACTTGTTGGATCCTAATAGAGTTCTTGCCAGTGTTGAGGTTTGTTCTACCTTGGTTGATAAGATTCAAAGCCGTCAGTTTGAGGATCAGCGATTGTGTAACCTTCGTGATCAGGTTGTTTGGGGTAAGGCCAGCTAGGCTACTCTAGATTCAGATGGGGTTCTGAGGTTTGATAGTCGCCTTTGTGTTCTGAGAGTTGGGGATTTGATACAGCTGATTCTTCGGGAGGCTCATTATTCTAGATATTCCATCCATCCTGGCACAACCAAGATGTACAAAGATTTGAGATAGCTTTATTGGTGGAGTGGTATGAAGCGGGACGTGGCAGAGTTTGTATCTCGGTGCTTGAACTGTCAGCAGGTAAATTTTGAGCATATGAGACCTGGTGGATTGATGCAGCGACTTCCCATTCCTGAGTGGAAGTCGGAAGGGATCACTATGGACTTCATAGTTAGATTGCCTTATGCTTCTTGAGGGTTTGACTCCATCTGGGTTATTGTCGATCGGCTGACTAAGTCATAGCACTTCTTGCCAGTTTAAACTACTTATAGTGAAGAGAGGTTAGCTCAGATTTATCTTTGGGAGATTGTTTGGTTGCATGGGGTCCCAACTTCTATCATTTCAGACTGCGACACTCAGTTCACATCTCAGTTCTGGAGGGCTATCCAGCAATACTTGGGTACAGAGGTCCAGCTTAGTACTATATTCCACCCTCAAACAGATGGCCAGTCCGAGAGGATTATTCAGGTCTTGGAGGACATGCTTTGGGCCTGTGTTCTTGACTTTGGAGTTTCTTGGGATCAGTTTGTGCCTTTGGCCGAGTTTGCTTATAATAAGAGTTTTCATTCAAGCATTGACATGGCACCTTTTGAGGCTTTGTATGGTAGGAATTGTAGATCGCTAGTGGTTTGGTTTGACAGTTTAAAGTCTCGACCGCAGAGTACAGATTTGCTTCGTGATTCACTAGATAGAGTCAGAGTGATTCAGCACAGGCTTTGGGTAGCTCAGAGCAGGAAAATAAGCTACACTGATTGTAGACTTCGTGCCTTAGAGTTTAGTGTTGGTGACTTGGTATTCCTCTGTGTATCGCCCATAAAAGGCGTGATGAAGTTTGATAAGCGGGTCAAGCTTAGCCCTAGGTACATTGGGTCATTTGAGATTCTTTAGAGGGTTGGTAGTGTTGCGTATCAGTTAGCTTTACTTCTGATTTTTTCAACAATTCACCCAGTTTTCCATGTGTTGATGTTACGATGGTATGTCCCAGACGAGTCTCATGTGTTGCAGTGGGATATGGTTTAGTTGGATGAGAGTTTAGCCTTTGTTGAGGAGCCGGTAGCTATTCTGGCTAGAGATGTTAAAAGGTTGAGATCTAGAGAGATTCTGGTTGTTAAGGTTCAGTGGAGGCACTGTCCAGTTAAGAAGGCTACCTGAGAGACCAAGAGAGAGATACAAGCTCAGTATCTGCAGCTGTTTGAGCCTTCAATTACTTCCTTGTTCTTGACTTTCGAGCACGAAAGTCCTTTTTAGTAGTGGATAATATAATGACATTTCTGGTCATTCCCGTATTTACACTTTCCTTGTATTGTTAGACCTTGCATGTAGTGGCCTCAAGTCATTTATGGCTTATTGGGACCAGTGGTTCGGTGCCTTGGCCGTTCATTTGGTTGTTATGGTTGTTTCCCTAATTTAGAGCTTAAACTTAGGATATCATTGACTTCGGTAAACATCCTTGGTAAACGTGCTCAGAATCAAATTGCGATAGTTCTATTAGCTCCAAAGCATGGATTTTGGTCTAAATGGACCCTTAGACGGGGTCTGGGATCTTTTGATTAGGTTTTGTGCTAGTTTATGTATTTTCTAGCTAGTTGAACTTGAAAGTTTGAATTTGGTTAGCATTCTGAGAAGACGACCTCAAATGGAAATTCTGATAATGTTGTTAGCTCCATAATGTCGACTTTGGACTAGAGTGACCTTTGGTTTGGGTCTCGACGCTTCCAGACTCGTTTTAGGCCTTGGTGTTCTATTTTGGAAAAGTTGGCCTAAAATTGGTTTTCGGGCATGGGGCCCCACTTTTTGTTATATCAACCTCCGTTGGGATTTTCATCAAATCCATTGAGTCTGGAATGTCGTTTTTAGTCGAGTAGCTCTACTCATTTATGTTTGCGGGACCCCAGATGTGTTCCCGAAGGTCCATCGGAGTAAAATTCCACATTAGCATTATTGTTGGCAGCTGGTTGTTGTCATGGCACCAGCAGGCCTATGCCCACCCGGGGGCTTGGCCATATCCGCATAGCAGTGTGCCAGCCAGCGCCTGGACTGGCCAGTGCCTAGCCTATGCGTGCGCTTGTGCCCGGCCACATACACATGGGCCGCGTACGTATGGCATCGCTGGTAGCCTATAACTTGGCCCTCTTTTTTTCTTTTTTAATTCATTTACAATTTAACTCATTCCACCATTGAAACCAGCTCCCAAAAGCTCAATTTTCTCTACTTTTGGCCATCAAACTCTTGGAGGAAAATCATCATTGATTCGTGGTTGTTTCCCGTCATTAATCAGGTAAGTTCCTTGCTAATTTCCTATTAAATTCCTTTAAATTCCCTATTTGAACTCTCTTTTTGGGTAGGCTGTTTTAGCCCCAATTTCTTGTTCAATTCCTTTGATTCTTTGAGCATGCTCTCTTGGGATCGTTATAATCATCATGGATTCTTTATTTCCGATTTTGGGTTGTGCGCCCCGTGGGCTCGCTTTTGACCTGGATTTTGACTCAACTATTATTATAGCAATATAGGTATCATTGGTCTTGTTTTAATGCATAGTTTATGTTTATGATAGTGTGATTTTGTTTCGGATCTTCTCGGAGCAGTTTGGGCTTGGAAATCATCGTTCTAGCAGTTTGTTGTTGGATGACAGGTAGGTTATGGTTTAACTCTTGTAGACTTTGCGTATATAGGCTATAATTGTACTAATTAGCATCCTTGGGTTGGGTTTATTAGCTTGGTACCCCAGACCTTGCCCGTTCTTTCATGTCCGTATTATTTCACTAGTTTGATTGTATACTTCGTTGTAGTTGCTTATATCACCCTTGTGGTACTGTGTGTCCTTGTATTTGACTATATACCATAGATAGTGGGTTATTTGGGAACGTTCGTGAGTCCTGGACATCGATATTGCGATCATAGGCTAGTTATACGTGATGTAGAGTGATTGGAGCCTGTGCAGGGCCGATAGGTTGATTGTGAGCCATTGGGCTACTATTTGTGATTGAGCATGCTATTATCATGCATATAAAGAGGTTCTTTACATGTTTTACTATGGTTTTGGGTTCGGGCCTACTATTGATGGTATTCTACACCATACATCGCCCGGAGGGCCCATTTTTGGTAGAAATGGTTATAAAAGGTTTGGAATTGTTTTCATAGATATTATTGGGGTAAGAGAGTTAAAAGGATGATTTTATCACTGTATTCATACTTATACTAGACTTGGTTAGGCCGTAGTATTAGAGTTGATTCCCTATTTATTTGAGATGGTACTAGACTCGGACGGCCGAGCATCAGATTTGTTTTACTACTATTTTAGACCTGGTTACGCCCGGGCAACCTTGATGGGTTTTTGAGACTTATTTCACTGATTTAGACTCGGGTATACTCTGGGCATGCATTTCCAAGTTATGATTACTAGTTTGGATCTGTTTGCACTCTGGGCTGATATATTGAGTTTCTGAGGTTTCGCAGTTTTAGTATATGGTCTACGAGTAGACCTCCATGGACCTTGTCGATTCAGACCAGGAGCTACGTGTCATCAATATTGGAGGGGGGTGTACGATGGTGTTGGGGTACTCGAGGGAATCCCTTCGATGGATCCTGCCTCTATTGGGCTTTTTAGGTACCGAAGGAGGTAACATACGGTACTACTATCACACTTGGTTTCGGCATATCATATTGCATCATATCATTCAGTTGTGTTTGATTCCACCCTTGTTTGTTGTTTACTCAGTGTACGCTTTGGTAGTATGGGATGCCGGAGGGTTTGTCTTCACTTGTATGTGTTCCTCACTTGTATGGGCACCCGTGGGACTGTAGGTAGTCTGTTATTTATTGTCATTCTATCGTGATATTGATCCTGATTATGGTTACATTCGATCATTGGAAACTGAGAATTGTATTATGTACATTTGGTTCACTTGATGGTTATACTTGGGCTATCAGTTGTTTATTCCTAGCTGAAGAGTGGTATTACTAGCATGACTTGGTTATTGGTCGTGTTTTTTAAAATGTTATTTTTATTCTCCTTTCCTCCTTCCCTTTTTACTTCAGGTTACTGGTATACTGCCTATTTCTAAAACTCCCTTTATATACTGTTGGTGCAAGGACCCCAGGTGCGTTCTATCTTTCTTCACCAGTGTTCTATAATATATATTTCTATTAGCTAGCCTAGTATGTTGTTTTTTTCTTGTATCCTTCTGTGCTAGCTTCCGTGTACTTATTCGTTGTTTCTATGACTACTTGATTTTTTTTGCTATATTACTGCCTTTAAATATTATATATGCCCAGTCGTCCTATGGTACCTACTGGGTACCCGTTGCTTAGCAATTGGAGACTCGTGTGGGCCATCACCGCTGATTTATTGCAGACTTGTGTGGGCTGATCTTTTGGACTCTCTGAGGCTGAGGGTGAGCTCTTGACGACTGGGGCTTAGCTTTTAGCTCATCTTCCGTATTATGTACTCTATTACTATTAAGAGACATATGTATATATACTTTTGGATCCTTTGAACTCTGTTGATGTAGTTCTGGCCATTATACTATGATACAAGGTTTTGGGTTTTGGTTTAGCTTCCGCTTAAGCATTCCTAATGTTTATTTCTTTATCTTGTTCCTTTTCTTCTGCTTATATATTGTTCTTTCGTGTTCCTGTTAGCTAGTAGCCCATTACGAACTATTTTGGGCTACGGGGATTAGTTCATCTACTAGGGGGTTATAGGTGTCATCATGATCGAGAAATTAGGTCGTGACTGTATGTTGCATATTATGGTCCCAAGGCTTTGGATGCGGGACACCACGTCAGTATAAATCTCCCTTTCTTCCTTAAATTATGAGTCGTGGCTTGTTTTAGTATGACTCTATTTAGTGGCTTGAACTAGCAAAGTTTTGACTTATTGCTTGATTTGACCTATGTTTTGGTTAGTGGAACGTTTTAGGTCTTGGTTTTTTTAGGTTTGGGAGTTAGGGTTGCATTTTACGGATAGTACCGACCTTAAGCTAGTACCATTGCTTTAGTACGTAGACTTTGGTTGTTCATTGTGTGATATGATTTGGCTTGGTTGTGCTCTTTGACTGTTTATTCATACTTTAACATGACATATGGTTGACTTGTTTTTTTGAAATACTATTTCGGTCAAAAAGAGGATTTATGGAATATATTAAACGACTTTTGGATTTCTTGAAAAGGAATTTGGCCTATTTTTAGAAAGACTGATTTGCTAAACTTGCATCTCCGAGGAGACCCATATTCTGGAAGATTTTATTGACTATTTAAAAATTGCATGTCCGAGGAGACCCATGTTCCGGATGGTTTTACTGACTATTTAAACTTGCATGCCCGAGGAGATATGTATTCCGAGGTGTTTTACTGGCACTCATGATCGGATTACTCTATTACTCGTGCACTATTATACGTCCGATGATGATTCTGGGATTGCATCGCATTGGCCACATATTGCATCACACTATCTCATATTGCATATCATGGCACATTTCTACATCCCTTCTCTTTTTCCCATCAGGCTGATTGCTAGTTAGTATTGCATGTTGCTTGTATACTCCGAGCATATGGGGGTCTAGTTGAATTTTCTTTGGTTGTTGCTTGTACCTTCTGCACTTACGGAGGGTCCAGTTGGGTTTACTTGTTGACATTCATATCTCCCGAGGTATGTATATTATATTTTCTTTATGGTATTTAGTTGGATAGTTGCTTTACCCCTCCTGTTGAGTTATCCTCGGGCAGTTATCGTAAAGTGTCTAGGTTTGGTAGTTTAACCTATTTTTGACCCTTCTTTTCTTACCTTTAGTGTATTCGCATTTACTTATATCATATTTGAGCTCAATTGGCCTATGATGCCTACTAGGTAGCACGTGATTTTTGGTACTCGTGTTATGCTTCTTCATCTTTTCTTATGCAGATCTTAGTGCGGGTTAGTGCCATTGACGTTGTTCTCAAGTGGTGCTATTGATCAGAGGTACAGGGTGGGCTCTTGGTGATCGGAGTTGATCCATCTCCTTTTACTTTTTGACTAGTCTTCTATTGTACCTTCGAAAATTGTTCTATATTTATTATGCCTATCTAATACATCTATGTTATAGCAGCTCTTGTACCAACTGATATCAGGTCTTGGGGAAAATCTTGTATATTTTTGTTCTCTTCCCTCCCTATCTACTTTATGCTTGTTCAGTTATCTTCTATTTTGTTGTTGTGCTTCTGTTTTTGTTTCGTTCTTGGGTTAGCCCATTACTTGCAGTTTTGGACTAAGGGTTTGGCTTACCTACTGGTGGGTTATACTAGGTGTCATCATGACTAGAGAAATTGGGTTGTGACACCTATACTTCTTTTAAACGCTTTAAACTTTTTCAAATAGACGTTAAAAGTGCTTCCTTAAACTGTTTTATAAAAAAAGAGTTTATGTTAAGCAACCTTCTGGTTTTGAAAAACCCTCGTGTCTTAACTATGTTTTAAAACTTACTAAATCCCTTTATGGTCTTAAACAAGCCCCCAAATCTTGGTATGAAAGGCTTAGTATTTTTTTATTGAGCAATAATTTTCAACGAGGAAGATCGATACAACTCTTTTTACCAAAAAGTCAGATGCAAGCATTCTTATCATACAAATTTATGTTGATGATATTATTTTTGGAAGTTCTAACCCATCTCTTTGTGAGAATTATCAAGTCTTATGAAAGGAAAATTTGAAATGAGCCTCATGGGAGAACTCACATTTGTTCTTGAACTACAAATCAAGCAGTCGTCACGTGGCACATTCTTTAGTCAAAGTAAATATACAAACGAACTTATAAAAATGTTTGGTATGGAAAAAGGAAAAGCTTTTGCGACTCCCATGAGTCCATCCACATGTCTAGAAACTGATGCACCTGGAAAAGATGTGGATGAGAAGACATATTAAAGAATAATAGGAACTTTACTATACCTAACAGCAAGTCAGCCAGATATCATGTTCAGCATCTGCAAATATGCTAGGTTTTAGTAAGCTCCCAAAGAATCTCACCTAACAGCTATTAAAAGATTAATTAGATATCTCATTGGAACACAAGACCTCGTATTTTTGTACCCTCACTCCTCAAATTTTGAACTAATTGGTTATTCAGATGCTAATTTTGCAGGTGATAAAAATGATCAAAAAAGTACTAGTGGAACCTGTCAAGTTCTTGGGGAGGCACTAATTTCCTGGCATAGCAAGAAATAGACATTTGTAGCTCTCTCAACTACAAAATCAAAGTACCTTGCAGTTGGTAGTTGCGGTACACAATTACTATGGATGATGCATCAATTACTTGATTATGATTTATCTTTCGAAGTTGTCCCTATATTATGTGATAATACTAGTGGTATCAGTCTTTCTAAATATACTGTGCATCACTCTAGAGCTAAGCATATTGATATAAATCATCATTTTATTAGAGATCATGTTGAAAATAGAGATTTTGTACTTGAATTTATTGATTCTAAAAATCCGTTGGTTGATATTTTTACAGAGCCCCTATTGGAAGAAAGATTTTGTTTTATACAATGTCTAGGAATTACTTTTTTTAATTAATTCACCTTTCTATTTCTTTTTACTATCTTTCATTAATTTCCTACTCCTTAGTTCCCTCCTAAATCTTTTCTCCATATTTCCTTCCTTTTAAGTGTCACATCTCTGCTGATATAGCTCTTCTTCTCTCATCACAACCCTTCACCTTTCTTTCACACCTTTCTCTCTTCTAAAAAGACCTCATTTATTATTCTCTCAAAACTTTCTTTTCCTCATCTCTCACATACCATCTTCTTCTCCATGATTAGAACTAGATCCATGGGATCCTTCATAACAAACCCTTTTGTCAGAAAATCCTTCTCCTTAGATTCAAACATTATTTCCCTCTCCTCTGAATCCTCAGAAGGAGAATCTCATGTTCATGTATCATCTCATATCTCTAAGAAAAGACCTTCTGCTAGAAAGAAAGGTGACAATAAGAAATTCTGGGCTGATCTCACAGATTCACTCTCATGAAGACATGCATAATTTATGGGGTGCTAAACATAAGAAAAAGTTTGAATCTTTCAAAAATACGAAAGTTGTTCCAGGTCGAGTCATCAATTTGGAGCTATTGAAAGAAATTCACTGCCATGTAAGTACCTTTTTCAAGGCTCAGAAATTTTCTTTGCTTCTTAAACTTTATGGGATGGAATTCTATGTAGAACCCGTTCGTAGGTTTTATGCTAATCTTTGTGTATCAAAGGATAGTCGTGAACTAGAAACCCTAGTGTTGTGAATTCAGATTATCGTGAATGATTTCTTATTTCAAAAAGTGTTTGGTACTAAGTTCTATGGAGTAGTTCCGTATATGGATGGTATATGGCCTGAAGACTTTGAAGTGACGTTATATGCTGCTAAATCAGTAATTATTGAACCAGGTGTTGATCTCTCTGTATTTGTGGCCCTCTCTCTATGCTTTGAGCATTGCATTTTAGCTCATATGGTTGCTACAACTCTAGTTCCAAGGATAATCTCTCTCAACACTATCTCTAATAGAGATGTATTTGTTCTCTATTGCTTACTGAAGAAATATCATATTATCTGGACTCTTTGTTTTGTAAATATATGTTGGAAAGTGAAAAAATAATAATGTTACTGCCATTCTTCCAAACAGTGTGAGGTTCATTATCAGGGCAGTTTTTGAGGTTCTCAGACTTAAGGTAGGGGATTGTCTTCCAGGGATCAGTTCCATTACTTCTTATCTAGCAGATCAATTTTAGTTGCTCCATAGGTTCCAGAGGGTGTGTGTGTAAGGCATGTTGAGCAGAGTAGTCAGGGTGCTGGTCATATTCTTTGAGGTTGGAATCCATAGTGTGTAGGCTGTGGTGGCCAATCAGGTTCAGCGAGATATTCCTGCCTATATATATTCAGTGGAATTTGTTTTCAATGCGCTGGGCGTGGGCACTTTTCTAGGGATTTCCCCATGATTGCATATCCCAGTCAGCGAGGTTGTTAGGATTATGAGGTTATTGGTCATTATTCTAGAGATTGTCCCCGGAGAGGGATGGTTGAGCCTTCAGCATCGACTACTCAGTCTAGTGGTAGACATCGTCAATCTGATGCCCCTCTTATTAGGCAAGAGGTAAAGTTTCTCGATGTTGTTGCTCTAGGTACGACTCTATTTACCTTTGATTGGTGATAGCATTACTCGCATTGTGATTCTCCCCTTTTCGTGTATTTGCTTATGTGTCTTTCTGTTTTACTTGTTTGGTTGTTTTACTGTCAGAGTTTGTAGTTCTATTCGTGTGTGTTTTGGTAGATTGTCTCTTTTAGTAGTGTATGGTGTGAATTATCCTTGAGAGGTTTCCTCCTGCAGTTGTAGCTCATGGGTAGGTTTTGTTAAGCTTGCGTCCTGGTCATTGTAGTTCTGGTTTTTATTGGGTCTTCCTTTTTAGCGGTCCTAGATGGTTGTTGCCTAGGATATTATCTAGCGTGTCCAGAGATCATTGTGTTGGTTATATGTTATAATGATGGTAGTGCCGGAGTTTGGGGCCATATCTTAAGTTGAGCGGTGTTGGTTATGCTGGTGAGAATTTTTCAATTTTGCTTCTCTCGGGTGATTTGAATTGACCTTCCTTAGTTGTTTTGTTTAGTAAGTTAGCAGGTATGGGTTGCTTTCGTGTTTTCCTCCTGTTCTAAGTATGGTCGAGTTGCTTTCTTTCTCTCCCCAGTTTCGGTTGATAGAATCAAGTTTGATTGTGGCATCGTGATTGAGTGTTTGGCTATAGCAGTTTTCGCTAAGTATTGATGGTAGTATTGTGGTTGAGGTTAACTGTGGAATTGTGGCATTACAGTTGGGTTTTGACTAAAGAATATTGGTGGAGTTAGGCATTTGTCCTACCCTCGTTTCGTCGTATCAAGTATTGCCACTAAGAGTTGTGGGAGCTAAGGAAATAGCTTCAGGTTGTATTTGAGATAGAGTCTGTCGGGTTCGGTGCTTCCTTGGAAATGGTTTTGTTTGGTTTGCGAAGAAAGGTGATGGCTCCTTGTGTGGATGTGTGTGTTCTACCAGCTGATCTATGTGGTGACTCATGAGGGTTTTCTTGGGCTTGTGTGTTGGTGACTGGCATCGACTGAGTGCAGATCGTGGTGCCATATCCTTGGATAGACTTAAGGTTAGAATTCCTTCTAGTATAAGATTGAGGTAGTGGTCATTTTCAGTATTACCTTGGGGACTCATTGCATCAGTTGTGATTTCCTTGTTTATGTTCGTTGAATTATCCAAGTCTTTGTAGCATTATGGTTAGGGAAAACTGTATGATTAGAGCATAGCTGACTCCAATTCTTATGTGTTTGTCGGCAGCATATAAGTGTACTCTTGGGTTCTACAGGAACATTGATTGGTACATTGGTGATGGAGTTCAGAATCATGGGCTAGCAGACTACGGTGGATGGTTCATGGAAGTTTCTCTTATATTGCAGCATCCTTGTGCAAGGAGGAAGTGGATGCGAGAAACTTGGATTCTTTACTTCGGTTCCCGAGTGGCGGTTAGCCTTGGACACCCAGTCCTTAACTAACCCTTGGTTTAGGCTGTACATTCCAAATTTCAGTAGTATCCTTAATAGTACAAGATTCCTTCTACCTTGGTTGGACAGACTCAGCGGTATTAGTTCGGGGATCGGCTGTTGTATGTTACACGTGATCAGGTTGTGCAGTTTAAGACTGAGGCTATTCTAGGTTCTAATGGTACTTTGAGACCAATGGTTGCCTTGGTGATTTCGAGGGTTGGAGGTTTGAATGGGTTGGTTCTCTGAGAGGTCATCCATTATATGCGATTCTAGTGTTGTTCGGGCTCTGCTAGTGTAGGTCATAAGTTCAGTATATTGAACGCCTTCGGGGTTGTTGGTGTTGTCACCCATATTTTACCCTCCACAATACGAATCAATCTTGAACCTTTTTAATTTTTAAACAATTTTTGAAATAATTGTTTTATAAAAAGGATAATACATTTTCCAAATCAACTTTATAATAGTTCTGAGTAATAATTTACATCTTTCACATTTAATTATGTGAAATTTATATAAGTTTACTTAAAGAGCTATTTTAAAAGTTTAATTTCATAAGAAAGTCCTTTTAAAAAAATGTATGATTTTTCTCCAAATTAATTTAAAATGTGAGATTAATTGAATAAATTAATTTCATAATAGTTAAAAGAAATAATTATGTATTAAAAAGAATAATTATTTTGAATTGTTTAAACTCATTAAAGCTCGAGGTTGATTTTAATTGATTCGTCCTTATTTCAATTTTAGCCTAAACTCTTTAAATTATTAAATCCTAGCCAAATTATACTAAATTCTAATCAATTTAGGCTATCTCCTTAACCTTTTGGCCATATTTTTGCAAATGTGGCCATTATCTAAACAACCCTTATAAATCCTTTGCTTCAGCCTCCATTTGGGCCAGGAAATCCTCAACCCGCCTGGCCCAACTCATTCAATTTCACTCATGACCCGCCGACTCGAGCCCAATCCTCTGAAACCCGGTCCAGCACACTCACCCTCACCCATATACTCTTCATTCCCTTTCTCACTCAACAACATAAACCAAAATGACCTCTCTTTTCTCTCCTTTCTCCTCTAAACAATGACAACCCATAAACCCTAGCCGCCGCCTTCACGTTCTACCCATCTCTCCATACCCTCATCGCATGCCACGCACGATGGTTTGTACCACGAAGGTACCGAAATTGCTACGTGGAATGATCTATGTGTCTCCTTCGTCCTTCATCAGCAAATCCCGCTCACAAATCTGTACCAAATGGTACGATTTCAACAGCTCAGCCCTTATCATCAAGGAAATTCAGAATTCTCAAGGGAAATTCCCAGAAAACTCCTGAAAATCAGCTATCCCACATTTCTCAACAATCCCCAAAACCCTCAAATCATATCCTATATAAACCCCACTGATTTCACAGTGTGGGTAAGCTGTAAGGGGGCTGAAGGAATTCTTTGATTCTTTTGGAGAGTCGATCTCTGGCTCATAAGAGTTCTGAGGCATTCAAGGATTTGGAGGGCTAAAAAATTCTTGTAAGACTCCTTTGAGCATAGAATTTTTGGCAACGAATTCACAGTAGGCGTTTTTCGGTGTTGTCAAAGTTTTCCGGCGAGGCTCGTGGTCCCAGTTGCTGCTCCAAAGAAGGTAAGAACCCACCATCTCTCCTCTCTGTTTCTTTTCCTATTTTCCTTTTGTGTTTAACTACATTTTAGAAATACGTCTGCTGGTTTTAGGCTATATTTATTGGATTATGAGCTGATTAGAACCTGTTATTTGGAGTTATTGTATTTTCATCTTCATTTTCTCTTTCTCTCTGAAGAGCTAATTTTGATTCTTTGTAAGTTTTAGTATGCTCTTTGTTACAATGCCTAGATAGAGTCTAAAACTATTTTGTTATTGCCAAAATGCTAGGTGCATAAGTTGTTGTCAAGTCGGTATTTGGAAAATCTCATCTTGATTTGCTTGTTGTTAACCTTCTCTGCTCTATCTCTTTGGTATGATTGAAATTTTGTTGTTCAAATCTTATTATTCTCTACTTTTTGGAGCAGTCCGTCTTGTTAAATGTATGAGTTCTTTTTGTTTTGTCGAGTCTTGAATAAATTTGATAGATTAATAGTATTTTGACGTTCATGCATCCATTCAAGATCTGTGTTTTCCTTGGGTCGTAGAGTGTAGTTTAATTTAGTTTGTTTCTACTCCTTTTTCCCTTTTCCCCCTTTTATGACATGTCGATTTCACTAGTAAAAGTTTGCTTCTCCTCAAAATCTATGAAATGCTAGTGTCTATCATAAGTTTGCTGAAAACAATTGTTATACCTCTTTAGAACCATGCTCTAAACTGATGATTTCTCTCCTTTGCTTGAACTCAAATAAGTTTGTCAACTTGAATATGTTGCCTTATTAGCAGACTTAATACTTTGTCCCAAGACACCATATTCGGTTCCCTGAAGTTTTACATGCTTTGGTCAAGATTAAACCCCGAAAAATACCTTGAAAGCAAGACCATTCTCTACTATTTTTTTAGAAAATCGTCACGATGAGTATTATGCTTCTTTGTTCACATGATTTGGTTCAAAACCTAGCTCTTTTTCTTTCTCTTTACTGTGATCAGTTGCTCAAAAAAATGGAAATCACTTTCCTCAAGCGTGTTAGTTGATAAATTGTATTGTAAGATTGCCTATGTTAACTCATAAACCTACTAAAGAGTAACTTGTTATGTCCTACTTGGCTTATAATTTGGGGGTTGAATTCCTTACAATTTGAGTTTGAAAACGTGTAATTCTTAAAGAAAATATTTGTTTAAAGCTGTCTCCTTAGAATGAAAAAAAATGGTTCACCATGAGTTAAAATCTGATCTTTGAAATTAAAGAGGTTAAGATGATATATTGCAATGTATGAAATTAGTTGCTCTTTGCCACACTTTTTCTGTGATCCTATGTCCAGTATTTGCATTTAAAACCTCTCTTCAGTGATTAAGTGAACTTGAATTTGTTCTATGCCTAAGATGACTCACAGTTTGCATTGTTGTCTGGAATTGTAGCATTCTTCCTTTCATCTTCATTTTTCGAATTCTAACCTACCTTGTTTTCTTCTTTACATGAACTGCCCCGAGTCCAATTCGTACTCCCAAATACCCTCTTGCATTTCGGTTGGGCTTAGCCCAACACTACTAAGCGGAACTCCATCCGAGTGAAGAGCGAATGAAGCTGAAATTTGGGCAGAATAGGCTATAACCCATAGGGACATGACAGCAGCAACAACGCCCAAAATGGGCTAGAATTCGAAGAGAAAAAAATGGGTAAAAAACCATGAAATTTGGCAGTAACAGCCTAAATGGGCTAAAAGATGTAGAAATTGGACCAGAACGGCGGTGGGCGTAAAGAGGGCCCACAAATTAGATTTAGGACAGGGTTTTGGACTAAAAGTCCAAGTAGCATAAGCCAAAAGGCTTAATTATTTCCTTTCCCTTAACTCTTTATTTGTATAGCTTAGATTAGTAATTCTTTGTATTAATTGGACTAATTTTTTTTAGTTGGATTATCCCTAAAGAGTAAATATTTAATCACGTACTGTCTTCTTCACGTAAAATAGATAGAAATGTTATGTTTTAACTTGTTAAAAACAAGCATGTTTTCCTTTTATGTCTAAAGAAAATGAACACTTTACGTGTTTCCATTTCGAAAATATAAGTAGCAATTTTCTTTAATCAAGTCTCATTTATTATGTTTCTCAAATTAAAAACAAGATAATTTTCTCAAGCTAAAAACAAGATGTCTTTTATCAAAATATCAAATATTTTCAAAAGTTAGTCAAAATAAGTTAGTTTTCAAACAAGTTTGGATAACCGCAAGTTAGTGGATATTTTCGAGTGCTTTAAAAACCTTCTCGAAGCATTAATTTGAACCCTTACCCAAAATCTCTTTGAAATTTTTTAAAGTTATATCTGTTTTAGCTTTAAAAGATTTTTAAGTGGCGACTCTTGCTTTAAATTGAAAACGTTTTAAAACTTCAACCTAGATTTTCGAAATGGTTTTCAAATACGAGTCATTTTTCCCGAAAACAAAAATGGCAACTCTGCTGGGGATAATTCAACTAGGTTCTAACCTTATTGTTTGAAACTAACTTATTTGACTAACCATTCGGATTGTAATAATTAGTAACTTTATTGCTTTCCTTACTTGTTTACTTTTTCGCAAAATATAAATTGTTCATAGCATCTTCCGCCTCTCTTGGCAAAGTATTAGAATGCATTAGGGGTAAAAAGGTGATTACGCAAATACTTGCGATCGTTCTTAACAAAACACACAATTTTCAAAACAAACGAGTGAAGTAGTTGACCCGCGGTCGGTTAACGGTCACTTGTTGTTTTAGCCCTGGTTGTCCGCTCGGGTTTCCGGTCAATTTTGAAACCTATTCTAGAAACTCAATATAGAGCAAAACCAAATCTCTAAATAGGCATTGACCTAAGATGTCTTAATATTCGAGGTATATTAAGTCCATTAGTAAGACCACCTTGTGTTCGAAAGGTCCCACGACCCAAAAGAACAATCATCCCCTACATACTCAATTAAAGGATGTGATGTCGAGTTGTACGAACCATTGTCCCTCGGGATTGGGATATATTTGGATATTCTTTTATTTTTAAAGATTGTCATCCGAAAGGCATTTGGAATTTTCCAGAAGTCTAAGAAGTTCGAGAGCGAAGGACCAATCACGATGGCCTAGCTTAGGATTGTACCCTTGTGTGGGACTGATTTTTATGTACATTCCTTTTCCCGTAATTTTGTACCCCCATTTTATTTAATAAATATGTGTAAATATATTTTGGGGCAATGGAACATTTACAAATGACATACACATCCTTCAATTCGTTAGGCCTAACTTTGGCATAAAAAGGTCACATATCCGTATAGGACGCGCTATGAACTGTTATGTGATATAACTGTCTTACGTGCTAATGTGTGTTGCTTGAATCAAAGGTGAATTGGTTCACTCCTATTTGAATATTTTAGAACCCATAGGCAAGATAAAATCCGACCGCAAAATCCGATCAAATCGCCCTTGGAGTTCTTCAAATATCCCCAGAAAAATTCAAAGACTTCTTAAAACCCTTTAAGTCTTGTTCAGAAAACGAACTTGCCCTATCCGAACTACATCCTTTCAGGACCCGTCCCCTATCCTTAAGAAATTTTCATTTTCCCACTTTGATGGAGATGCCAAAAAATTCAGAAGACACGTTAAGGGCTACAGGACAAGCATCAGAAGATGAAGACCCGACAAATCAAATCTCCTGATAGAATCTACCTACCCCAAAATCGATCCTGTCCGTCGAACCCTCGAGCCAATAAATACTCGTGGATAAATTTTCCTTGATGAAAAGCAACTTTATGTGTTTCTTCCCGACTGGATATCTTGTATTATTTATCACTAATAGGATCTAACATATCGGCCTTTGAGTTGTTTTACTTCAACAGATAATAGAAATTGACCTGTGTTGACAAAACTGGCCGAACATCCTTACTTTACCCGCTCAAAGGCACAAATAGATTTCTTACCTAACCCTCGCTTCGCGAAGGGTAAAATGACTAGTAGTGAAGAAGAGAATGCTTTGGCTGTAAGAGACAACCTCATCACCGAACAAAGCAAAATGATTGCAGAACTTGCAAGAAAGCTAGAGAAGATGCAAGAAGAAGTACAAAAATCCAAAGACATGGCAAGCCTGGATATTTCCGCTAATACCCCAAATCTGGGAAGCGCCCAAACCCCCTCCAGATTCCTCCACTCAATTCTCCATTAACTGAGAACCAACCAAGAGATATCCCTTCCTCCTCCGCACCTATACCTTCAAACGAACCTCCCGATATCGGATCCTCAAATCAAATCTACACTCCTCCTATCCAACACACTAACAAGAGCAACAACCCAAGTGCTTACAATCCATAGAACCTCCCTCTAAATTACCATAACATGCCACTAAGCACTTACAACTCCCACAATAACCATCATAATATCACCAACCCACAGAACTATAACCCCACGTACCCAAATTCCATTCCACATGTCCAGCCTCCACCTGTCCAGAACTCACCACCTCCTGCTTTTCATGCTATGGTATAACCATACACCGCTCTTCAGGAAAGACTTGAGATTGACCACTATAAGGAGAAGGAGAAAGAGTTGATGTCCGTGGAGAAGAAGCGTGATCATGACATGGTACAAATGAAAGAGGAGATAACTAGGATCAGGGAGTTTCAGGGCTCCTCTTACAAGAAAGGCTATGACTACGATGATCTCTGTATCCCTCCCAAAATGGACCTGCCATAGGGATTCAAGATTCCCAAGTTCGAAACCTTCAATGGTGTCGGAAATCCTGAAGCCTATCTAAGAAGCTATTACGATCAGATGGTCGGTGCTTAGAAAAAGGTGCTCTGCTAATGAGGATTTTCAGTCGAAGTCTGGTCGGGGAGGCGTTAGAATGGTTCACCTCTCAAGAACTAAAGAAGTGGTCTAGGTGGAGCGACCTAGCCCGAGATTTCTTTCAAAGGTTTGCATACAATGTGGAAGTCATCCTAGATAGATACTCTCTGGGATACATCAGAAAAAAATCAAATGAGGACTTTCGAGACTACGCCTATCGGTGAAGAAAGGAGGCGGCGAGAGTTTGACCTCCTATGACCGAAGAGGAGATAAGCGCGGTGTTTATGCACTCTCAGGAATCAGAATTTTACAAAAAAATGATATCAGCAGTCAAAGCAAAATTCACTGACCTAGTCAAGATCGGTAAAATTATCGAAGAGGGTCTTCGTAGCGGCAAGATTACCAAAGCCTCGGCATCCTCAAGATTGATAGGATTTCTCAAGAAAAAGAGGGAAGAGGTATCTGTAGTATCCTCCAGTCCTAGCATAAAACTGAATAAATCCTTCGGAGCCAGCCATAAAAATCACTTTCCAATAACGCCTCCCCCAGCTCCACAAAATCCTCAACCCATTTTCTATACTCAACCCATTTACCAAACTCCACAACCAAATATGTAGCCCATTTACCAAGCTCCTCCCCAAAACTTTCAAGTGTATCAAAAGGCTCCCGAGAACCAATAATCGTCAGGTTCCTACTCCCACCAATGTAAATCTCCCTCGTCTAAATTTGAAAAAGAAAGCTCCTCGAACTTTCACCCAGTTAGCTAAAACCAGAACTCAGTTGTACGAGAGATTAAAAGTTGTCAGATTTATCCAGCCCGTTCCACCCAAATATGCAAATCCTGACTCTCATTTTTTCAAGGCTGTCCAACATTGTGCTTATCATTCAGGAGGAGTTGGACATGATACCGAAGATTGTATTAACCTGAGACATAAAATTCAGGATTTGATTGATCAAAGAGTGGTCACACTATAAATAGCACGGGCCAATGTTAATAACAATTCGCTCCCAAATCACGGAAGAGCCACTGTTAACATGATAGAGTTCAATGAAGAATGGGTTGTGGGAAAGTCAATAGTGCTAGTTAGCCCTAAAAAGTAGGAAATGCCAGAAAAAGCTATAGCTACTTTGAGTATTGTTGAACTACCCCTTGAAGGGTTAATGCGCAACAAGACCTTGCAGGTTAATGGTTGTGTCCCTGTGACTGAAGAAGTCCTAAAAGGAAGCGATTTCTAAACCGTAGAGATTGTAAAAGCCACGGGAGAGGATCTTGCTCCTCAAATCCCCATGCCACCAATCTACAAAATGCTTGCAACCTCGACACTAAAAAATAGATATGAGCCAGGTTTCGGGTTAGGAAAGAATTTTGATGGTATGATCAAGCCCTTGACTATCCCCGGACAGATAACCAAACATAGACTAGAGTATGTGGCTCGAGAGGATAAAGCGAGATTCAAAGGAGAGAAGTAGTCAGGACCACCCAAGCCACTCCCTCACTTATATCAGTCATTTCCGGTGTGCATTGACCCCCAAGCGACAGGTTAGAGGACAGAATCGGAAAGCTATTTGAGGAATACGATGCTATAATAGAAGAAACCTCCGAAGCAATCATGATTAGGGATGCCAAGCCCAACAAAAATCGGGGGCCTGCCCCTACTGTTTCTTTATCGGGTTATAATGATTTTGTAACTTTTTTGGATTCTTTATCTCGTCTTACTACTGTTTATCTGAAAATACCTAAGGATGAGGTTAGTTTTATCCTTCCTTTGAGATGAATCTACAGAACTAGGTTGCAACTCCTCTCGTGACTCTCCACTCGGCTGGATAGACAAAAACTCTATTTTATGAAAATTGGTGATGGTCTGGATGAGGCTCCGTGACCCATACTTTATGTTTTCTATTTTCTCATACTATTTTACCGCTTTCCAAAAGGCACAAACTCACATTCATGTGGGTTATAGCCATAGTATGCAAATATTTTCGAAATTCAATGAAAGCCTCCCGTACTCTGAAAAACCTTTGTTTTTTATCTTATTTACTTGATACCATCTAACTTTCTTTGTTTACAGTTTCAGTAATAATAGCTTAAAACCTTCCATTATCATGTCATGTCTAAAGCTTAACGAACAAACCAAGCTAGACGATAGTGATTTTGAAAGGCATGTTGAAGAAATCATGGTCCTGGAATGAACAACCAAGAAGTCTAAGAACTTTGAGGACCAGGAAAATCCCCACCTGGAAGGGATTGAGGTAGTTAATCTGGGAAATGAAGGTCAAGTTGAAGAAATCAGCGTCGGTGTTCATTTTTCAAAAGCACAAAAGAAATAACTTATCAATCTGCTCGATACATACATCAATATCTTTGACTGGTCCTACAATAATAGGACAGGAATGAGTACAAACATCATCTCCCAAAATTTATTGGTCAATCTAGAATTCAATCCAGGGAATGGACAGTCAATCCTTCCCTCCCACGAGACAAAGAAAAGTTTGCACCAAACTGGACAGGACTGTACATGTCCAAAAAGACCTATCTAGAGGAGCTTTGATTTTATCTGATATGGATGATCAAATATGGCCCAAGCCTATAGCAATTCTGATGTCGTAAAGAGATATTATGCCTGGAAATAGTTTTTCCTTCATTTTCTTTCCTTGTAATCACATTTCATAATTGTAATCGTTTCTATGCTTTGTAAAAGCTTAAAATATCCCCTATCCTCCATGTACGAACTACGTTTGACCTGAATTCTCAAGAATGAGATACGTAGGCGGCTTGTGTCGGCTTCAGTCAACCCCTTAGGAAAATCTATATTTCCCCTTCCTATCTTGAACTACGTCTGACCTGAATTATCAAGAATGAGATATGTAGGCGGCCTTTGTCGGCCTCGGTCATCCCTTTAATTATTTCTAACATTCTCCCACTATAAGTTTGGGAACTACGTTTGACCTGATTCCTGCCTCAATGTGATATGTAGGTGCCACAACGGCTCGGTCATATCACCCAGGAAATGGAAATTGGGACAGAATTTTCGAGAAAGGAATTTTGAAAATTCAAAAGGCGAAGATCATCTACAACAAATTGGAATATAGAATGTGCCAAAGAGCGACCAAAATAAATATTAAGAAAGAATCTTGTAATCCCCATAGAGTCTTAAGTCCCTTGCCAATGGAGTGAGAGTCATCGCAAAACCTTAACATGGGCAGAAAATTTGAGGAAAACCTCAAAATTTCCAGCAAACCTCATTCAAGAGTTCAGAATTAAACTCCGAAGAATTCCCCAACACCGAGAGATCAGAGTCTACTTCGAAATCTCCAGTCCAAGAGGGATTAATCCCTAGCTATGACAGATTTTCAAAAAAATATTTTGAACTCCCCAGCTAGAATGACAAAGGATCTCCAGAGTCCTCCAATAGTATGTCAGATATGTAAAGGCCTCGAGTAAAGGACATTCGTTGATCTAGCACATGACATGACGGGCAGAGACCTTTTCAAACTATCCTTTTTCAAAATTCACTATTTTCTAAAGAACTTGTTTGAAAAATAATTACAAACATATTAGTTTTACTCCTTTATAATTTGACTTTGTCTTATGTCTACTATGACCCGGGGAGTCGAGGACGACTAGCACCCGAGGGTGAAAGGAACCCAGCAAAGACAAAGCAAGGAGCATAAGATCAAAGGAGGTCAACATAGATCAGTTTCACCAAAAACTAATAATTTTTCTGTGGATGCAGGTTATCCTAAAAAGTATGTTAGAAATCAGTGAAAGCCCCTCGTTATCCAAAGCGTTCAAAGAAATTCAACAAGACCAGATACCCCAAATTTGGCGATAAAAGCCAAAATGATGGGCAGAATTCAAAGAGGCAAAAGCTCTTGGAACGGATAAATTATCTTGTAGTTCAGAGGAACTACTGGATAAAGAGAGACTAACAACATCGTTAAGCCCCCAAGCAGACCAAGACATTTTGGGTCACCTTCAAATTAGGACACCAAATGAGAGATCGGCGACGTTCTCCGCCAATCCCCATCAGGCCAAAATCACTATGAACAGACGATGTTCGAAAATGGTACTTATGGCTGTCCCCAGAAATGGGCACGACCATTTCATTCACATTTGAAATGAAAGTTGTTTTTATTAGCTTCATAGATATTGTCTTTAAAGTTTTTCAAGTTTGACTATGGTCGCTAGTAAAAGCGACGTTGTGTCTACTAATTGTTTGCCTTGAGCACAGGTACACACAAAAGAGTCAACAAGACAACACAAAAATCAAAGGTGATGTTTTCTACAAACTGCTACGCATGTCATTGCACGATCATCCACATCATGCCATATTTACATGTCGAGAGGACCATGTAAAGAGGACCATGCCAAAAGGGCCATATCATATTCGTATGTCAAGAGGACCATGTCAAGAGGACCATGTCAAGAGGACCATGCCAAGAGGGCCATATCATATTTACATGTCGTGAGGACCATGCCACGAGGGCCATCATATTTACATGTCGGAAGGACCATGCCATGAGGGCTATCATATTTGCATTTCGCGAGGACCATGCCACGAGGGCCATCATATTTGCATGTCGCGAGGACCATGCCACGAGGGCCATCATATTTGTATGTCGCGAGGACCATGTCACGAGGATCATTGCATGATCATCCATATTATCATTCAATACCTTAGATACACATCCCCTGCAAAGACTATTTCCCTCCACCAGCCGGTTTCAAAGAGAATGACATTCATAAGCATCCCTAAGTCGCACTTGTTGCGCAGGATCGACCCTCAGCATGCTTATATCCGAGATCATGTGAGACAGTGGAGTCTAATGTTGAGGATATCATTATCATCATTATCATTATCATTATTCATCATGCCAAGTCTGGCACTTAACATGCTTATATCCGATATCAAGTAAGACGGAGGAGTCTGACGTTGAGGCATTGATCGCCAGAAGATGCAGCTATATTTGATCGTGTGGCAAAGGCCTTATCACCCCTCGATAATCAAATACTGCTTGCCATAGAGGTCGAAAGAATATAGTCTGAGGGATGCCTGTAAGATGCCATCCAAATTGAACGACGAACTGGATTTCCCCAAAATTAGAAGGCCAAAGGTCGTCTGTAAGTCACAGCGATATCTGAAATCGGATAGTGTGCAAGATTGCCCAAAACTTGACAGACTAAGAGTTATCAGTAAGACGCAGTGATATCTGAAACCAGAGAGTGTGCAAGATCACCTGTGGATTGACGGTTCAAGGGTAGTGCGTAATTCGCAATGATATCCAAAATTGGATAAAAGTGCAAGACTACCAAAAATTGATAGTCCAAGGGTTATCTATAAGCCATGACATATCCACATTGATATTGTGCAGGACTACCCAAAGGCTATAAATTCAAGGGAAATCTGTAAGTCGCGTTATATGCAAGATTGGATAAAAGTGTAGGATTACCCAAAAAACTGGCAATTCGAAGGACGTCTATAAGCCACCTCTATCCAAAGTCAGATGATGTGCAAGATCACTCAAAAGCTGGCAAGCTAAAGGCATTTTTAAGCCGTCTCTATCCAAACTCAGATGATATGCAAGATCACTCAAAAGCTGGCAAGCTAAAGGCCTCTGTAAGCTGCCTCTATCAAAAGTCGAATGATATGCTAGTTACCCAAAGCCTGACAATTCAGGGAATATCTGTTAGTCACGTTGATATGGATGATGCACAAGATTTACCCTAAATTCATGTGTAAAGACTACTGTCAATAGCCACAAAGGCTATTACGTTCAAGAGAATGCCGCAAATGGTTGCAAGGACCATCATGTCAAATGGCCACAAAGGTCGCCTTATTCGAAGATTGCCACAAAGGAAACCCAATCTGATAGCTACGATGGCTATCACGTTTGATTTTCATGAAAGTCGCTCTTTCCTAAGACAGATACAGGAAAAGATGACATCTACTTCAAAAGTGACAAATAGGAAAACGAGGTACAAAGCTATCTTTCTCTATTGAATTACTCTACCACTAACCATCTTGTTTTGTTTCAAACATTATCGAGAACATCCGAGAGGATAAAAATCTCGAATCAGAACAACAGGTACAAAGCACATCAAAAGTTGTCACAACCTAAGATTCAGACATAACCCAAGGATGAGGTATGGCCAAGAAATTACCTCTCCAAGTGAAATTATGTTACTACTAACAATTTTGTTTTGAGATGTTGTCGAGAGCATCCAAGAAGGATGAAATTCTCAAAGCAAAACCACAGGTGCGGACTACACCAAAAAGGACGCATCACAACGTGAAACTTTCTCTTAGCAGCGAACTAGGACATAATCCAAAGAGGGATATCAAACTCTTTGGACGTGAGCTGAGAAACGACTACCACCGCCATCAAACCACACCCCTGTCAGAAGGCATATGGGTATTTCTTTTCTTTGGGTCTTAGTTTCGCATCCAGGGTATTTTTTAAACTCGCGTTGGATGCAATATTCCTTCTTTTCAAAACCGGGTGATGATACACCTCAAGCTTTGGAAATTATGTCCAGGTAAAATCTTACTTATGGGTGTGAAGATCTCCACATTCATAGTTGAGAGGTTACAAGACTCTTTTCTATAAGCTCAAATTATTCATCACTCATCCCGAGCCAAAGGTTATCTTAACATAAAAGATTACCTTTTCCACCGATTGAGTCAAACTACAAGAAGCCTGATTCCCTGAGTCTCGGGATATGTAGGCGGGCTCTATGTTGAAAACTCGGCTGCATTCCTAACTTCCCTCCCAATCCTCTTACTCCCTAGCTTTCCGGTCTCTCCGTACTCTGAAACGGGGATAGTTTAGAATTTTTTTATTTTTTTTTCAAAATCGTGCGTAAAATCAAGAGTCTTGAACTACAAGTGGCCTGAGTTCTCATGTAACCTGAGATATGTAGAAAACTCGATACTAGAGTTTGGCCATGATTCCTTGAAATTTGTGCTAAAACCAGCCGCTTCCTGAAGATAAATATGTGGTCGGATAAAATTGGGAACGTCAATTCCATTTGCCCAGGGTTCATTGCACTCACCCTACCCAAAGGGAGGGGCAGTTGTTGACACCCAATTTTTACCCTCCACATTACGATCAATCTTGAGCCTTTTAAATTTTTAAACAATTTTCGAAAGAATTGTTTCACAAAAAGGATAAAACATTTTCTAAATCAGCTTTATAATAGTTCTGAGTAATAATTTATATCTTTCACATTTAATTATGTAAAATTTATATAAGTTTACTTAAAGAGCTATTTTTAAAATTTAATTTCATAAGAAAGTCCTTTTAAAAAAACGTATGATTTTTCTCCAAATTAACTCAAAATGTGAGATTAATTTAATAAATTAATTTCATAATTGGTAAAAGAAATAATTATGTATTAAATACAATAATTATTTCAAATTGTTTAAACTCATTGAAGCTCGAGGTTGATTTTAATTAATTCGTCCTTATTTCAATTTTAGCCTAAACTCTTTAAATCATTTTAATCCTAGCCGTTTTTGCTAAATTCCAATCAATTACGGCTATCTCCTTAACCTTTTGGCCTCATTTTTGAAAATGTGGACATTATCTAAACAACTATTATAACTCCTTTGCTTCAGCCTCCATTCGGAACCCGGTCCAGCACACTCACCCTCACCCATATACTCTTCATTCTCTTTTTCACTCAACAACAGAAACCAAAATAACCTCTCTCTTCTCCCCTTTCTCCTCTAAACGATGACAACCCAGAAACCCTAGTCGTCGCCTTCACGTTCTCCCCATCTCTCCGTACCCTTGTCGCGTGCCAGACACAAAGGTTTGTGCCACAAAGGTACCAAAATCTCTATGTGGAATGATCACTATGTCTCCTTCGTCCTTCATCAGCATATCCTACTCACAAATCTGTACCAAATAGTACGATTTCAACAGCTCAGCCCTTATCATCAAGGAAATTCAAAATTCTCAAGGGAAATTCCCAGAAAACCCCTGAAAATCAGCTATCCCACATCGCTCGGCAGTCCCCAAAACTCTCAAATGATATCCTATATAAACCCCACTGATTTCACAGTGTGGGTAAGCTGGAAGGGGGTTGAAGGAATTCTTTGAGTCTTTTGGAGAGTTGATCTCTGGCTCATAAGAGTTCTGAGGCATTCAAGGATTCGGAGGGCTAAAAAATTCTTGTAAGACTCCTTTGAGCATAGAATTTTTTGCAACGAATTCTTAGTAGGCATTTTTCGGTGCTGTCAAAGTTTTCTGGTGAGGCTCATGGTCCCGGTCGCTTCTCTGAAGAAGATAAAAACCCACCATCTCTCCTCTCTATTTCTTTTCCTATTTTCCTTTTGTGTTTAACTATGTTTTAGAAATACGTTTGCTGGTTTTAGGATGTGTTTATTGGATTATAAGCAAATGATTAGAACCTGTTATTTGGAGTTATTGTATTTTCATCTTCATTTTCTCTTTCTCTCTGAAGAGCTAATTTTGATTCTTTGTAAGGTTTAGTATGCTCTTTGTTACAATGCCTAGATAGAGTCTAAAACTATTTTGTTATTGCCAAAATGCTAGGTGCATAAGTTGTTGTCAAGTCGGTATTTGGAAAATCTCATCTTGATTTGCTTGTTGTTAACCTTCTCTGCTCTATCTCTTTGGTATGATTGAAATTTTGTTGTTCAAATCTTATTATTCTCTACTTTTTGGAGCAGTCCGTCTTGTTAAATGTATGAGTTCTTTTCATTTTGTCGAGTCTTGAATAAATTTGATAGATTAATAGTATTTTGACGTTCATGCATCCATTCAAGCTCTGTGTTTTCCTTGGATCGTAGAGTGTAGTTTACTTTAGTTTGTTTCTACTCCTTTTTCCCTTTTCCCCCTTTTATAACATGTCGATTTCACTGGTAAAAGTTTGCTTCTCCTCAAAATCTATGAGATGCTAGTGTCTATCATAAGTTTGCTGAAAACAACTGTTATACCTCTTTTGAACCATGCCCTAAAGTGATGATTTCTCTCCTTTGCTTGAACTCAAATAAGTTCGTCAACTTGAATATGTTGCCTTATTAGCAGACCTAATACTTTGTCCCAAGACACCATATTCGGTTCCCTGAAGTTGTATGTGCTTTGGTCAAGACTAAACCCCAAAAAATACCTTGAAAGCAAGACCATTCTCTACTATTTTTTTTAGTAAATCGTCACGATGAGTATTATGCTTCTTTGTTTGCATGATTCGGTTCAAAACTTAGCTCTTGTTCTTTCTCTTTACTAAATCAAGCCCGGCAAGGGTATAAATAAGCTCAAGGTAAAACAAAACATGAAAGAAAATCACAATCATCCAAATAATCTAGCAGAATAGAATGTCCACAGGGCCCGATAAGGGCAATAAAAGCAATAGAATGTCTCAAGCCCACTAGCGGGAGGTAGCATAGTAAGATCTGCTTCTACTACCTGAGTCTCAAGCCCACTCACGGGAGGTAGCATAGTCAGATCTTTGTCTACTCTCGAAAAAATGGAAATCACTTTCCTCAAGCGTGTTAGTTGATAAATTGTATTGTAAGATTGCCTATGTTAACTCATAAACCTGCTAAAGAATAACTTGTTCTGTCCTACTTAGCTTAAAATTTGGGGGTTGAATTCCTTACAGTTTGAGTTTGAAAACGTGTAATTCTTAAAGATCATATATGTTTAAAGTTGTCTCCTTAGAATGAAAAAAATGGCTCACCATGAGTTAAAATTTGATCTTCAAAATTAAAGAGGTTAAGATGATATATTGCAATGTATGAAATTAGTTGCTCTTTTCCACACTTTTTATGTGATCCTTCGTCCAGTATTTGCATTTAAAACCTCTCTTCAGTGACTAAGTGAACTTGAATTTTTTCTATGCCTAAGATGACTCACAGTTAGCATTGTTGTTTGGAATTGTAGCATTCTTCCTTTCATTTTCAGTATTCGAATTCTAACCTACCTTCTTTTCTTCTTTAGATGAACTACCCTGAGTCCAATTCGGACTCCCAAATACCCTCTTGTATTTCGGTTGGGCTTAGCCTAATACTACTAAGCAAAACTCCATCTGGTTGAAGAGCGAATAAAGCTGAAATTTGGGAAGAATAGGCTATAACCCATAGCGACATGACAGCAGCAGCAACGCCTAAAATGGGCTAGAATTCGAAGAGAGAAAAAATGGGTCAAAACCCATGAAATTAGGCAGTAACAACCTAAATGCGCTAAAAGATGCAGAAATTGGACTAGAACGGCGGTGGGCATAAAGAGGGCCCACAAATTAGATTTAGGATAGGATTTCGGACTAAAATTCCAAGTAGCTTAAGCCAAAAGGCTTAATCATTTCCTTTCCCTTAACTCTTTATTTGTATAGCTTAGATTAGTATTTTTTTGTATTAATTGGACTGACTTCTTTTAGTTGGATTATCCCTAAAGAGTAAATATTTAATCGCTTACTGTCTTCTTCACGTAAAATAGTTAGAAATGTTATGTTTCAACTTGTTAAAAACAAGCATGTTTTCCTTTTATGTCTAAAGAAAATGAACTCTTTACGTATTTCCATTTCAAAAATATAAGTAGCAATTTTCTTTAATCAAATCGCATTTATTATGTTTCTCAAATTAAAAACAAGATAATTTTCTCAATCTAAAAACAAGATGTCTTTTATTAAAATATAAAATATTTTCAAAAGTTAGTCAAAATAAGTTAGTTTTCAAACAAGTTCGGATAACCGCAAGTTAGAGGATGTTTTCGAGTGCTTTAAAAACCTTCTCGAAGCATTAATTTGAACCCTTACCCAAAATCTCTTTGAAATTTTTTAAAGTTATATTTGTTTTAGCTTTAAAAGATTTTTATAAGTTGTTCTTGGTTTTTACTTTTATAAAAACTAAGTGAAGACTCTAGCTTTAAAATTGAAAATGTTTTGAAACTTTAACCTAGATTTTCGAAAAGATTTTCAAATACGAGTTATTTTTCCCGAAAATAAAAATGGCAACTCTGCTGGAGATAATTCAACTAGGTTATAACCTTATTGTTTCAAACTAACTTATTTGACTAACTATTCGGATTGTAATAATTAGTAACTTTATTATTTTCTTTACTTGTTTATTTTTTCGCAAAATATAAACTGTTCATGGAATCTTCCACCTATCTTCCCAAAGTATTAGAATGCATTAGGAGTAAAAAGGTGATTACGCAAGTATTTGCGATCGTTCTTAACAAAACACATAATTTTCAAAACAGACGAGTGAAGTAGTTGACCCGCAGTTGGTTAACGGTCACTTGTTGTTTTAGCCCTTGTAGTCCGCCCGGGTTCCCGGTCAATTTTGAAACCTATTCTAGAAACTCAAGATAGAGCAAAACCAAATCCCTAAATAGGAATTGACCTAAGATGTCTTAATATTCTAGGTATATTAAGTCCATTAGTAAGACCACCTTGTGTTCGAAAGGTCCCACGACCCAATAGAACAATCATCCCTACATGCTCAATTAAAGGATGTGATGTCGAGTTGTACGAACCATTGTCCCTCGGAATTGGGATATATTTAGATATTTTTTTATTTTTGAAGATTGTCATCCGAAAGGCGTTTGGAATTTTCCAGAAGTCTAAGAAGTTTGAGAACGAAGGACCAATCACGATGGCCTAGCTTAGGATTGTACCCTTGTGTGGGACTGATTTTTATGTACATTCCTTTTCCCGCAATTTTGTACCCCCATTTTATTTATTAAATATGTGTAAATATATTATGGGGCAATGGAACGTTTACAAATGACATACACATCCTTCAATTCGTTAGGCCTAACTTTGGCATAAAAAAGTCACATATCCATATAGGACGCTCTATGAACTGTTATGTGATATAACTGTCTTACGTGCTTATGTGTGTTGCTTGAATCAAAGGTGAATTGGTCCACTCCTATTTGAATATTTTAGAACCCATAGTCAAGATAAAAGCCCACCGCAAAATCCGATCAAATAGCCCTTGGAGTTCTTCAAATTTCCCCAGAAAAATTCAAAGACTTCTTAAAACCCTTTAAGTCTTGTTCAGAAAACAAACTTGCCCTATCCGAACTACATCCTTTCAGGACCCGTCCCCTATTATTAAGAAATTTTCATTTTCCCACTTTGACAAAGATGCCAAAAATTCATAAGACACATCAAGGGCTACAGGAGAAGCATCAGAAGATGAAGACCCGACAAATCAATTCTCCTGATAGAATCTACCTACCCCAAAATCGATCATGTCCGTTGATCCCTCGAGCCAATAAATACCCATGGATCAATTTTTCTTGATGAAAACCAACTTTATGTGTTTCTTCTCGATCGGATATCTTGTATTATTTATCACTAACGGGATCTAACATATCGGCCTTTGAGTTGTTTTACTTCAACAGATAATAGAAATTGACCTGTGTTGACAAAACTGGCCGAACATCCTTACTTTACCCGCTCAAAGGCACAAATAGATTTCTTACCTAACCCTCGCTTCGCTAAGGGTAAAATGACTGGTAGTGAAGAAGAGAATGCTTTGGCTGTAAGAGACAACCTCATCACCGAACAAAGCAAAATGATTGCAGAACTTGCAAGAAAGCTAGAGAAGATGCAAGAAAAAGTACAAAAATCCAAAGACAAGGCAAGCCTGGCTATTGCCGCTAATACCCCAACTCTGGGAAGCGCCCAAAACGCCCTCCAGATTCCTCCACTCAATTCTCCATTAACTGAGAACCAACAAAGAGATATACCTTCCTCCTCCGCACCTAGACCTTCAAACGAACCTTCGCATATTGGATCCTCGTATAAAATCCACACTCCTCTTGTCCAACACACTAACCAGAGCAACAACACAAGTGCCTACAATCTATAAAACCTCCCTCTAAATTACCAGAACATGCCACTAAACACTTACAACTCCCAAAATAACCATCCAATATCACCAACCCACAGAACTATAACCCCACATACCCAAATGCCATTCCACATGTCCAGCCTCCACCTATCCAGAACTCACCACCTCCTGCTGTTCAAGCTATGGTAGAACCATACACCACTCTTCAGGAAAGCCTTGAGCTTGACCACTATAAGGAGAAGGAGAACCATACACCGCTCTTCAAGTGCCAGTGCCCCTGCTTTGCGACCCGCCTCAGCACGCTAGCATCGTGGCACCAATGCTAGTGCCCCTGCGTTACCTGCCTGCCTCGGCATTCCAGCACCATGCTGCCTGTGCCAGCGTCTTGGCGCTTGCGCACCTGTGCCTGTCCTAGGCGCACCTCCGCCTAGGTTGGCAGCATATAGGCTACCCAAAGCTCATTCTTACTCATTTCTCCTAAACACCCAATTTCGAAATCCTCCATTGCCAACTCTCAAAAACCACCATTTCAACCCTTTGCTCATCCCAACTGATTGGAAGGTAATTTTTGAAGATCCTTTCTTGTTTAGCAGCCTCCAAAATGGGTAAAGTCTCTCTTTAATTCATTTTTTCCTCCATTAATCTCCCTTGTAAAATCTTGAATGGGTGGGCTATTTTGGAGGTCCATTTGTTGTACGTTTCTACTTAAATTTTGGGCATGTTCTCCCGGGATTGTGGGGAACATGATGGTGTTTTTCATTTCTGTCTTTGAGTTATGAGGCCCATGAGCCCGCCAGTGACCCAAATTTTGACCCGAGTATGTGTTTATCATTATGGGTATTGTTAGTCTTATTTTGACGCATAGATAATTATTGTGATAGTGTTTTTGCAAATTAAAGCTTCTCATAGTGGTTCAGACCTGGACGATGCCATTCCCATAGCTTGTCATCGGATGATAGGTAGGTTATGGCTTCCCCTATCTAGACTCTGCATATATAGACTATAACAGCACCAATTAGTATCCTTGAGTGGGTTGTTATAGGTTGGTACCCCAGACCTTGTCCGCCTTTCTGTCCATTTATTTCATATGTTAATTGTAGAATTCGTGTAGTATCGCTATTTCACCCTTGTGGCCTCGTGTGGCATTTGTTTATGACTTTGGACCTTAGACGGTGGGATATTCGGGAATGTCTGTGAGTCACAAATATTAAGGCCTTATTTTAGGCTGGCTATCTGTGTTGTAGAACTGTTTGTTCCTGTGCAGAGCTGATAGGAATGTTTGTGAGCCACTTTGGGATAAATTTGTTGTCTATGAGCATGCCATTCATCAAAAAGGTTTTTCCTGCATGTTTTACTACTATTTTGGCTTCGGGCCTACTATAACTGATTTTTCTAAATTTTGCATGTCTCGAGGGGCTCATTTTTGACTGAGGTGACTTTAAAATGGTTTGGGCTTGACTTTGTGGATCTTCTTGGGTTAAAAGAGTTAAAAGGTGGATTTTTCACAGTTTTCCTACTTATACTAGACTCGGCGGGGCCAGGTGCTAGACTTGTTTTAATATGACTTTGAGATGGTACTAGACTCGGTGAGGTCGTGTGCTAGACCTATTTATGATTGACTGATTTAGACCCATATACCTTCTGGGTAGCTTTACTTGGGGTTTTCAAGAATGCATGGATTCTAGTATGTTGGTCCGGCGCCTCTATAGACCTTGTTGATCTAGGCCAGAGGCTATGTTCCGTGAGTGCTGGACTGGGGTATACGGCGTAGTAGAGGTATACGGGTGTGACCTTTCATGGATCCTGCCTTCTGGGCCTTATAGGATGCCAGAAGAGGGAAACATACGGTACTACTATCACCCTGGATTTATCATATATCATCATCAAGCATTTGGTATTCTGATTCCACCCTTGTTTGTTGTGTGCTCAGTGTATGCTCCAGCTGTATAGGAGGCCGGAGGGTTTGTTTTCCCTTGATTGTGTTCCTCGGTTGTATGGGTGGCCATTGGGACTGTAGGTAGAAAATATTACTCAGTTCTTTTCTTAGGGATTGTTATGACCATGGGTACTATTTGGATTCATGATTTTAGCCTCTTGAGGCACCGAATTTTGGGACTATGATTATCGAGAGGCTAGTGGGACTTATATTGGTCGGATACTGATTGTGTAGCTCTTTGAGTGGTTGTGGGGTATTTGAGTTCTACTCCTTGTCATGGTTTCATTTAGCGGATCAGGGTACTTGTGGTTTAGTTATTCCATCCTAGAACTTATACTTGTGAGACTGTTGTACGTCTAGAGCTTTTGTCATTGATCCCATGGAGACTCGTCCATATTCTGGATATTCGAGACTAGGTTGAGCGCCTGATGACCGGGGCTTGACCGCATCTCACCTTTTGTATTGTTACTCTTTATGTATTCAGAGACAGTTGTGTAGTCTATTTTATTACATCTATCACTTGTATTCTATTTAGAAGCTCATGTACTCACGATACCAACTCTTGGGGTTAGTGTAGTATTTTTGTGTATATATATTCAGGCTTTGCTTTCACATTGTATTTATCTTATTCTACTTCCATTTATTTCAACTTATCATTCGTATTGGTTAGGTAGTAACCCATTACTAACCATTCCAGTCTAAGGAGATTAATTTGCCTACTGGGGTTTTTAGGTGAAATTGGGTCATGATTGCTTGGTATCAGAGCCTAGGTTCACCGATGTCATAGTATATAAGCAAGTGTCTAAGTAGAGTCTTGCAGATTGGTACGATGACATTCGTATCCTATTTGTGAGAGTCTACAGGGCATTTTTAGGAAAAGTTCCATCTTCTTGTCTCCTTATTGTGTGTTTTTGGCTTTATTGACTTCTAAACTTTGATTATTTCATTCCTTCTCAGATGCCTCAGATGAGTTCGACAGCAGGTGATGTCAAGGCTTCTGTGTATGTTGCTTCAGTGCTTCCGTTAGTGCCAGGACTTCAGAGTGAGAGCATATTGCATTAGATAGAGGGTGTGGGGTCAGCCCAGACTTTGGTAGGGTTTCATGATACCCTAGTTCTTTAGGACTTTGTGGCTAAGACTCCGAGTCCTTCGGTGGGCATTTTCGTGCCTCTGGGTAGGGCAGTACTCGATTCTTTGAACAGTGCTTCAGTTGGGGTGGAGCTTCTAGTCCTTCAAAAGGGTTGTATGTCAGTATTAAAGTATGAAGCAAGGTTTCATGAAATGGTTAGACATACTGCTAGTACGGTGCCTACTGAGTTTGAGAGGGTTTAGAGTTTTGTGGTAGGTTTGATTTCACCACTTTGTTTGGCTACCGAGCATTTGGTTACAGTCGGGATGGCCTTCCTTCAGGTAGTTGATTATACTTGGGCTGTTGAAGGTTTATGTCGTGAGGCATATGGTGGTAGTAGTAAAAAGTGTATTTGTCAGGGCAGTTTCTGAGGTCCTCAGACTAGAGAAAGGAGATTTTTTGCTAGGGATTAGTTCCATTGCTTCTTATCTAGCAGACCGGTTCCAGTTGCTCCACAGGTTCCAGATGGGGTGTGTGTAGGGCATGTTGAGTAGAGTAGTCAGGTTGCTTGTCAGATTCTTCGAGGTTGGCATTCAGAGTGTGTAGGTCGTGGTGGCTGGTCAGGTTCAGCGAGATCTTTCTACTCGTATGTATTCAGTGGAATTTGTTTTCAGTGCAGTGGGTGTAGGCACTTTTCTAGGGATTTCCCCACGATTGTGTATCCCAGTCAGCATGATTGTTAGGATTATGGGGTGATTGGTCATTATTCTAGAGATTTTCCCCGACGAGGGATGGTTGAGCCTTCAGCATCGACTACTCACTCCAGTGGTAGACACCATTATTTCGATGCCTTTCATGGTGGGCTAGAGGTGAAGTTTCCAGATGTTGTTTCTCCAGGTAAGACTCTATTTACCTTTAGTTTGTGATAGCATTTCTCAATTTGTTATTCTTCCCTTTTCGTGTATTTTCTTATGTGCCTTCCTGTTTTACTTGTTTGGTTGTTTTATTGTCAGAGTTTGTAGTTCTATTTGTGTGTTTTTTGGTAGATCATCTCTTTTTAGTAGTGGATGGGGTGAGTTGTCCTTGATAGGTGTCCTCCCGCAGTTGTAGCTCATGGGTAGGTTTTGTTAAGCTTGCTTCTTGTTTATTGTAGTTCTGGTTTTGGTTGGATCTTCCTTTCTAGTTGTCCTAGATGGTTGTTGCCTAGCTCGTTATCTAGCGTGGCTAGAGATCCTTGTGTTGGTTCGATATGATACCGGAGGTAGTGCCAGAGTTTGAGGCCCTGTCTTGAGTCGAGTGGTGTTAGTTATGCTGTTGAGCATTAGTCAATTTTGCTTCTCTTGGGTGATTTGAATCGACCTTCCTTAGTCCTTTTGTTTGGTAAGTTAGTAGGTATGGGTTGCTTTTGTGTTTTTCTTCTGTTCTAAGTCTGGTCGAGTTGTTTTCTTACTCTACCCAGTTCTGGTTGATAGAATCAAGTTTGACTGTGGTATCGTGATCGAGTGTTTGGCTATAGTGGTTCTGGCTAAGTGTTGATGTTAGCGTCGTGGTTGAGGTTAATTATGGAATTATGGCATTATGGTTGGGTTTTGACTATAGCATATTGGTGGAGTTAGGCATTCGTCCTACCCTCATTTTGTCATATCAACTGTGGCCTGTAAGAGTTGTGAAAGCTAAGGGAATAGCTTTATGTTGTATTTGAGAGAGAGTCTATCGGGTTTGGTGCTTCTTTGGAAATGGTTTCGTTTGGTTTACGAAGGAGGGTGATGGCTCCTTGTGTGGATGAGTGTGTTCTAGCAGCTGATCTATGTGGCAACTGAGGGTTTGCTTGGGCTTGTGTATTGGTGACTAGCATCGATCGAGTGCAGATCATGGTGCCATATCCTTGTATATACTCGAGGTTAGAATCCCTTCTAGTATGCGATTGATGTAGTGGTCATTCCCAGTACTACGTTGGGGACTTATTTCATCAGTTGTGATTTCCTTGTTTATGTTCGTTGAATAATCCAAGTCTTTGTAGCATTATGGTTTGGTCAAACTGTATGATTAGAGCATAGCTGACTCCAGTTCCTATGTGTTCGTCGGCAGTATATGAGTGTACTTGTGGGTTCGACAGGAGCATTGATTGGTATATTGGTGATGGAGTTCAGAATCATGGGCTAGCAGACTACGTTGGGTGGTTCGTGGAAGTTCTCTTGGGTTGCATCATCCTTGTGCCGGGAGGCAGTGGATGCGGGCAACTTGGCTTCTTTACTTTGGTTCCGGAGTGGTTGTTAGCCTTGGACACCCAGTCCTTGACTAACCCTTGGTTTAGGCTGGACATTCCAGATTTCAGCAGTATCCTTAATAGTACGAGGTTCCTTCTACCTTTGTTGGATAGACTCAGTAGTGTCAGTTCGGGGATCAGTAATTGTATGTTATACGTGATCAAGTTGTGCAGGTTAAGACTAGCGAGGCTATTCTGGGTTCTAATGGCACTTCGAGACCAATAGTTGCCTTGGTGATTTCTAGGGTTGGAGGTTTGAATGGGTTGGTTCTCCGAGAGGTCATCTATTGTATGTGATTCGAGTGTTGTTTGGGCTCTGCCAGCGTGGGTCAGAAGTTTGGTATATTGATTGCTTTTGGGGTTATTGGTTTGTATACGGCTACAGCAGATCGGATGGTTGCGCCAGAGGGTTATTTGGAAGATCAAGACATTGTTAAAAGCTAAACGGCCCCCGTGGAATTCAGGCACCTTCCCTCTTACCTACAGAGTGTTTGGATTTGATCTTCGTGGTACGATGGACTTCTTTCTGAGGTGAGACTAGCAAGGTGATCTAAAATTTGGATAGCATTTGAGTTGTTTGGAAGAAGCAGCGGTATTTCCTAGAGTTTGGAGCATAATTGTTAACTACAAGCATCGTGGTAGGCTTACCACACTCCTTGCAGGGTCTTGGTTTTGGTTTGGGTCATTTGGGCAGGTTGCCTTGGTTCATTCGCTTCCAGTCGGTTCAGACTTGGCACGGATGGCACCTACAATTCCCCAGTAGGCGAACCAATTTTCGTAGCCTGGAACGGTTAGTAATGGGCTACCACCTAACCAATACTCATGATAAGCTGAAATAAATGCAAGCAGAATAAGATAAATACAACGCGGAAGCAAAGCTTGAATATATATACAAAAGAATACTACACCAACCCCAAGACTTAGTATCATGAGTACATGATCTTCTAAATAGAATACAAGTGCCAGATGTAATAAAATAGAATACACAACTGTCTCTGAATACATAAAGAGTAACAGTACAAAAGGTGAGATGCGGTCAAGCCCCGGTCGTCAAGCGCTCACCCTAGTCTCTAATATCCAGAAGTTACATGAGTCTTTACACGATCAATGGCAAAAGCTCACACTAATATTTGCACCAAACAGTGCAGAAGTGTAGTATGAGCACCAATTGCTAAGCAACTGGTACCCAGTAGGCATCATCGTCCAACTGAGCGCATATAAAATATAAAAGCAGTAATAAGTAGAATACTAGAAAATAGTCACGGAAAACAAGGAGCAAGGACAAGGAACTAGCACAAAGAGTAATCAATTAAGAGTTACAAGTATAACATGCTAGCACAGAAGATATACATACACAGAAACACAGGTGAAAGAAGGAAGAAGGACGCACCTCAGATCCTCGCAACAACAGTATATATAAAAGAGAGTTTAAAGAGAAGGCCGGTATACTGGTAACCTCAAAAATAAAGGGAAAGAAGGAAGAAAAGCCAACAATCGAACTAGAAACCATATAGTAACAGAAACATGCTTAAGACATCAAATTCAAGATAAGAATAGACGTATAACAGTCTCACAAGTATAAGCCTGGGATGGAATAACTAAACCCCAAGTACCCAGATCCGCTAAATGAAACCATGGCAATGAAGAAAACTCAAATACCCCACAACCGCTCAGAAGGCTACACAATCAGTATCCCAACAATGCAAGTCCCACTAGCCTCTCGATAATCATAGTCCCAAAAGTCGGTGCCTCAACAGGCTAAAATCACGAATCCAAACAATACCTATGGTCATAACAAGCCCTATGAAATGAATAGAGTAATATAATCTACCTACAGTCCCAACGGTCGTCCATACAATCGAGGAACATAATCAAGTGAAAACTAACCCTCCGGCCGCCCATATAACCGAAGCATACACTGAGCACATAGCAAACAAGGGTGGAATCGGAATACCAAATGCATGATGATGATATATGATGAATCCAGGTGTGATAGTAGTACCGTATGTTGCCCGATTCTGGCGTCCTATAAGGCCCATAGGACCGGATCCATGAAAGGTCACACCCGTATACATCTACTACATCATATATCCCTTCCCCGGCACTTGCGGCACGTAGCCCCTGGCCTGGAATAGCAAGGTCCATGGAGGCCCACGACCAACGTACTAGAATCCCTGTGATCTCGAAAAACCCAAGTAAAGCTACCCAAAGGGTATCCGGGTCTAAATCAGTCAATCAAAAATAGGTCTAGCGCACGGCCCCACCGAGTCTAGTATCATCTCGAAGTCATAGTAAAACAAGTTTAGCGCCTGTCCTCGCCGAGTCTAGTGTAAATAGGAAAACTGTGATAAATCCACCTTTTAACTCTTTTAACCCAAGAAAATCCACAAAGTCAAGCCCAAACCATTTTAAAGTCACCTCAGCCAAAAATGGGCCCCTCGGGTTATGCAAAGTTTAGAAAAAAAATTATAGTAGGCCCGAAGCCAAAACAGTAGTAAAACATGCATGAAAAAACTTTTTCATGAATGTCATGCTCACAGACAACAAGTTTAGCCCAAAGTGGCTAATAAACATTCCTATCAGCCCTGCACAGGCACAAGCAATTCTATAGCACAGATATCCAGCATAAAATAAGGCCACGATGTTCGGAGTCATGGACATTCCCAAATATCCCACCGTCTATGTTCCAGAGTCATAAACAAATTCCATACAAGGCCACAAGGGTGAAATAGCAATACAATACGAATTCTACAATCAATGTATGAAATAAAAGGACAGAAAGGCGGACAAGGTCTGGGATACCAACCTATCACAACCCACCCAAGAATACTAATTAGTGCAGTTATAGTATATATACGCAGATTCTAGATAGGGGAAGCCACAACCTACCTGTCATCCGATGACTTGTTGTGGGAACGGTATCATTCAGGTTCAAACTACTCCGAGAAGCTTCAATTCATGAAAACACTATCACAAGAATTATCTATGTAATAAAACAAGACTAATGATACCCATAATGCTAAACACATAACCAGGTCAAAATTCGGGTCACCGGCGGGACCATGGACCCTGTAACCCAAAGCCAGAAATAAAAACCACCATCTTGTTCTCCACAATCCCGGGAGCACATGCCCAAAATTTGAGTGGAAATGGATAACAAATGGGGCTATAAAACAGCCCACCCATTCAAGAATTTACAAGGGAAATTAATGGAGGAAGAAATGAATTAAAGAGAGACTTTACCCGTTTTAGAGGCCGCTAAACGAGCAAGCATCGTCAAAATATTACCCTTCAATCAGTTGGGATGAGCAAAGGGTTGAAATGGTGGTTTTTGAGAGTTGGCAATGGAGGATTTCAATATTGGATGTTTAGGAGAAATGAGGAAGAAAGAGCTTTGGGCAGCCTATATGCTGCCAGCCTAGGCGTAAGGGCGGCCAGGCCAGGTGCAGGTGCCACGGCGCTGGCACAGGAGCCACGGTGCTGGCACGCTGAGGAAGGCGAGCGATGATAGGGCGACCAATGGCGCCAGGCGCGCTGGCACTGGCGCCATGGAGCTGGCATGCTGAGGCGGGTGGCAACGCAGGGGCAATGGCCTGGACACAGTAGCGCACGGGCAGGAGCGGCCCAGGCGGACCCTTGGCACCACACCAGCAGCCAGCAATTCCAAGGCATGGATTCCATACTTTGGGTCCCAGGGAATGCATCCGGGGTCCGGCGAACAAAAACGAGCTGAGCTATTGAACTAGAAACAGTGTTCCGGATCCAATGGAATCGATGAAAATTCCATTGGAGGTCGATTTAATGAAAAGTGGACCCCGCGCCCAAAGATCAACCTTAGGCCAACTATTTCCAAAATGGAACCCAATGGCCAAAATCAAGTTCGAAAGACTCAGGACCCAAACCAATGGTCCCTCTAGCCTAAAATCGACGTTCCGGAGCTAACAACACTGATAGAATTTTCATCTGAGGTCGTATTCTCCAAATTTTGACCAAAGTCAACCATAAAGCCCAACTGGCCTGAAAACACAGAACAAGAGAGAATTCCAAGCTGATTAGCTCCCGGATCCTTACCAAAAGTCCTTCTAGACCAAAGTCCAGGCTTTGAAGCTAACGTAACTATCGGAATTTAATTACGAGCACGATAGCTAAGAATGTTGACCAAAGTCAATGATTTCCAAAGTTGAAGCTCTAAAACTGGGAATCCTCTATAAAGGCCAAACAGACAGCACGGGCACCAAACTATTGGTTCCAGCAAGTCATAATTGACTTGGGGCCGCTACAGGCAAGCTCTAATAGTACAAGAAAGGCAAAAACATATGAATGACCGGAAGGGTCATTACATCATCCACCAATAAAAAGGACTTTCGTCCTCGAAAGTCAAGAAAGAATGGAAAAGAAGAAGCTTAACAACTAAGGATACAAAGTCCGCACTACTCTCTCGGACAACCCGAGTAGCCTCCTCAACTGGACGGCACCCAACAAAACAAGGCCAACGAAAGCAACCAGGCCATAACTTCACTCTAGCCAAGCTAGATTCCAACCTTAAACTCCAAAACTCCCAAGATCTGCAAACCAGTCTGTCCTTCAAGAATCTCAACCAGAAGCACCGACACAACACCAAAACCATAGAACTAAGGTGATCAACACACAGATCTCAAATCCTTGAAACCACAACCAAGTGCATCAAGAAAACCCTTAACCCAAGAACTCTAACTCATGAACCCGCTGATCTGCATAACCCTTTTGTTTTGAAGTGAATCCTTTTGCACCACAAACAGGAAGTTTCATATAGTTTGAACACTCAAACCACCCTGGAAACATCAGCTGAAACATCAGAGACTGATAGTTCTCGCTTACACTCCACCACAAATGAAGTCATCCCTTTTTACTCAAACTCCTTCAAAGCCAAGATATAGTCTACTAGCCTTTTCTATCCAAGATAACAACCCATAGCATATCATTGGAAACTGGAGTTACCTGACCCGACTTACCATTTACCAATAAATGAATATTTTTGCTAACATCAAACTCGATAGCTGAACCCAACTGAACAACCTATCTGAACCCGACTAAAGTTTGCATATCAGGGTTGGGAAAGGCATGAATGAACACTCTATGTTGATGGAGAACTTTCTGACTATAGAACAAACCCAACCTCGCTAAACCGTGACAAGTCTCAACCGATTGGAAGTGAATAAACCAGGGCAACCGCCCCAAATGACCCAAACCAAAACCAAGACCCTGCAAGGATTGTGGTAAGCCTACCACAAAGCCCTTAGTTAATATTTAAGCTCTAAACTTTAGGAAATGTCGCTGCTGCTTCTAAATATTAGAACGCTATCCAAATTTTAGATCACCTTGATAGTCTCACTTCAGAAAGAAGTCCATCGTACCACAAAGATCAAATCCAAACACTCTGTAGGTAAGAGAGAAAGTGCTTGAATTCCACAGGTGCTATTTAGCTTTAACAATGTCTTGATCTTCCAACTCACCCTCTAGCGCAACCATCTGATATGATGTACCCGTATACAAACCAACAACCCCGAAAGCGTTCAATATACCAAACCTATGACCCATACTGGTAGAGCCCAAACAACACTAGAATCACATACAATAGATGACTTCTCGGAGAACCAACCCATCCAAACCTCCAACCCTCAAAATTACCAAGGCGACCATTGGTCTTGAAGTACTATTAGAACCCCGAATGGCCTTCCTAGTCTTAACCTGCACAACTTGATCACATATAACATACAACTGCTGATCCTCGAACTGAGACCATTTAGTCTGTTCAACCAAGGTAGAAGGAACCTCGTACTATTCAGGATACTGCTTAAATATGGAATGTCTAGCCTAAACCAAGGGTTAGCCAAGGAATAGGTGTCCAAGGCTAACAACCACTCTTGAACCGAAGTAAAGAAGCCAAGTTGCCCACATCCACTGCCTCCCAGCACAAGGATGCTGCAAACTAAGAGAAACTTCCATGAACCACCCAACGTAGTCTGCTAGCCCATGATTTTGAACTCCATTACCAATGTACCAATCAATGCCCCTGTAAACCCCGTGAGTACACTCATATGCTACAAAAAAACACATACGAATAGGAGTTAGCTATGCTCTGATCATACAGTTTGCCCAAACCATAATGCTACAAGGACTTGGATAATTCAATGAACATAAACAAGGAAATCACAACTGATGCAATGTGTCCCCAAGGTATACTGGAAATGACCACTACCTCAATTTCATACTAGAAGGAATTCTAACCTCGAGTCCATCCAAGGACATGGCACCATGATCTACACTTTGTCAATGCTAGTCACCAATACACAAGCCCAATCAAACCCTCTGTCGCCACATAGATCAGCGGCAAGAACACACACATCCACACAAGGAGCCATCACCCTTATTCGCAAACCAAATGAAACCATTTCCAAGGAATCACCAAATCTGATAGACTCTCTCTCAAATACAACCTGAAGCTATTCCCTTAGCTCGTACAACTCTTACTGGCAACACTTGATACGACAGAATGAGGGTAGGCTGAATGCCTAACTCTACTAATATTCTATGGTCAAAACCCAACTGTAATTCCATAATTCCACAATCAAACTCCATTCTATCAACTGGAATTGCAGAGAGAAAGATATCAACTCGACCAGACTTAGAAAAGGAGGAAAACATGAAAGTAACCCATACTTTCTAACTTACCAAACAAAACAACTAAGGAAGGTCGATTCAAATCACCTGAGAGAAGCAAAACTGACCAATGCTCACCAGCATAACCAACACCACTCAACTTAAGACAGGGCCTCAAACTCTGGCACTGCCTTCAGTATCACATCAAACCAACACTAGGATCTCTAGCCAAGCTAGATAACAGCCTACTCAACAACCATCTAGGACCACTAGAAAGGAAGACCCAACTAAAACCAGAACTACAATGAACATAAAGCAAGCTTAAAAAAACCTACCCACGAGCTACAACTGCAGGAGGATACCTCTCAAGGACAACTCACCCTACCCACTACTAAAAAGAGATGATCTACCAAAAAACACATGAATAGAACTACAAACTCTGATAGTAAAATAACCAAACAATAAAAATATGAAGGAGGGGAGAATCGCAATGCGAGCAATGCTATCACCAACCGAAGGTAACTAGAGTCATACCTGGAGCAATAACATCAAGAAACCTTACCTCTGGCCCACCAAGAGAGGCATTGGACTGATGGTGTCTACCACTAGAATGAGTAGTCGATGTTGAAGGCTCAACCATCCTTCTCCACAGATAATCTCTAGAATAATGACCAATCACCCCATAATCCTAACAACCATACTGACTAGGATATGCAATCATGGGGCAATCCCTAGCAAAGTGCCCACACCCACTATACTGAAAACAAATTCCATTGAATACATACGGGAGGGAAGATCTCACTGAACCTGACTGGCTACCACGACCTACACACTCTGAATGCCAACCTCAAAGAATCTGACCAGCACCCTGACTACTCTGCTCAATATGCCCTATGCACACACCCTCTGGAACTTGTGGAGCAACTAAAAAATTGGTCTGCTAGATAAGAAGCAATAGAACTGATCCGTAGTAGATAATCCCCTACCTCGTGTCTGAGGACCTCATAAACTGCCCTAACAATGATGATTTTTACTACTACCAACTTATGCCTCACGACATAAACCCTCAATAGCCCAAGCGTGATCAACTACTTGAAGGAAGGTCATCCCGACTATAACTAAATGCTCGGTAGCTAAATAGAGCAGTGAAATCAAACCTCCCACAAAACTCTGAACCCTCTCAAACTCTGTAGGCACCATCCTAGTAGTATGTCTAACCATCTTATGAAACCTCACTTCATACTCAAATACTGACATACAACCCTGTTGAAGGACAAGAAGCTTAACCCCAACTGAAGCACTGCTCAAAGAACTGGGTACTTCCCCACCCAGAGGCACTGAACTGGGTATCATGAAACCCTACCAAAGGCTGGGCTGACCCCACACCCCCTATATTATGAAATTTGTTCTCACTCTGAAGTCTTGGCACTGACGGAAGCACTAAAGCAATAGGTACAAAAGCCTAAACATTACCCACTATCGAACTCATCTTAGGCATCAGAGAAGGAATGAAACAATCAAAGTTTAGAAGTCAATAGAGACAGGAACGCACGATAAAGATACAATAAGATGGAACTTTTCCTAACAATGCCCTGTAGCCTCCCACAGATTAGATACGTACATTATCGTACCGATCTGTGAGACTCTACTTAGACACTTGCTTCTGTATTATGACACCAGTAAACCTAGGATCTGATACTAGGGTTTTCATTCATGCCTTTCCTAACCCTGGTGTGCAAACTTCAGTCGGGTTCAGATGGGTTATTTAGTTGGGTTCAGTTATCAAGTTTGATGTTAGAAAAAGTATTTATTCATTGGTTGATGGTTAGTCGGGACAGGTAACTCTAGTTTCAAATGATATACTATGGGTTGTTATCTTGGATGGAAAAGGCTAGTAAACTATAGCTTGGCTTGGAAGGAGTTTGAGTAAAAAGGAATGACTTGGTTTGTGGTGGAGTGTAAGTAAGAACTACAGGTCTCCAGTGTTTCAACTGATGTTTCGAGGGTGGTTTAAGTGTTTGACTTATATGAAGATTTCTGTTTGTGGTGCAAAAGGATTCAGTTTAGAACAAAAAGGTTATGCAGATTAATGAGTTAGAGTTTTTGGGTTGTGGGTTTTCTTGATGCACTTGGTTGTGGTTTCATGGATTCGAGATCTGTGTGTTGATTGACTTGGTTCTCTAGTTTTGGAGTTGTGTCAGTGCTTCTAGTTAAGATTCTTAAAGGTTAGACTGGTTGGTAGATCTTGGGAGTTTTGGAGTTTAAGGTTGGAATCTAGCTTGGCTAGAGTGAAGTTAAGGCCTGGTTGATTTCGTTGGCCTCATTTTATTGGGTGTTGTTCGGTCGAGTAGGCTACCCGAGTTGTCCGAGAGAGTAGTACAGGCTTTGTATCCGCAGTTTTTAAGCTTTTGCTTTTCCATTCTTTCTTGACTTCTGGGGATGAAAGTCTTTTTTAGTAGTGGATAATATAATGACCCTACCGGTCATTCATGTGTTTTTGCCTTTCTTGTATTGTTAGAGCTTGCTTGTAGTGGCTCCAAATCATTTATGACTTACTGGGATCGTGTCACGACCCAATTTCTCGGTCATGATGGCACCTACAACCCCCGGTAGGTGAACCAATCCCTATAGCCCAGAACAGCTAGTAATGGGCTACTATCTAACAAATAAGAGAACAAGATGAATAAAATAGATAATATGAATGTAAATATATACCAATGCAGAAAACTAAACCAAACCCCAAGACCTGGTATCATAGTACAGAGCCAAACTACATACATGGAGTGAAAACTATCCAAAAGAATATATACAGATGTCTCTGAATGGTAATAGAGTACACAAAGCAGAAGATAAACTAAAGCTAAGCTCCGATCGTCAAGAGCTCACCCTCAGCCTGAAGTAGTCCCCCAACAGATCTCCAAGCACGAATCACAGCGATCTAACGGCGATAGCCCACGCTAGGATCTGCACCCAAAGATGCAGGGGGTAGGGGTGAGCACCAAATGCGAAGCATAAGGTACGCAGTAGGTATCATAGGCCGACTGGGCACATATAAGATAAAAGCGCAGTAATAGACAGAATAGAAGCAAGTAGTCACAGAAATCAACGAAAGGTACACAGGAA